>JAWZYV010011848.1:0-459293 GCA_038373885.1 Cheiracanthium punctorium
AGTGCATTAATAGTTTGCTGTTATATTTGTCCTTTATTTGCACAAACGGCAAAATTTATGATATTCTACCAATGAAGTCATTGACTTTTATATACCTATTAGCTGAAATTTCGGGCTCGGGCTTCGGCACCCTGCATAAGTACGAAGTTTTAACGTACAATTTAAAAAACAAAAATGAAAATAGGTCTGCTTAATTGTTTAACTTAGAAGAAAAATATATTTAATAGAAAGTTATATTTTAATGAACAACGTAATGTCTTATTTTAGAATCAGAAAATAAAGGTATTAAGCTCCGATTTTTCAGATTAATTTCAAAGCAAAACTCCTGTTCTCATTGGTTGCGGTTTTAAATTACAAAGGAAAGCAGTTATATAAGAATATTTAATTTTGTTTAAACTGTAAGTAGTAAAAATATTAAGAAGAAAACATTACTGAGAGTAATTTTTATTTAAAAAATACAGACTTAGTGGACTGTTGATAGACCTTATTTAGTCGTGATCCGGATATACGAAAGAGAAGTCGGATATCCGGCGATTGTTATTCGGATATCCGATGATATTTCGTATATTGATAAATCAGCCGGATATCAAGTGCATCCCTAGATATTTCAAATATTCATTTATTCTTTACCAGAGCATAGAAAATAGTATTTATAAAGTTTTATAAAACTTTAGAACAGAAAAACAAATTACAGATTTACCCTCTTGTCAGTTGAAAGGGTGGGTATAAAAGAAACATTTTTTAAATTACATATCAATGAAAATATGATAATACAAATTTTTCAACATACTTAAGAAGATATTATGGCGGATGTATTATGCCATCGTTTATATTATCATTTAAAAACACACAATGAAATATTGAGTATTTACTTTAGTTTCTTTTCCTGATGTGCTTTCTGAAGTTTTCTGGAAATATCTGTTCATCGATGGCTTTTTCCGATTCCTGTAGATTTGAGTCTTCATTGTTAGCAGGCAAACTATGTATAATTTTTGGAATTTTATTAAAAATTTCTCCTACTCAACGGGCACTTTCTTGAGGCCATAATCTCTATTCGAACCCACCAACTGGATAGAACAGCACACTGTCTGGACCTTTGGAATGGTGGGGAAAGGGCCAGCTTGTGCCCCTCCTTGAAATTTTATCCTTAGTAGAAAGTAATATTTTTGTATACACCATAGTTTAAAAATACCACAGGTGGCCATGAAAGCTGATGACACTTGGGGATACTTACTTCACTGGGTACAACGGTAACGAGCTGAGGTTATAGGGTGAGAGAAATTTTTAGTATCCCGGGAGTAGGATATTTCCCTGATGTATATTTTTCTGGTGTGTAGGCGTGTCGAAAGTCACCTCGGGTTTCGGGTTAGTGATTAAAGGCACTTTTTAACCTTTTTATTGACTTGTTTTTTCCTTCGTTCTCAATGTGAAAGGATCTAGAAAACGTTTATCAGAAACATTAGACAAATATAACACAAGGATTCTGAGACGATCCATTTTTACAAATTGCAATATATATATACATATATATGTAACAACTGAAAAAATTTCGGGGGGGGGGGCACGGGCCCGGTGGGCCCACCCCTGGCTACGCCAGTGGCCGGCCGAGTACAAGTGCTAATGCTGCTCAGACAGTTCAGAAAGAAATGGCGATTGCCGCGCAGTGCTGTTCACGACATTGTCCGTCGACTACAGCTATTGTCGAGGAATGACGGTCGACATGTGGAGCATTTGTTCTGAAGAACATCCTCTTTGTTTTGTCATAATTTTTTATGCTAATTATTATTTTTCTTATCACAGGAAGCGCCATCTGTCGGGCATTTTTGAGCTTTTTTTTGTGGTTGCTATAAAATCCCATATCATTCCAAGCATGTTCGTCAATTTTTTGCTCTCTACCCACATTATTCTCTGAATTATTAATTTTTCAAATGTATATTCGTTTTCTGATCACCCTATATTTTTAATTTTTAACATAATGATTACTCCATTTTTATCATAAAGATTTTTCTATAACTCCTCAGCCCCTCAAGAAGTCTGTGTACATGACTTCCAAGCATACAGTGCGAGTTAAATAGAGTTAAGAATTTTTCAGGTGATCTGCTCTTCAGGTTTGAATTTAGGATCAAATTCGTATTTTCAAATAAAATTTCGAATTTTGTTTCATGTAAATCGGTTTACTAAAACGCGAGCTAGAGGCCTTTATGTTCACCGTAGGATTAACACTGGAGTTTTCATTTTCTCGCCAAATATTGGCGATATCGCTTAGCTGACTTCAGTTTTGGGGACTTATTTTTGGCACTAAATTTTGCGATATTTTGCCAAAAAGTGGCCAAGCTTGGCACTATTTGGTGCTATTTTATTATTGAGGTCTGTAATGTCTGCTTTCCTGCACGGGTATTACGCAATTGCATTACTATATTAGGTAATCAAATAACTGAAGACTTTCGGAAAGTACTACTGAAGGAATTACCTCAAATGTTACGAAAAGGTCATGTAAATTATAAAAGAGCAGGTCGCTCTAAAGCTCTGTTCAATTCTGAGCTTTCGGATCTGTGAGAGCCATAAGGCTCAGAGCCGGCCCAAGGGGCGTGCGGGGTCCCAGGCGAAGCGATAGCGCGGGGCCTCTTTTCTATCATGTCTTAAGCACTGGTAGTACATATTAGCTTTATTTCTCGTTTTTTTTTTTTCGGGATATATCACAACCATCTACCAAGCTCGGTCTAATGTGATAGCAAAAAATGGCCCAGGAGCGGGGCCTTAGGCGATCGCCTACATTCGCACCCCCCTTGGGCCGGCCCTGTAAGGCTCTGTATTGTATAAGCTTTTATAAGGGATCTGCTTGTTTTGAAAAGCCCATTTTTGAAAGCTGTTTGTGAATTCTTCATTGTTGTATGCTGAGGAGCAGCTGAGAGATTTCTCGAGAATTTCCACTGAATTCTAGCTAGTGAAGGATTGTGTTGCATGTAAAATACAGAATCTGAGAGCCCCACCAGTGGCATAGAGCATAGCGCTCTGAACTGGAAGACGGAAGGTGCCTGGTTTGAAACCAGGTCACGTCCGTCGACCTAACCGTTCGGGGTTTTCCGTAGTTACCTTCGAAACTTAGCGTAAATACGGGTTAGGACCCCTTAGAAAGACCCCCACGGAGGGTACTCCACCCCTCGTCCTAAAACCCATGCGTAGTTAATCGTTCGTAATCACACAAACAGAATCTGAGAAGGCTTCTGTTGTCAGCTGACTGTTATAAATCGTGTTATTGCTTGATAATTCGTTTCAATTGTGTACAGCAGATTGTTCATCGAATTTATAGAACCAATAAAATTTATGTCACGCCCTGTCAACTAGACTCCTTACTAGAACTTCCCATATACACTAGACTTTTAATCCACGAATCCAAAAAACTCTATATAAGCGGGGGGTTTTTCAACGCTATAATACTTTTAAAATATCCTTTTTAAAGCACTAGGGGCCAAGGCCCCCAGACTCGCTACGCTCGCTTTTCGTATGAGGCATTCGGCCCCTAATCAGGCTTATTCGTAAAAAAGACATAATTTCAACAGACAAAACCCGAAGATTGGATCAGATAGAATGTTACTGAGCTAAGCTACACATTGCTTGGTTCTTGCATCTTCATTGGTACATAAAAATTTAAACTTCACACTACAGTAGACCCCCTCCCCCACATAACACGGAAGATATTTTGTTATGGGAATCCGTGTTGTACGGGTCCTGAGCTATACTACACCTGGAGTGCGGACTCCGCTTATAATCGCTGGAAAAATTATTTGCACTCTTCAGAAACACAATGATTTTCAATGTTGCCATTCAAAAGTTATATTAATTAGGAGCTAAAGCATAATAAAATCAGAACATCTGTTTCAGCTGTATTTTTAATAATGTAAAACGTATTGGACACCCTTCGAATTTGCCACCCATTGCGATTTTTCATTATTTGGCGACTTGCGTACATGTAAAGTTAATAAAAGCTACGGAACAGGTAGGATAGCTTGCCACCCATGGCGACTTTTCATTATTAGGCGATTTACACATGCTCACAACCTATAATTACTGTTCATGTAAGGTTACCGGAAAACCGTTATCCATATTTTCATTTACGTAATCATTTGCAGATTGGCGTACTTAACACCACGAATTATACCATCTCGTCGCGCTAGCAAATATCCAAAGTGTACTATAACTGCTATAATGGCATAGCTAACGCCGCCAAATATTTCTACTGGTAGCCAATAATCCAGCTGGACGAGAACCGGCTTTAAAATAATCTGCATTTTAATTATTTTTCATTTTCAAGATATTAGTTATTCTGTTTTGGAAAAACGAATAATCGCTAATTCTAAACTCCTGTTGTCTAAGCGAACTTACTATTTGAAAATTGTCAACTTTGTGTAACACATTTTGAGTTACTTATTTCATATAGTTTTTATTTTGGCGTAAAATGGGCGTAATTCTAACTCATGTTTGTAAATTTCACGCGATTCTAGATACTTGGAAACGCTTTGTTGCAAAGGAATGAATGATTTTATGCCAAATCTGGCAACCATTCGGTTTATTTTTTCAGTTTTTTATTAATATCTTCTAAAATAATTCGATTTTCGAAATTTAAATCAGCTTAGCAGGTTCCTCGGAATTTTTCGAATCTGTGGGCACCTTAGTCGAAACTCAAATCCCCACGGTTCACTATAAGAAAAAACCATGCTAAATTACAGCACAATGTGCTGGTAATCATAACGCCAACACATGTGCTGTAAATTTCAAGCACTTTGAATTTTCAAGCACTGTGTTGTAAATTTACAACACCGTGTTGTAAATAGTTGGCACGATGGCACGGTGGCACAACAGCACATGTGCTGTAAATTTACAGCACCGTGTTGTAAAATTACAGCACATCATTTTCAAGTACCTATGTAAATTCACAACACTGTGTTGTAAAATTACAACACTTCATTTTTCAAGCATCTATGTGAATTTACATCACTGTGTTGTAAAATTAAAGCACCTCATTTTTCGAGCACTTATGTAAATTTACAACACCATGCTGTAAAATTACAGCGCCTGATTTTTCAAGCACTGTTGTGTATTTTTACAGCACTTGAATTTTCAAGCACTGTAACGTGTTTTTACAGTTCTTGAATTTTCAAGTACTTTTATGGAATTGTACTGCACTTCTGTGTAAGTTTTAGCCTGATGCAATTTTTCTGTACACATGCATTTATAATTACATTTCGAACAAAAATTTATACCTGTCCCTCGATTTGCACGGCACTCAATTTACACGTTTTTAAATGAAATTTTTTTAATTTTATTGTGTGTGTGCATCGTACACATTTACAATTACTTTTCAAACAAATTTACAGCTATCCTCTATTTGCTCGGTACTCAATTTACGCGGTTTTCAAATGAAAACTTTAGTTTTTTTAATATTATTTATGGGATCCTACAATTTACAATTACATTTCAAACAAATTTACAGCTATCTTCCATATTTACAAGGTTTCGCGTTTACACGGTTTTACATTTTTTTTTATTTAATCCTACACATTTACAATTAATTTTCAAACAAAGTCACACATATCCCACGATTTGCACAGTACTCAATTTGCACTGTTTTTAAATGAAAACTTATTTTAGAGGTTTTTTAAATTTTATTTATTGGATTCTACAATTTACAATTACATATTAAAGAAATTTACAGAACTATCCTTCAATATGCACGGTACTCAGTTTTACACGGTTTCGCTTTTATAAGGTTTTAATATGATTTTTTTCCTTATTTTAAGATTTACAATTAATTTTCAAACAAATTTGCTCCCATCCCTCGATTTGCACGGTACTCAGTTTACACTGTTTTGAAATGAGAACTTACTTTAGAGTTTTTTATTATTTTATTTATTGGGTCTTATACAATTTAATATTACATTTCAAACAAATTTATAGCTATCCTTTCATATGCAAAGAACTCAATTTACACGGTTTCGTGTTTATACGGTTTTTGGAATGAATTTCTTTTTTCAGTTTTGTTAAATCCTACACATTTACAATTAATTTTTAAGCAAATTTATACTTATCCCTCGATTAGCACGGTATTCAATTTACACTGTTTTTAAATGAAAACTTATTTTAGAGGGTTTTTATTTTAAATTTTATTTATTGGATCCTAAAACTTACAATTAAATTTCAAACAAATTTACGGCTATTCTTCGATATGCCCGGTACTCAATTTATACGGTTTCGTGTTTACACGGTTTTTAAATAATTTTCTTTTATCCTACAAATTTACAATTAATTTTCAAACAAATTGACACCTATCCCCCGATTTGCACATTACTCAACTTACACTGTTTTTAAATGAAAACTTTTTTTCTCTAACTCTGAAGTAGTTAGAAATTTTGCACAACCATTTAAAATATAGGTAGAAAAATCTTGCTCCTTTAAAAAGCCAGAAAGATCTGCAATAAATATTTTTGTTGTTGAAACTTTTTGAAACAGCACAGCACTAATGTCAAATTACAAAATGCGAATTTACCCAAAAGCATTGCAAGTGGCAGTGGAAAATTTCGGAATGAGATTTTCAATCTTGAAACTGAGATTATTTGCTATTAAAATAAAATATTTGCAAACTCACAGTCACCTCTATGTCTAATATGTTAATGTTATAGTGATGCATAGCTGTAGGAGACTATAACTTTTAAAAAGAACTTTTGTGAGTGTGTAATAGATTTATAATTAAATATGACAATATTTTTAACAAAAATGTAAAGTCTCGTGAACATAGCTTTGAAATTAATTTTTAATAACTAAGTAAGCAAACTTAAAATTTACATCCAAGCTTGAAATGGGGGGGGGGCATTAATAATTCTTGACTTGTAAAGGGACTAAGGTTACTCTTATTCATAGGGCCAAATTATAAGTTAAGACCATGCAAACAGATTTTTTCAAAAACTTATTTTTATGGAGTTGTTTTATACATACCCGTAAAAGGCAGGCCCGTTGTATTTCTAGAGTTAAGTTGCTTCAGTGTTTTGTTTTTTTACTATATCACTCAGCTACATTTATACATACTTTCTCTTATAAATATCTTCCACAAATCCAAATATTTAAAGAATACTTGTTGAAAGGGTAAATTAAGCATAATGGATCAGCATAATACAATGATTTAATGTGCTATTTATTTTTTATTTTACTTTCTTGGAACAAATACAGGCTTTTAAGTTCTAAAGTAAAGATATAAATAACGAT
The DNA here is from genome assembly GCA_038373885.1 of Cheiracanthium punctorium. Taxonomy (NCBI): domain Eukaryota; kingdom Metazoa; phylum Arthropoda; class Arachnida; order Araneae; family Cheiracanthiidae; genus Cheiracanthium; species Cheiracanthium punctorium. Next base: position 7,258 of record JAWZYV010011848.1, read on the forward strand.
ATGGCAGAACAAATTTTCATGGTGTTCTTTGAAAAAGTCAGTACAATGCTTTTAATTTATAGTTTAATAGATGAATAAAACTTATCATTATATAAATTGGTAGTTATTTTAAAAATTGCATTGAAATTATTTATCTAGAATAATTTTGGTAGTTTCAAATTAAAAGTCATATTTATTAAAATTGCCCACGATAAGATTTTTTTAATTAAATATAAATTAATATATTCAAAGCAATCACAAGTAAAGTAATTTAATAAAATAACAAAAGCACTCAACAAAAATCTGGTGGTGAAAAGGTAAAAGTAATTAAAATTTTTTTTAAATAACTCATAAAAGATACAAATTGAGGTCTATCATTTTGAGTAATACAAAAAAGTCCACTCTTCTTCAGTTACAAAAAGTCAGTCATCTGCACAAGTAAAAGGCTATTCTTTCTGACTGGGGTTGACTTTCTTTATGCTGCAGAAAAGTACACTTTTTTGTACCAACCAAAGGGGTTGTCCTGGATAAATACCCTTTTATGTGTATTATTTTGCATAGTTCTTAATTATTTTTGATTTAATAAAATGTTAGCTTTTAAATAAACTGAAAAAAAGCATAAAATAACAAATTAAATTTAAAACATTAGAAATTTTATTGACTTTCCATATACAGTATATAAAACTACATAGGTTTTTATATTTCATCTCAATATTTTACACAAGATACAACATAACTTATTCAGTCTTCTCTTTGATCAAACTTTCCTTAATGAAGAAATATTTTTCAGATGCCTAGGATAAAACAAAAACACGTCATCAGCAAATAAATTAATCCCAAAAAAGTGCCATTCTTTTCTTTTTTGGCTAACTATTTCAATATTTCAAGTGATTTCATTAACCCATTTGTGCCCTAGATATTTTTGCTACTTTCTTCGATTTTTGCTAATACCAATCAATAATAATAGATAAATTTCTTATGTCAACTTCTTGAACAAGGGATGATTTCTTTTAAAATCATTATGCATAATAATTGAAATGTCAACATCCTACTAGGTCATGTTAAAATATTTTGTGAAATTGAGGTTCAAGACTCGTGAACAAAGGCTAGGGAAAATTAATAACGTTTTTGACTGATAGCGAAAATGCCACCCCAAAAAAAGAGACACTAGGCATAAATGGGTTAGCTGAAATTTGTTAATATAAACACTTATCGATGCTTTTGGAAATCCTTATCTAAATAAAATATTTAAAAATGTTAAACAATGAAAATTTTATCATTATTAAATACAAAATAACAATATATAACGTCATGCAAAAATCAGGAGTTATGCTGGTTCCTTTTTTAAAAGAATGCATAAAATATGTACTATGTTGAGATTCCTCAACATAAAGGCATTAAACTGCGAAAATACATCTGCAATATTTGGTGGATTTTTGATATTCCACTATATATACAAGGTGAGCCAATGGGATGAAATGATTTCTTTAAACTAATAACATTCTAAAAATCATCTTTTGTAAAATTTAGTGATGAAAGCAGCGTAATCTACATGAATGGACATATTGTGTAGGCGCAGAATCGTTCATTTTTGGAAAGTAATTTCCAAAAACTCCTCTATTTTCCTACACACATTCTTGCAGCCTCATTGCAAAGCTGCCCTTAAAATTGCACATCATTTTTAGCGTTATTGTGGACACAGCATGCTGAATCCTTTCTTTTAATGCTTGAAAAGTCTTTTGGGAGGTTACTTTAAAATATTCGTTGTTTTTAGGTAGAGTCACAAATTATATTTATTACACTGACAGTACAAGACTGCCTTTCCTTTAGTTCGCTTTTAAAGGCACACACGCATTGTTCACCAACCCAGTATTTCATAACTTATTTTCCACTCTCTAGATTGACAACAGTGATGGTCAAAACTGCCTCCCTTTTTCTTTCTTTACAGTGACTTTTTTTAATTATACAGTTTCATTCACTTACCTTGTATGGATATGCATAAATATATCTAAAATTTATTTCCTTCTTTTTGTATTCTTTTTTTTTATTTAATCTGATGTCACTTCTGAAACATTTAAAATGGATTGTTCTGACACAAGAATTATTTAAATCAATCAATGTAAATATTATTCTTTACTGAAGAACATTTTTTAAGTTTAAATTATTTCAATTAAAATTTTTAGTTATTGAAGAAGGAAGTATACTAAATATAAAGTATTTTTGTTAATAAATAATCTAAGCATTTTTTTAACATTTTACTTCTGAAAGAAAAAACTGTTAGTGTCTTATGACATTATTACACATTGAACTTCTGATTATCTATATGTTAAATTCTGAGAGTGGTTGCATGGCCAACAAATGAACACAATTAATTCGAAAACTCCTTTCCTAAAGAAAAAATCAACATCAGTACAAAAATATGCAATTAACTCACGTTTGTAAGAGGCATAACATTAAACTAGAATTTTTTCTTTTAAAATTAATTCTTTAAAGAAATCTGTAATGTAAACTTTATTTCTTATTTATACATATCTTGTCCCAAATTGACATATTTTACAAACCACAGAAATATCACCGTAATCAAATCCTCTTTTACTAAAACATTTTAATGAATTTTATTTGGTGTAAAACAATCAATAAATTATTTAAAAACTCATCATTTAAAATAAACGTGCATGAACATGCATTAATTCTCAGATTCTAAAGGTTTACAAAAACAGAGAGGTGTAGAAAAAGGGTTAGGGGTTAATAGGCTGGCTTACATATTTACAAGCCTCACAGCAAAATTTCATACCTGGAATTGAGACAGTTGAGTTCCAGTGGTAATTTGTCTTGCTCCCTTAAGCAATAATGCTTCCAGACTCTGAATGGTTGCTTTAGGAAGTTGCGAGCCGAAGTCGATCTTCTCTTGAACATCCCGACATATTCTAGCTTCTAGAGATGCGGAACCTTTTTACCATTGGAGGCCATATGTAAATTGGGCAGTAATAAAGGAGGCCGTATGAGTTGACGTACCTATGAAATTATAATAGTTTTTGTATAGTTTTAACAATTCATTGCATTATATAGAAATATTACAAAAAAGTCGTTATTATTTGGCATAAAAAGTAACAATATAAGAGATTTTTGTATTCACATACGAGTAATAAGTTATTATAACATTAATCATTAATAATTATTTTTTTAATTACAGGTTTATAGATACTGCTGTAATTTTTTATATTTGTATACATTTATTAGCGCAGATGATGCAAATAGAATCCAAATATTTAGTGGAACTGACAAAAATTAAGTGGTGCTAAACTTTTCTTATATTTTCAAAATTGCGGAAGCAAATGAAATTTTCAGTCGCTCGCACCAGTTTTTTTTTTTTTTTTTTTTGGTTGCATTGTGCAACCCCTTCTTTGTATACCTGTATCAGCATATGTATGTATATATATATATATATATATATATATATATATATTCAGATTTTTAAATTTTAAAAAACTACATATTTAAATAGCAATTCAATAAAAATAATAAAGTAGAAGCATTTTTAAATAAATTTATTACATTATATGAAGAAATACAATAGAAAAAAAAATATTTTTAAAAAAGCAACATAAGAACTCCTAAAATAATTTTAAATAAAATGGAAAATTTAAGTTAGTGGGACTTTTACATTTGTTTCTAGCTTGAAAGCAATTAGTATTTGAATCGAGCCTCGTAACGCAAAACCTTAATTGATCAACCTTAAACGCAAAACCTTAATATGTAATTTGCGTTCTTAAACTAGTTTTAATTTTTATCATGAGAGAAAATAATGACTCGCAGCGGTAGTAGGGGAAGTTGGGGTACAATGAAACAAAAATCACTACTTTTTTTCCTGTTCACAAATTTGCATGTACAGTAATAAAATTAATGGACAATTTTAATCTACTCTTTTCCCCATCTAAATGAATTTTTATGAGTTTGTAAACAGCATCTTCATGGTTAAAAAATATCAAAAGGTGAAGGTTGACAGTGTTTCATTGTACCCTGTATATTCGGCATATAATGAAACACTTAATAACACCTCATAAACACTCGTATAATATGAGTCAAAATTCAAATTTCAGAATATATGTTTTATGTACATTTATAATAAACATGAAATTTAAATGGAAAAATAAATTTAATTAAACTATTATAGCTTAAGATGAAAACATAATACTTTTATTAGAGGTTAGCTATATATATATATATATATATATATATATACCCTATCTCACAAAGCGAAGATTTCACTTAACAATTGGTCTTGGAACATATTTTACGCAAACGTCAGGACTCCACTGTTTTCCCACTATCCACGAATACCTCATCTCTATATGTTGAATGAAGACACGTTATTCAAGTTTATTTTTTTTTTCTTTTCAGTGTACCCACAATTTCTTAAGACTTCCCATGAGAAGAAGTCAAAACAGCCTCAACTGAAACAGAGTTAATATGCAGCCAATCTCTGATTATTATACGAGCACTTTGGGCCCGTACTCTGGGCATTACATGCAGATAGAAGCCAAAAATTGAGTTTAGACTAAGTATACAAAGACACAAAATATGTATAGGTGCACAAAACTTGAAAAATGCCCTATGCACAAAAATGTTTTAGTCAGGTCCTGCATAGAGTTAAACTGCGTGAAAAACATCTTAACATAGTTCAAAAAATGTTTTCATTAAAGAAAGTCTGTATTTAATTTAACCCCTTTTCCCATAATTAAGATAAAAAATTATGTTTGTACAAAAATATATTTTAGTAATTTAAATAAAAATTGTGAATCCACCCCCCCCCCCGAAAAGAAAGTACTGTAATAAAAATTTAAGAATGATCCCTGAAATTTAGCATAAAATTTTTAGCATCTTAGAATAAATGCACAAAATGATGAAAATTTTCACATGCTCAACACTTTTTTGAAGAACAATAAATTACTTGTGATAATCAATATTTAAAAATAAGAGTAAATAATTTTAAATATAATTCAAAATATGATTTGTGTATATGAAACATTTAACAGTTTCTAAAAATACATAGCATTATACAGAAGAATCATCCAAAAAACAGAATCCAGTCAAAGATACTTCAAGAGTTTTAAAATAGTCTACCTATTATTATTTCATTCCACAAATTAATTTACACCGTGTATATTTTTTAATCGAGTAAATATTTTTATTATTCATTATTAAGTACATCTAATTAAATATCAATTTTAAGTACAGTTAAAGAAATAAGTTTCAAATTATAAAATTAAAAAAAAAAAAAAAAAAAAAAAGCTCTCTAAGTTCAGAAATTAAGTTTGAAAAATTTTAAGAATTGTGCTAATATTAAATTAAATGTAGTTGTCTTTTTCATGGTTCGATTAATATCCTCTTTTAAATTAAATAGAAATTTCTACACCTTTAATATAAGGGTTGTAATGCAGGCCCTGATTATCGCACGGGCACTTCGGGACATGTGTCCTGGGCACACATGCAGAAATAGGCCAATAAATTTAATTTAGAGATTTATAGGGGCACAAAAAAATTGGCCCACAAAATGTTATAGTCAGGCCTTATTGTGATGTTAAAATTCAGTACTATAAATAATAAAATCGACCGTGCGAGCCCCATGTAAACACGGCGACAGTCGCTGGAGCTTGTCAGTTGCTAAGCCCCAGCGACTGTCGCCAACCAGTTTGCACGATCTGCAAAGCAAAGTCAAAGAATTTTAACGCATTAAAATTGCACATAAATTCCATTAACAGAAGCACATCAAAACAACAAAATACACCGGTCCATATTAAACCTAAAAAACGTCTGAAAATTCAGCAACAAGTAATTTAAAATGAACAAATGTTTTTAACCTAAAAATACTACAGTGGATTAAGCAACCTAGTTGTACAGCTAATGTAAACTGGGCAAACACTGGCCCGTTTTCAACTCCAAAAAACATCCGTGGATAATAGCACTAAACGAAAACATAAAAATAGCAATTCAAAATTCACATTAAAAACATTGAACATTGCAAAGATTCATTAAAAAAATCACTTACCTTTAATTTTTTGTAATTAACTGCCCAGAAATGTCACTAACGCTCTCCTGTTCCTAATATCCACCGGCTTATAACGTAAAACGAACATGATTTCCTTTATTTAGTTTTATATTCAAATACCCGCACCATATTTCTAACAAAAACACACATTTTCTTTTCACACAATAAAATATTTTATCATTCCTTTCCATGCATAACACGAAACATTTTCCAATTCCAAACATCTATTTTACCAACAAACGACGATAAAATTGCTAAACGCCTGTCTTCAGATTTAACAGAACATCAAACCATGACCACATGTCCAAGATCAAATATTCTGCCTGGAATCCTAGTTTAGTTCACTGATAATGGCACGCGTTATTCTCATTCGCTATGAATGTCACATGATCGCCAGAAGTGCCACCCTAAATTTAAAAAATCAAGCACGGTGTGCTTGAATTTCTTTATACTGCACGTGTTGTAAAGTAGATACAGCACAGTGTGTTGTAAAATTACAGATATTTAATACAGTGTTTAGGAGGAGATACGCTGACAAGCTTTTGACAGCGGCGGCGACAGCGGCCTTTACTTTTTTTTAGAATAGCGAGATACTTGAACTCTTTTCTAGTGGCAACTCGACTTATGATATTAAAATACTCTTGAATTGTTGAGTAATTTTTTCTGTAGAATCCAGTGTTACTGAAGCTAGCTGATAGCGTCCCTCGATTATAGCGTACAAATAAGCTGGTTCCTTGAATGCGGTATAACCGACGTCAACTGTATCTGCAGTAGATAAACTTTTTAATCATGCTAAATTTTTAAATCCCTAAACACAGAGCTGTAGGCAGTGGAAAAATCACACCCTCCTCCTATGAGAAGTACAAACCAGTAATCGATTGAATTTGGAAAATCTTTTGTTCTAAAGCATATTTTTGGGTTCAATCTGTAAAAAATTAATTTGTTGTGATGCTTGATTTTATGAGGCCCGACTGCGGTTGAACCTCCAATTCCCCAAAACACTGCCAAGTACTAGTTCATCAAAATAAATCATGCTTCAATCGTCACTGCCTTTGCCATTTCTGCGCTTCATGAAACCTAATAGTATAACCTCTATATCTTGCACCGAAAAAAAATCGAGATTACGAGGTGAAATAAAAGGAGGTCAGTTTGTAAAGGAAAACACATTTGTGCGCTGCGAGATATCAAGGATTTCGGGATATCGAGGTTACACTGTACATAAATACTAATTTAACTGCATCATGCCTGTCTTTGTGAATCCACTAGTGTGATCCCAGTTCCAGACAGCACATAAGCTTAAATCAAGCTTGACATTTCATTGAATTTGACGTATTAATACAAGCTTGACAGTTCAATTCATTTTAAGCTTGCAGCAAGCTTGGAGAAGTCATTTGAACTGTCAAGCTTGAATACAACTTGATTACTGCTTGATTTGCCTGAGACACATCCACATAACAAATAATTTATCATCAGTCATAAATGTACTTGACCATAGAATTAAAAAAAAAACATTCTATATTTCCAAATATGGAAATTCTTCAAAATAAAATACAATTATTCTACGAAATTGATTTCAAAATCAGTCGTTTGTCTCGATTTTGGCCAGTATTGCCCAACATGAGTGTCGCGATATTGAAAATTTTAAAACGTGTGCTGCTTTTAAGTTTATATTATGATTATTTACCTATTAGTAGAGTCTATAAATCACACATAACATTATTTTAATTTTGATTCATCCCATGGAAAAAAAAAAGAAAGAAATCGGCATCGGGCACTGATAGATCTCGCCAGAAAACGGCGTGACAGCCATGACAGTCACTTCAAACTTTAGTCATCCCAGCGCGAGGCAGATTGGCGGAAGGGTTAGGACGCTGGCCTCCCAACCCTTAGGTCCCGAGTTCTATCCCAGCCGCGGACGCTTGATGGAAACAGATTAAATTAACTTGAAATTTCAGCATATAGGGGAAAATGCATGCGGACAATCGAAACGTTCATAGCGTGCCACAGATCAAGAGACCCTTTTTTGACGCAGCTGGCTGTGCAGCACAGCCAGCTGTCGTCAAAAAAGGGTCTCTAGATCTGTGGCACGCTATGAACGTTTCGATCGTCCGCCATCTTGCTGGTAGTTAAGTCGAGTGATGGCAACGGCTGCCCTTTTTCCAGCATTGGGCATCCAGCTGTTCTCGCATTCTTCCATTTTCAGCAGATGTCAGAGCTGTTAAAAATTAAAGTAGTAGAGACCCTTTTTTGACGACAGCTGGCTGTGCTGCACAGCCAGCTGCGTCAAAAAAGGGTCTCTAGATCTGCGGCACGCTATGAACGTTTCGATCGTCCGCCATCTTGCTGGTAGTTAAGTCGAGTGATGGCAACGGCTGCCCTTTTTCCAGCATTGGGCATCCAGCTGTTCTCGCATTCTTCCATTTTCAGCAGATGTCAGAGCTGTTAAAAATTAAAGTAGTAGAGACCCTTTTTTGACGCAGCTGGCTGTGCGCCTTTTTTCAGTATTGGGCAATCTATCCAGCTGTTCTCGCATTCTTCCATTTTCAGCAGATGTCAGTGCTGTTAAAAATAATCGCGACCATTTTTTTAGGGGAAATGACGTGCTAAAAAGTAAAGGATTTTCGTGGAGCTATGTCACTCGAAACTATTTTTTATAGAAATCAAATCTATTCTTCGTGACTGGCAATAGTCAAAATGTCAGAGTTTGGTGTTCCCTGAGCGAGAACACTGCGCGTTAAAGGGTTAAACATAACCACATCTTAAGACAAATAAAAGCTGATTTGTTATTCAAGATTAATAAAGAAAAGAAAAGGGTTGAAAATGAAACTCTTCTCTTTTTAGCTGATGTTTTCCCACGCAGAACCTCATGTCTAGCGCGATCTAGACTTGCACCATTCTGCCTGGGGAAACATCAGAGCAAAGGATCGAATGACTCATTAGATTCCGGTAGTGATCACGTACTGCCGGTCTGTAATCATGCTCAGACGGATACTTATCTGTGGGGGGATTCTATTAATTAAACGCATTACCGAACGTACACTGTCCATTAGCGGCTATTAAAAGAGCGGCTTCTGCTTTTTCTTGTTCCGCAGACGATTGGAAGAAGAAAGAAAAGTACGGTTGCCGATCAGCGTAGATGAGACTGAATGTTTTGCGTCTCAGGTTAATTGGTTTTAGGAAGTAGTTAAGTATTTAAAGTTTCCATTTTATTTTATTTTAATAGTGCTTTAGAACAGCATTTATGCCATGAGATTCCCCCCCCCACACACACACGCACCAGCTCCGAGGAAAAATATACATTACCGTAACCAGTGGCGTAGCTACAGGGGGGGCTAGGGGAGTCATAACTCCTCCCCCTTCCATGAGGAATTTTTTTTTTTTTGTCGTGCGAAATGTATTTTCTTCACACACACACACACAGCAATGCATGCATACGAGTTGCAGTAGTCGTACCCCCCCCCCCCCCATGAAAAATTTCTCGCTACGCCACTGACCGTAACGATTTTCATATTGGTACAGCGTAGAAGTGGTACGACACTAAAATACAGTATATTTCTTGGGTAGGACCCCAGACTTGCACCACCAATAATTATATGATTCTTCAAGCCCTTTATCTTAAAACTGAGTCCTATTTAATTAGAAACCACTTCCAGCCAGAAGCCCCCCCCCCCCCCCACTCACTTTCTGGATTGGAAGAGATATAACAATGAGGATATTCTTTTACTTATATTTTTCGTAGATGCGTTCATATGGAAGATGGCAGATTGGAATGTTTCCATACAAATCGAAATGAGGACAAGACGTTGATTCTTGAGAGGCTAGAAGTCAAAAGCCCTTTGTGGAAGCAATTACAACGGGCGCTAGAAAAATGATTTCACGAAAACATGTCTACAACACTCAGTATATTTAATCTTCGTCCACATCTAAAATAAATAAGTTCATATTCATTTTTTATTATACTATACCCAAATTGAATTTCTTACTTTTCTGGAAACGTGCGAAAACTTTTCGCATAGGAACGATTTCATTTTGTGTAAACAGCCCCTCTTATATCAATGTTCCATGCAGGCGATATCATTTTAGTGAAAAAAAATTAAACTGTGTTTTCTGGAAAAACTATTTTAAACGAATTGGAATGGCAAATTTCCCTTCAAAGCCTGACGGCCATGACTTCAATATGACGTCAGGTCAATTGTGACAGCTAATTTTGTCACGCAAGTGATTACTCTTTTATTCTCGAAAATAAAATGGAGCTGAAAAGAGCGAAAAATCGCTGTAAAATTAGGGGACGGATGGGTTTTCAGATTTTTAAAGAAGCTAGATTGTTTTTTATATTTTTATACAAAATTATGCAAAATCTCAAGCGGATCATACAAACGGTGTAGATGTTATTACGCTTTTTACGCTTTTGTGCTTAAAATTTTTTGAAGTAATTGCGGTAAAAGTTTTATCTTAGAGTGGTTACCCGGAATTGTTACAGAATCAGAGATCAGCGTAACCACATAATTGAATGGGCATTCAAGCTGAGAGTTGGAGAAAAAGAAGTGGCATGCCTCTGATCAGGAGGGTAGCTAGGTGGTTTTGCGCCTCTGGCAAAAAGTCCAATTTGCTACCCCCCCCCCTTTACAACTTGAACAATCCTAACTATTATAAATGTGAAAGTGAGTTTGTTTGTTTGTTTATTTATGACGCTTTCACGCCTAAACTGCTAAATAGATTATGATGAATTTTGGTTTTAGATATGGATGGGACCCTGGAGAAGGTTATAGGGTACTTAGAATTTTAGATTTTTAATTACTTCTTTAATTATTAATTAAAAACCCCTTTTACATTGCCATGCTTGGCGAGTTTCTCCCGTATCAAGTGATTCATGTTTTGAGCTAACAAGAATGCTATTACTTCAATGAAGAAGCACGTGCATCTGAAAAACATTAAATAATACGGAAATTATGCCAGTTTTATGCCAAATCTATCTATCTCTAATAATAAAAATGAATGTTCTCCAGACAAATCTACAGAAAGCAGAGCTTTGAAAATTTGAGCATGACTGGGCCCATGACTTCGGTAAAGTGTTCCTGAGGCACAGAAATTTTAATTACTTTTCTAACTATTAATTAAAAACCGTTTTATCGCCCGCACAAAATGATTTATGCTTTTGAAATAAAGCAGAAATTCTATTTGCAAAATCACATGCATTTGGAAAACATAAATAAGTATGGAAATTATGCTGATTTTACGCCAAATTAAAAAGCATAAATAAAGAAAAGTGTACTTACGTATTATCCCGGTGGTCCGCCAAGACGAGCGATTTTTTGCATAGATAAATGCCGGGAACATGAAATTGTTAATGGTTTTGAATACGATTGGCAACAGTTTGGCAACTCATTCGACAAAAAAACAGTTTGGCGGGAATGACCGCCGGGATAATACGTAAGTACCAAGAAAAGTCCAGATGTGTTTCTTAAAGTTCGTAAATTTCCAAATCCTACCAATAATATAAATGTGTAAGTTTATGTGTTTGAATGTTTTTGACTGAATCACACAAAAATGGTTAGAAAAATTTGTAATGAAGATAGCTAATGCCCTGGATTAACATACAGGCAACCTTTCAATCATATAGCATAAATAATTCTTTTACAAGGACACTCAAAATAATGCTAATGCATTGCGCTCTACGGAAATTTTGTAGCTACTAAACCGATTTTAAAACTTTTTTCACTGATTGAAAGTCCTAGGCCTATATGGTGCTAGGCCAATAGGGTCCTAGGCCTATATGGGAAATTCCTCAGTGTGGAATTTTCTAAGGGATCCTAGCCCGTATTTTCGCGAGGTTTTGGAAAAAACACTGAAAACTGCGAGCGGCTAGGTCGACAGGCGCGACCGGAGTTTGAACCTAGCACCCCCCGCCTTCCAGTTTTGAGAGCAGAACCTCTTAGACACTGGGAGGGGGGGGGCTGAGTGTTATAGGCTATCTTTTATGCATATATCACAAATAGTTCTTTTACAGGGATACTCTATATACTCTATATTACAGGGAAGAATTAGATTACGCTCTATGTGTATCTCTGTAAGTACTGAACCAATTCCAAAACTTTTTTCACTGATAGTAAGCTACACTATTCCTGATTAACATAGGCTAAAATTCATGTATATAGCATAAATATTTCTTTTACAAGAACACTCAAAACAGTTCGAAAATACTGTCGTAACTGTCTCTATTCGCCAAATGCCTGAAAAAAATCTAAATTTAGTAATTCTGCATACTCTCTTATTTTAAATGAAGTATACTACCATGCATTATACTTAATTTAAAATAAGTAAAAAGCAAATAATATTTAAATGCAGTTTCTTTAGTCGCAAACATATTTGTTATTCACAGATGCTTCGTTTCTCTCGGGACCTAATTCTAAAGCCATCGCGGACGAAGTCGTGGGTAACCGCTAGTAACTTAATAATTCTTTAGTTCCCCCCCTCGTGCATAGGCCGGAGACTTGTAGCGGCTAAGCCTACGCTCGTGGGTTCGATTCCCGCTCATACCCTCTTTGAAAAAATTACATTTTTCTGGTTTAGTAAAAACCTTCATTGTGATGATACAACAGAAGACACCAATGAAATCACGCCATATGCTAGCGAAGTGGGACGTCAGAACAATGCTTTCTACTTTGCTTCGTTGAGTGACGTCATCGCGGCGTGTTAGCGGTACGTAGAGGATCCCTAGCGGTACGGAACGGACAGTACGAATCCAGCTTCACTTGAAGATAGAAGGGAGGGGGGCGGTTTGAACTGTATACTTTTCCGATTTATACCGTTTATCCGTCTTTATAGATCGCGATTTTCCTTGAAGATTGGGGGGGGGGGTGGTGCGCTTTCCCGGTATTTTACGTAATAAACCTCTTGTGATTCAGCTGATTTTGCGCCCTTTCTTCGGCTTGTGCTTTTAGCCGGGGCCAGCCCCCCCCCCCCTTAGCTAAGGCTCTGCCTCTTACTGGGGATGCTGGGAATAGAATTTCCAATTGTATCCGGCAGCCATTACTGCTTTAGTTGAGTATTTTCGGGTGGCGGAACATTCGCCTCGTGATTTTCTTTGTAATCAACAAATTTGCGTCAACTAGCTGCGTACCCGTTCTTCTTACGGATTGAATCAAATTTTTTTCTTACTCATGTTAGTGAAATTAGTTCCATTACTTCCATTTTTACAAAATTTCAAAATGAAGAATTCTTTTACTCGTGACATAAGCTTTTGCTAACAGATACTTACTTGAAATGCTAGCGTTACGGCAAAATGATACCACAAAATTTATGTTAGCGTTATTTGAGATCAAACAGAGCGTAAAGTGTTTTGCAAACAAATCTGTTCGCTTTCAAATAGCTTCTGCAGAATAGTTTCGTCTTTTTCGTTTAGTTCTAAAATAACGTCACATGGTGTGAACCACTGTTTTATTTTGTATTCTAATTCCGAAAGCATGAGCGATCTATAATCTCAGTCATTCTGCAGAACACCTTGGTAAAACTCTACCATATAAAATGTCTTAAAATATTGTTGATATCACAGACATAGAAATATCTACATGAAACATTCACGGTTTCGTGAATATTTTGGCTCTGTGGTAAAAGTTAACCTTAAGTAATTTTTCCGTTAAGCGCATTATCCTCATTAAGATTTGATGCAATTTTAAATTCGCGACATTAAAATGATGTCAAATTCACTTACGAAAGAATTTGCATTTTTGACTGTCCGTTATTGTTATTTTGTAATCTAGTACCTGCGGGACATATGCTTGCTCCATTTGACGTCACTGAGCTATTAATATGGATTTTCGCACATGCGATATTGTTAATGCACTAATGTTACATCTAGCTGTTGCCGTTCACAACATGGAAATATCGTCGATTTCGGTATCCCACATACGTTAGCGTATTATATAAGAAGATTTTGCCATTTTTAACTTTCCGGAAATTGCTCAATAAGTGTAAAGCTCAACCGTAAAACCACTTAACCATAGTTTGGTTTTATTAATTTGGCCCTGTTCTATATTAAGTTACAGCATTTGTGTTACTTGGATGAACTTAAAATGTGTAAGAAAATGTCAATCGATCAGTGAATCTAAGGAATCGAATTTATTCGATATATCTATAACAATTCTTTGCTTGTATCATATTGGAAAAGTATTTTATTAATAAGTAAGTTTTGTGGCAAGAAGAAAAAAATGTATTTATAAAATTCCTTTTCAATATTTTCTTGACTTCTGGAAAGACCTTTAAAAATTACTAATTTACAAGTTTTTGGGTAAAATTAAAAATAAAATAACATCTCCAAATTCTGTTAAAATGTCTAGATGTGAACGTCCTTTTAATGCTGATAATCAAGGTAACATACTTATTTAAGGCACAGCTTGGATATTCACAACCACGGCAAGATAAAGTGTTTCACCGTGATAAACATGTGAATCTGACATGGATTGCGTACAAGAATATATGGAGAACACACACACTATTTTGATGATTATCGATTATATGCTTTCGTAAATCGCCAAAGAATAACTAGAGAATGAAAAGTCGCCATCGGTTGCAAATATCCAAGCTGTTTTTTTTAATTAGATACAGTGCAAAAAAAAAAAAAAAAATCTGTTAAACTGACAGAAAAAAGCTATCAGCCAGAACGCCAGTTTATTTCCGTATATTTTACAGAAGTTTTCCGTGTTTTTTTTTCCATGTACGGAAAATTTCTGTAAAATAAACTGAGAATCTGTAAAATTAACGGAAGACATGCAAAAAAAAAAAAAAAAGGAAATAAACTGGGGTCCACGCTGACAGTTTTTTCTGTAAATTTGACAGACTTTTTTTACAGTGTACAAAATACTGAGATATACTGCTTGGTTACTATTCAATAACATATTTTTGTACTTGTGTGTTATAGTGTTGGCCACTGAAATTCAGTTGCCAATCAACGAAGATATATCGCCAAGATGATGGCGCGGCGAAATCTCCTGAAAACACTTGCCGTCCTTTAGGTATTTACAGTGTACTCTCGGAGTGCGGATCTGAAAGGGGAGACATTTTGTTTGCAATAACCGAAGTCAGTATTAAACGAAATAAACGTTTCAATGGCTAAAAAATAAGACCTGGTATTGAATATATAAAATTCAGTTTTTAAAGAAAAAAAAAATGGTACTTACGTATTATCCTGGCGGCAGGGGCGTAGCCAGAAATTTTTCATAGGGGGGGGGTTATGACTACTACAACTCATATGTATGTATACGTGTGTGTGAAAATGTAGTGAAGAATATACATTTTGTATGACAAAAAATTTCTCATGGGGGGGGGGTTATGACCCCCCTAACCCTCCCCCTTGGCTACGCCCCTGCCTGGCGGTCATTCTCGCCAAACTATTTTTTTCGTCAAATGAGCTGGAAAACTGTTGCCAATCGTATTCCAAACCATCAATAATTTCATATGTCCGGCATTTATCTAGGCGAACAATCGCTCGCCTTGGCGGACCGCCGGGATAATACGTAAGTACCAAGAAAAGTAAGAAAATTTGATATACTTTCAGATTTTAAACGCTCACTAAAGTGCTATATATTAAAAGCGTATCATAATCCATGCGTCTTCCCCATTTTCTTCCCTTATTCCGCATTAAGTTGGGAAGTTTATTTAAGAGTGTGACGTATTTTCTCCCTTGTTCCATAAAACACATCTTTGAAATCGAAATCTATCTTAAAATAGCCTCCTAAAACTGTTTTACAATTTCCGCCAAGCATATTCCAACTGTACTTCACCGTTTTACATACTATTTGAAATGTGCATGATAATCCATGAGTGTGCCGTGTTTGACTTTCTCTGGTTAATTTCTACTTTAACGCCCCGGCTCCCGCCAAGGTGGCGATAATTGAACATATGCAGTTACCACGACAATTTCTTGTATTTATGTGGCAGAATTTAGAATTTAAATGACGATTTGGAACAATGTGTAAGTACAGCATTCCATTACTTATTTGTTTTGGGTTGCCAATTTATGTAGTTTTAATAATTAAGTGAGTTCAAATTCCTTTCCTGGTACGTTTATCGCTAATTTGTTCACTTTAGTTTACATGTAGTAGTTGTTTAGGGAGCGTTGAAACTTGTGCGTAACTCCTAGAGACCCATGACTTCAAAGCTCGCCAAAGTGCGGGGAATTTTTAGGCTGGCGAAAGTAGTGGCATTAAAATAGGAATCAACTCTTTCTTGTTCCATAAAACTCATCTTTGGAATGGAAATCTATCTTAAATTCGCCTACTTAAAACTGATTTACAATCTTCGGCAAGCATATTCCAACTATACTTCAGCATATGAAATATTGTCTGGAATAGGTATCATAATCCATGAGTTTGCCGTGAGTTTCTTGCCTCTTCATGTTTCTGGATTAAAAGAAACAGCTTAGATTAATTGGCACCAATGGGACCTTTTTATTCTATGGCGATTCTTTGCAATTTACCGCATTAGCATAAACAATAATCACATCACATGATGGCTACGATTAAGGAAGATCATCATATATATTTAATTTAAGCATAGTTTTCTAAGATTGGCGTATTTAGCACCGCAAAACATTTCATCTCACCGTGGTGGAAAATATCCAAGCGGTGCCATTTTAAATATTCATGTATCCAATATAGCGATATCTTATAAATCCTCCATGGTTCCGTCTCCTGAAAAACATCAAACTGTGTAATCTCAATGAGCTCTTTAGAATCGCTTTAATTATGACAGTACGTTAGAGTTGCTGAGTTTACAAATTTCACGCATTTTTTGAATTTATGACGTCACTTTAACTGCCGTAAAAGTTACCCCGGTTGTTGAGGGAGTTAATTTGTATATTTCGCACAGTAGTTTTCAAACGGTATTATTTAAAAACTTAAACGACGTTGAAAAATCTTTTGCTTTATATAGGACCAATATGGAGGAACGTAATACAACGTTAAAATAAAACTATACTCGCAACATGCATGTGTTAGGAAACATAAATGTCTGCGGCATAGTTAAATACCAAAAATAAAAAATGTAAATAGAAAATTTTTAATATATCGCGCTTTAAAACTATGTAGCTTTTAAAATGAAGGACATTTTCAGTGCGTTAAAACTTTAAATTTTTAAATAAGCAACAGATGAAAATACCACTTATAATAAACATGATTGTGAATTTCTTAGTTTATTTCTAATGTAAGTTTTAATCAAAATATCGCCTCCTTGCGTTAAAAAAAGAGCAGGAATAAATGCAATAAAATTGTGGCGAAATTTTTACGTATCTTAAAGAAATTAACGTCATAGATCCTCACTTGCGAATTGGAAATTCGGTGCCCCATTTAAAAACTCTGTCGATAGGTTGAAAAAAAACCTTTTTTCTACTCTTTCCTGTGGCAACTCAGCATAAATTCTCGTGCCATGATTTATTAATGTAATGGCGTAAGCTCTCCGCGTTGATGCTATACAATTCTAAACATTATGTAACATTAAAATTCGTAAAAAATCACCTAATTTATATAATCTTTTCGCTTTCATTTATAAAGAGTGCGAAATGTCTGTTTTATCATTTGCCAAAATATCAAAAAGTTATGACGGATAGCAGAGGCGTAGCCAGAAATTTTTCGTGGGGGGGGGTTACGACTACTTCTACTCATATATATGCATAGGTGTGTGTGATAAGGGAGTGAAGAATATACATTTTGTACGGCGAAAAATTCCTCATGGGGGGAGGGGGGTTGTAACCCCTCTACCTCCCCCCCTTGGCTACGCCACTGACGGATAGAATTCAAGATGCGACAGTTTTAAAATTATTTTACAAAAATTTTTGTCAAATGTCAATAAAAAATTCCTAAAAATCTGCAAATTATACTACATATTCAGAAAAAAAACTGTTTTTAAAAGAAAATTTTCTCCTCTATCCGATAATGTAAATGTCGTTTTGCTGCGAGCGTAATTACCGCCGTTATTAAGTATTAGGGGAGGAAAAATGTAAAAAATCGCATAAAACATAAAAAAAAAAATCTAGGTTGAATTTTGAAAAAATCGCCTCGAGGTGCACATGTTTAGAACTTCCTGTGTACGAAATTTGGTGTTTCTACGTATAACCGTTTGTCCTTAACGCCGCCGACAGACAGACAGACACACACATCTTCTTTTATAATAAGTGGAGAAGATAATCCGTGGCTTTTTCTTTTGTTACAATTGTGTAAATGATCTTTTAGTCAGATCACGTTTGATGTGTCCTCAAAATTGTCTGCACTATCCGAAGTGTAATGTTCAGTATTGATGCTCATATTATTACTTACGAACCGAAAATGACAGGGAAAATAAAATTGTACTCAGTAACCGGAGAACCGTCTTAAGAGGAATAATTTAATGTGTCCGGCATTTATCTTGGCGGAAAATCGCTCGTAGTGGCAGACCGCCGGGATAATACTTAAGTACCAGAAAGGCTCGTTAAAACGAAATGATTTCGCTGGTCCCTGGGACTTCGTTGAAACGGGATTCGACTGTATAAGGAATGGTGGCAAAAGTAAAATTTTTCACAAGCGTTCTGCAAGCCGCTCAGTCAACTCCCAATACCATACTTCTAATTAATCCTTGAGTGCAATTGCCGACAGCGCATCGGCGGAACCTCTGTGACTTCAGAACTCATTCCGAAGGCCTTGGGAGAATTATCGGCCGCCTGGAATGTGGACGTACTCAGATGGAAGTATCCGAGGAACTAGGAATCGCCCATAATGTCATCCTTGGGCGATTCACTGTCGCGATACATTGTCACTGCCTTGGGCAGAGTCTTTCTAAGGGGCTCTAACGCGCATTCTGGCGGTTGCTCCGCCAGATTGGGCGGTTGCATCTGGAGCAAACCGCCCAAAACTCCAGACCGTTAGATCGACAGCCGCGCGATTGGGGCGAAAGCGGAACCTTCATATTTCCGCTATCTACCATGTTCAGGGTTTTATCCATTCGGCCATGTTGGGGCCGTATTCTCACTTGACTTGAATCCATACTTGGCAGACGAGTTGCAGACCGTCAACTACCCCTTACATGTATACCGGAGCTTCGGAGAATATTGCTTGCTGAATCGAGAAATCTCCTTTAAGATGAAATCGATAATTTGATACTCAGCATGCCCAGGCGTTGTACGGAATGTATTTCATTGTCTGGGAAATATATACAATGTATTAACCATCATGCCAACCGTGCAATGCTAAATTTTGTAAAGGGGGTATCTTTTATAATTGCTCTAGGGGCGTTGTTCTTATGAATGGTATCAAACATTCACCATTTTTTTTTGTTCTTTATCTTTTGTTTAATGT
Source organism: Cheiracanthium punctorium (assembly GCA_038373885.1). Classification (NCBI taxonomy): domain Eukaryota; kingdom Metazoa; phylum Arthropoda; class Arachnida; order Araneae; family Cheiracanthiidae; genus Cheiracanthium; species Cheiracanthium punctorium. The sequence continues at coordinate 26,608 of JAWZYV010011848.1, forward strand.
TGTTGTTGTTGTTGTTACCAATCTCGGAATCATCTAGCAGAGCTAGACAATCACCATGAATCTGAAAACGTCTAAAAACAGTTGAGGGTCCCGCAAGACTTTGTTAAAACCCAAACAAACCAAAATATGGGCAGGGGAGGCCATGTCTGCTGAACACCAATGGCACTCAGGGTAAGGTTTTTGACCCTGCCGAAAAGTGAGGGCTCTAGTATGGCCACTCAACAAGCGCGAGAAAACAGTTTGGCAGGATCTGCGTCTAAACTGGAAAGACCCACGCGGATTTTTTTTTTTTTTTTTTTTTTTTTTTTTTTTTTCGAAACTAGGGGCCAAGGCTCGGGGCGAAACTAGGGGCGAAACTAGGGGTATTGCGAAACTATCGGCTTGCGAAACTAGGGGCTAGACTCGCTACGCTCGCTTTTCGTATGAGGCATTCGGCCCCTAATAAGGCTTATTCGTAAAAAGAGAGAATTTCAACAGACAAATCCCAAAGATTGGATCAGATAGAATGTTACTGAGCTACACGTTGCTTGGTTCTTACATGTTCATTGGCACATAAAAATTTAAACTTCACACTACAGTAGATCACTCCAATATATCCCGGTAGATATTTTGTTATTAGCAATCCGTGTTCTACGGGTGCTGAGCTATACTCCACCTGTAGTGCGGACTCTGCGTATAATCGCTAGAAAAATTATTTGCACTCCTCAGAAACACAATGATATTTTATGTTTCCATTCAAAAGTTATATTAATTAGGAGTTAAAGCGTAATAAAATCAGAACATCTGTTTCAGCTGTATTTTTAACTATGTAAAACCTATTGGACACCTTGCGTATTTGCCACCCATGGCGATTTTTCATTATTTGGCGACTTGCGTATATGTATAGTTAATAATGAGCTCTAAGAAAACAGTACTTCACATGTTTTCTTTGATTAAAACTACGGAACAGCTAGGATATCTTGCCACCAATGGCGACTTTACATTATTTGGCGATTTACACATGCTCACGACATATAATTACTGCTCATGCAAGGTTCCCGGAAAACCGTTATTCATATTTTCATATACATAATCCTTTACTGATTGGCGTATTTAGCACCACGAATTATATCATCTCGCCGCGCTGGCAAATAGGCATAGTTAACGCCACCAAATATGTCTACTCGTAGGAAATACTCCAGCTGGACCGAACCGCCTTTAAAATAATCTGATCTTTAATTATTTTTCATTTTCAAGATACTGGGCTCCAGCATTCTGGAACTCGAAGCTTATTCACCCTGCTTGGAAAGATACTATTTTGCCAGATCATTCCTAATGCCAAGATGGCGCTTTTAAAATCAGTTACAATTAGTTATTCTGTCTTGGAAAAACGTATAGTCGCTAATTCTAAACTCCTGTTGTCTAAGCGAACTTACTATTTGAAAATTCTCAACTTTGTGTAACACACTTTGAGTTATTTATTTCGTATACTTTTTAATTTGGCGTAAAATGGGCGAAATTCTAACTCATGTTTGTGAATTTCACGCGACTCTACATACTTGGAAACGCTTTGTTGCAAAGGAATGAATGATTTTATGCCAAAACTGGCAACCATTATGTTTATTTTTTCAGTTTTTTATTAATATCTTCTAAAATAATTCGATTTTCGAAATTTAAGTCAGCTTAGCAGGTTCGTCGGAATTTTTCGAATCTGTCGGCACCTTAGTCGAAACTCAAATCCCCACGGTTTAGGAGGAGATAGACGAACAAGCTATTGACAGCGGCAGCGGCCTTTACTTTTTTTTAGACTAGAGAGATACCATGAGTGGCTGGGATGGGTTTTCGAAAGCTTGTTCAGTTTTATTTTTGCCAAGGAAGAAATCTCGTTAGAAGGGAGCTTCCCACAATGACTCATATCCTCCTCAGCAGCGGACCTGGCCATGGAGTCGGCTTTTTCATTACCTTCAACCCGAACATGTGAAGGGATCCACTGAAAATGTATGATATAGCCGGGTGAAAGTCTTTCAAGTAGATTTAAAATGTCCAGGCTAGTCTGGTCACCAACAATACCCCAATTAGTGAGTAGCTGAATTGAAGCGCGACTGTCAGTTAAGATCCAGATGTCTTGGAAATATCCTCCACCTTAACTACGTACTGCGATCCCCTTCTGATGGCAATATGCTCTGATCTAAAAACTGAACAAAAATTAGGGTTTTTGATCTCTTCCAAAGCGCCAGTACGAGTAGGAATGTAAACTCCACTACCAGAAATTCCTCCTTCACCTCTGCTACCATCAGTATAAATCTTTAAAGATCGAGGAATACTATTAATAGTCTCCATAGCCAGAGAGTTCTGACGTGGGCAGGAATCTCAGAGTCTTTCTTCACACTAGTCAAGCGTTCGTCGTGGAAGTGTATCCTATCAAGTTCCAGGCCAGCTCCCCGGGAACCCAAAGAATGGAGCTTCACATCAGAAGAAGGCAGATTCAGCATTCTTGCAAAAAAAAGGGGCTGCGTTTCTTCAAACATCGATTGTCAGTCCAAGTGTGACGGTAGGTGGAAGTTCTGTGCTGTCAGTAGGAACTGTAAAGCTTGTTAAAATATTTTGTTAGGCAATAAATTCTGATCGAAAGAGATGGTAAATCGCTCTGAAAAAGGACAATGTCATTTGGACGACTATGCCGAAGTCCAGTAATGATTCTAGCAGCACTATGCTGCACACTTTCAAGTTTATTAAGATTGGTTTTGGAAGCACAAGAAAAGATGGGGGAAACCATACTCTAATATTGGTCTAATGAGAGAAGTGTGTATAGTTCGTGCTCTCCAATATCGACCTGATATAAACTTGAGAATGGTTGAGAGTATTAAGCCTCTTTCTGGCCTTGGCCACTTGACCTTCAATATGTTTATTGCTCGTGATCTCCTGGTCCAAGGTGTAACCGAGGTATTTGACATTTTTAACATAACTTAACTGGGTTCCATTCATGAAAATCCCAGGTCGGTAATTGAAAAGTTGTCTATTAGTTGTGAAGAAGGTTGTCAATTATTTTGAGACATTAAAAATCAGTTTGTGATTCTTGGCGAAGAAATGAGTTTCCTCCATAGGACGATTAAGCTCAATATCCCTGATGTCTGAGCCAGAGGGCCACAATATGACGTCATCAGCAAAGATTCTCACTCTACAGTGCTTAGGAATCTCTTTGTCTAAACCAGCGATGTAAAGGGAAAACGAAACAAGGCTCAATACAGAACCTTTAGGAACACGTTGTTTAAGGCCGAAAGGAGCAGACAGAGAGTTATTATATTTGACTCTAATCGATCTGTCCCAGAGGAAGTCCGAAATCCAGGGCAGGGCTCTGCCCTTTATGCCATAAGAGTCATGAAGCTTGGTAATTCATGCTTGGTAATTAGAGTCATGAAGCTTGGTAATCAAGAGTTGACGTCAAACTCGGTCAAAGGCTTTGGATATGTCCAAGAAGGTGGCAACAGTGTTGTTGGTAGGCTTCATGTTTTGAGCATCACGAACTCTCTGGCAAACAAACAAGATTTGATCTATCGTGCTATGCCCTTAATTGTAACCATACTGCTCACGTGGAAGCAAGTAACTAGTATTCAGATGGTGTTTCAATCTGGCAAGAATAAGTCGCTCCATAAGTTTAATAAATGAGCCTTATGAATAAGTCACATTTGTTTTGTTTCTGACTCTTTATTGCCGGAGCTGGTATTATCCTTAATTTATGGACATAGCGTTATTTATTTCTACATTCACGCTTCACCAGCATGGCGAAAGCATAGCAGCAATCTTGGTGTAATCCTAACGTCACCATGCGAGCACGGGCGGTCCACTATAACAAAATACAAGTACCCATATTTTCAATGAATGGTGCTCTCAAAATATGTAAAGAATTATTTTATTGTACTATAGGAATATTCATTTTGCTGGGTAACTACTCGGCAATTTGTCACCCTTCAATTTGGCTGCCGTACAGTGTTCTGCGACTGAGATCATGCTAAAATGGCTTTTTTTTTTAAACGGGATATTCATAAGGGAAATTCCATTATGAAGATGGACATGAGCATTAATTTTTTTTTTTAATAAATTGTTTGAGAAATTATTCTAAACTGTTGTAGATGTGTTGATAGCAGTTTATTTTGTGTAAAATTTTCTTTTTATCAAAATAGCAACACTTCAAAGTCGGACATAAGAAGATTTTGGTTGTAGTTTGTAGCATTAGTTACCACACACTTAGTATATTTTAATTTAATGACCAATTTTATAAAGCATCCCTACAGAACTAAATGATATTCTGTGATAAGAAAGGTAGATACAAACTACTCAGATTACAGTATTTAAGACGTACAATTTTGGCAGAATTACAACTTTGACTTTTCTGCCCATAATTCAATGTCTTTTTTTGGTAGCATAATTTACCAAGCAATTTTAATTAATATTTCAATAAATTAGTTGTAAGATTTTTAATGATTTATTGAATAAAAGAAAACAATTTATAGGGAGCATGAATTTTGTTGAAAGAAAATAAATGTATTTTTACTTTCCGAACATGTACCATGTAAGGAAAGTATTGTAATCATGAAAAAATTCGAATTCGAGATTTTGGTGTATTTACACGTTTTGGGGTCTTCTGAATTCATTTATGCTATTTTTACGAGATGTATGTGTGTGTGTGTGTGTGTGTGTGTGTGTGTGTGTGTGTGTGTGAGTTTTAATTGCATTTCCAAATATAGTGTAATAATAAAAAATCTGCAGTGACTCCACTCGACTTTCCGAACACTTACGATTAAGATCATTACCAAGAATTTAAATAAATTTTAATCGATGAATAATTCAAACATATATACCAAATTGAAGCTCAATCGAATGCGCCGTTTAAACGCTAGCGCACTTTCAAGAATTTCTCCTCATAGGCCATAATGTAAAAGAAATCTTTGTCGTAGCCCTGTAGAAAAACTATAAGTCCTATGCACATCAAAATCAATACCGGTCTTACGATGGTGGTTTATAACATGTATACCCAATTTGAGCTCAATCGAATGTACCGTTTAAACGCTAGCGTACTTTCAAGAATTTCCTCCCATAGGCCATAATGTAAAAGAAATCTTTGTCATAGCCCTGTAGAAAAACTATAAGTCCTATACACATCAAAATCAATATCGGCCTTATGATAGTGGTTTATAACATGTATACCCAATTTGAGCTCAATCGAATGTACTGTTTAAACGCTAGCACACTTTCAAGAATTTCTCCCCATATGCCATAATGTAAAAGAAATCTTTGTCGTAGCCCTGTAGAAAAACTATAAGTCCTATACATATCAAAATCAATACCGGTCTTACGATGGTGGTTTATAACATGTATACCCAATTTGAGCTCAATCTAATGTGCCGTTCAGGAGCTATCGTGTTCACACACACACACACACACACACACACACACACACACACACACACACACACACACACACACACACACACACACACACACACACACACACACATCTCGTAAAAATAGCATAAATGAATTCAAAAGACCTCGAAACGTGTAAATACACCAAAATCTCGAATTCGAATTCTTTCATGATTACAATACTTTCCTTACATGGTACATGTTCGGAAAGTAAAAATTGCAAATTAGACTTTTAATAACAAGAGGGTTTTTTTCGAGGATGGAGTTAAGTCTGAATAAGTAGAACTAGGTCTTAATATACGTAAATAAATGTGCCTAGTCATTTCCTTGGATGTTGGGGGCAAATTTCATCACCTCTCATAATATTTCAAATGTAGCTAGTAGCATCTAATTCCAAAAGATCTGGGTCTACACTGGGTTATCATCCTTTTAAAATGTATAGAGCATTCATATCTGAATGGTTATGCAATGTATTATAATAATGGGGGTGAAGAAATGGTTATCAGAAAAGATACTTCTAAGAATTTTCATATTCTGATAAACTGGAAATAGTCGTGATCATGAATCATAAGTATAACAATTGATTCAAGTAAATTGAGCATTTTAATTTTTTTAGAAGCCATAATTCACTTTTAAAAATATAATTTTGACAAAACATGGAACATAGATGTTACATCGTATAATGCAATTTTAAGTACAAATTATACCATGTATAATGTAGTCATTCATGAAATATGCCTTATCAAATCATGCATATGTAAAACATATTATAGTGTAATATATCTAGTACCCGTTGTAATTGCCTCCACAACTGGTTTATCTCTTAGTGAGATATTGCAGAAATACTCTGCTAGTTTCCTGGATTCGTCGTTCTAAAGTCCCATTGATGTAGAAAGTTCTAGTACAGAGTCCACTAGTCAGGATGGAACACGAACTTTATTGCTTCTAGAACTTCGTCGAACAATGAGTGTACAAAATGTACAGGCACAATCAAACAGTAACGTGCTTATAACCGTTCGCTTAGTACAGGAACTTTCACAGATGCTATATTTCTGATACAAAAATAAAAAAACTTCCACAGGCAAAAATTCAGTGGAAACATACGAAGGAAATCGTAAACTTTCTTCAAGACTCAGCAATGAAGAATTTACACGCAGCACTCAAAAACAAAGCTTCTAAAACAAGCTAAATATAGCTTTTCCAAGCGTCAATACAAAGCCTTAAACTTTCATCACGGTCATCTACTCTTGCCAGAAGCAGAAGCAAGACTGACTGAACTGGGCAACCAGGGCTGCTTTTACAGGTTACGGCGAACACTGGGGAAGCTTCCAGAAATAACTATCCGTGGAATGTAATAGAGCAGACTCGATTATGATTGCGTAATAGAAGAGTAATATTAGGCTATTATGCATGTTAATGCAGGAAAAGTGACTTTTCATGTCTCATTGGGAAAATCGCGCAAAATAACCAAAATATCGCCAAATTTGGCGCCAAAAATAAGTCCCCTTAAGTGAAGTTACTGAAGGCCTAGGACCAATATTTCTCGAGATGTCTAGAAATTGCTATAGAAATCAATGGGGAAACCCAAACCTCCGTATCTTCGGTTCTAGTTGACTGATTTTGATGCAACAAAAAGCAAAATTTAACTATTTGACGCGTAGAATACAAATTTTAAACTATTTTAAATCCCAGAACAGCGGATTTGCCCCGAAAATTCGTAACAATATTGTAAGGCTATAAAATGTAATTATACCTATCTATATATAAAATACGCTATCGTATGCCGGCCGAAAGTGGTCCGATTTTAGACCACTTTTAACATGTGACAGCTTGATCAACATGTGACAACTTGAATGAAAACATTTTTTGAATATACGCTAACGTACGCGGTACCAAAATCGACGATATTGAAATCGATAGTATTGATACACTGCTTAATGGCAACAGCTAAATTTATTATGGTTTTATGTTAATTTAATTATCATACGTGACAGTTTGAATGAAAACAGCACGTTAACATTGTTGTTAATAAACTAGAAAAGTACACATTAGCAAATCCATGGAGCTGATTGAGCGGAATGAATACTATGCACACTAAATACTAATTTCATAAACCCTGCAGGTGCTGCAATTAGGAAATATATTTGTACAGCACGTTATCACTTGATACAGTATTTTTATGAAAAACAAATTCAAAACGGCTGACTGTAAACATTAACCGAATGGCCAGATAGTCTTCTGTTACTGTTAATAATCGATGGATTTGCAAAATAATATTATTTTAAGAAATGCTCGAAGGCGAGCTTTACAAGGAAATGAAACTTCTGCACAAACCTAAGCAAGAAAACGAAGACGAAATAATTTATTAAGAGAGAGACGCGAAAGTGAAACTGTTGATCAGCGAATAATTAGGCTCAACACTCGCCGGCAAAGCGAACGCCAAGCGAACTTTGCGAACGCCAAGCAATGGTTGTCGACATCCAAGAACTTGATCAGGTAAAATCATACAAGACGGTGCCCCTCATGTAAACACGGCGATAGCCGCTGGAGCTTGGCGATCGCCAAGTGCGAGCGCTACGGATCTTGGCGCCAAGCTCCAGCCATGGCGCCAAGCCGCCCTGGCGACCGCCAAGCTTCAACGGCTATCGCCTTCTTGTGACGAATAAACACAAGTATTTACCACTAAAATTTTTATAAAGAAACACAAATTCTAAGTAAATGACACTATATAAAACAGTCAAATACACAACAAAACATTAGAAAAAGTAGATTAAACAAGCACTTACCTCACCTTTCCCACCTCATTTTTTAATGGAAGGACCGGGAACATCCATTACAACGATGAAATTCCCCAAGACGAAATTCCCCGAGACGCTCACTAACTTACGATAAAGGGTCCGCAAAACGGAATCAAAAACACAAGGAAAATCCAACACAAACTTATTCCACTCAGAATCAAAGAACATCAAACTTCAATCTTCGTGCAATTAACACTAAATGAAAATTCTATACTTCAAATGCACCGCGTTTAATTTTCAGAATTGCCAGTCAAATTCTGATTAAAAAAAAAAAAAAAAAACGATTTTCCAGACCAACATGTGATAAAAAATCCAGACGATTTTCAAGTTTATGACGTCAGCTTTACATATGTTCTCCAAGGGCGGAACCAGAAACTCCTTCGGAGGAGTGCGCAAATTGTGAATATTCATTTTATCTAGTGTAAAGCCTGCTAAATATTGGTAAAAGCCCCATTTATGTAGTGTAAAAACATTTTTCTTGGAGGAGGCGCGCGCCCCTCTGCGACACCCCCAAAAAAACATCAGTGGGTCCGGCCACCGCCTCAAAAGGGCCCCCTCGAAAATATGCTAACGCGGGCCCCTCTGCGAGACACAAAAAAACATCAGTGGGTCCGGCCAACGCCTCAAACGGGACCCCTCGAAAATATGCTAACGCGGGCCCCTTTGCGAGACCCCTCAAAAAAACATCAGTGGGTCCGGGCGGGCCCCTCTTCGAGATCCAAAAGAAACATCAGTGGGTCCGGGCGGGCCCCTCTGCGAGACCCAAAAATAACATCAGTGGGTCCGGGCGGATACCCTCTGCAAGATCGCAAAAAAACATCAGTGGGTCCGGCCACCGCCTCAAGGGGGCCCCCTCGAAAATATGCTAACGCGGGCCCCTCTGCGAGACCCAAAAAAAAACATCTGTGGGTCCGGCCACCGCCTCAAAAGGGCCCCCTCGAAAATATGCTAACGCGGGCCCCTCTACGAGACCCAAAAAAAACATCAGTGGGTCCGGCCACCGCCTCAAAAGGGCACCCTCGAAAATATGCTAACGCGGGCCCCTCGGCGAGACCCAAAAAAAACATCAGTGGGTCCGGCCACCGCCTCAAAAGGGCCCCCTCGAAAATATGCTAACGCGGGCCCCTCTGCGAGACCCAAAAAAAAACATCAGTGGGTCCGGGCAGGCCCCTCTGCGAGATCCAAAAAAAACATCAGTGGGTCCGGCCACCGCCTCAAGGGGCCCCCCTCAAAAATATGCTAACGCGGGCCCCTCTGCGAGACCCAAAAAAAAAACATCAGTGGGTCCGGCCACCGCCTCAAAAGGGCCCCTCGAAAATATGCTAACGCGGGCCCCTCTGCGAGACCCAAAAAAACATCAGTGGGTCCGGCCACCGCCTCAAAGGCCCCCTCAAAAATATGCTAACGCGGGCCCCTCTGCGAGACCCAAAAAAACATCAGTGGGTCCGGCCACCGCCTCAAAAGGGCCCCCTCGAAAATATGCTAAAGCAGGCCCCTCTGCGAGACCCAAAAAAAACCATCAGTGGGTCCGGGCAGGCCCCTCTGCGAGATCCAAAAAAAACATCAGTGGGTCCGGCCACCGCCTCAAAGGGCCCCCTCGAAAATATGCTAACGCGGGCCCCTCTGCGAGACCCCAAAAAAACATTAGTACAAGTTGAAGCAAATTAGAATAGTAGACGAAAGAACAGGAAAAAACGAAAAATAACAATAACGCATGCGCAAAACGCAAATTAACAGCTTAGTGACGTCAAATTGAGCAAGAGAATTCGTTACATTCATCTGCTTACGTCACACAGTAGCTAGATTAAAAAACAACTATTACGCATGCCCGAAAGTGCAAGAAATTTCGCATCTTTCAATAGTTCTAAATTATCCAATTTAGAATATTTGACGCATTATCATTCCTTCAAAAAAAAAAAAACGTCGCCAAGCTCTACACATATCTTTATGGTTGCCAGTCAAACAACCATCGGCTGGGTACTTTACTAACGTTGAACATCGCTCACGATGTCGCCAGAACCAAGGGGCACCGGATACGGAACATAGACCCTTGATCATGTTGATGTTGCAGAACACCATAGCGGAAACCTGACAGAATGCTGCAGTTTTTGCCAAACGGCTATTGGAAAGATTAAGAAAACAGCAGCAAAAAATTTACGCGACGCCGCCATGACGGTAAAGTGTCACTGCCATCGCTTTATGAGACACCTGATGTTTTAAAAGATTTACTGTGTAGTGATTCTGCCGAAGCGAAGAACTTTAGACAGCATATTAGGTCATACAATGCTGCTTCAGCCTTTGCATCAATGGGAGCTGAAATAAAATCGCCTCCTGGAAATGGACCATATTGTTTCTGAATTCATGGTCAAATTTATCACTTGATTTCATCACTATATTCAAACGAACGCAACAAGCCTGGATATGGACAACTCTATATTTTTGATTCAAGTGAGGCAAATGATTATTGCATGCAAAATAATAAAGACTGCTTTCGAACTGTTATGGAAAAATTGGATGATTTATTGCGAAGTATTAATCCCTTTGCTGAATCATTCTTACAAATGCACGAACTAATACAAATCAACCCAATTGTAAATGTTAAAATGGTTTTTATGGAACAACCAGACTTAGATATGCGAAGGTATAACACACCAACATCTACAACTGAAGTTGCTGCCATATTTGTTGGAGATGACGGCGGGCCTCCTGCAAATAGAGACATTTGCATATATCCTAAGGCTGATAACTGTAGGAATATATTGTTGCGGAATTACTCTGCTACTCCTGGGGTTCGTCGTTCTAAAGTCCTGTTGGTGTAAAAATGTTCAAGTAAAAAGTCACTTGTCAGGATGGAACACAAACTTTATTGCTTCTAGAACTTCGTAGAACAATCAGCTGTACATAATTCACAAGCACAATCTAGCAGTAACGTGCTTTTAACAATCCGCTTGGATCAGAAGCTCTCACAAATGCTGTATTTCTCACACAAAATAAGTCACTTTCACAGGCAAAAATTCCGTAGAAATATTCAAGGGATATAGTACACAATCCCTTAAGACACAGCAATGAAGAATTTACACACAGCACTTTAAAAACAGCTCCGCAAAGCAAGCTAAAACACAGCTTCTATAGCACTATCAATTCACACAAAACAAGCGTACTGAGAGCTCTTCACACATTGAGCGTTCAACTCGCACACAGACTCCCTCGGGGCGACGTGCGCTTCTATAAATAGCCGACGCAGGAGGTACAAGAGGTTTCCAGAAAAGTCAATTTCTCGAGGGTTCTACATAAAGCGTGAATTTTGAATACGTCATAGAAGAGAAATGTTAGGTTATTATGCGTTTTTAATGCAGGAAAAACAACTTCCAGGCCCCATTGGGAAAATCGCGCCAAATGACCAAAAAGTCGCCAAGCTTGGCGACTTTTGGCGAATCGCCAAATTTGGCGCCAAAAATAAGTCCTCAAAAGTGAAGAGATCTAAGCTCTAGGACTAATATTTCTCGAGATTTCTAGAACCTCCATTCGAAAATAATGGCAAATCGAAACCTCCATATCTCTGGTTCTATTTGGCCGATTTTGATGCAACAAAAAGCAGAATTTATCTATTTGAAGCGTAGAATACGAATTTTAAACTATTTTAAGCCCGAGAGCAGCGAGTTGCCCCGAAAATTCGTAACATTGCCCCCTTCCCAAGGACTGCACGTCCCGGGCAGTACAATCCCTAGTTGGGATGTCACACAATTACCTACACTGTATAAAACTTAACAAGATCTTAACAACATAATTCAAGCAAGTAATCAATAGCACAATAAGCAAATACACATTAATAAATAAATAATCAACATAATAAATAATTGCACTGTAATAAATCATAAACATAATAAACAAATACGCATTAATGAAAACCAATATATTACAAATATGTACACTAAGCATGGCGTAAGTAGTAAGTGAAAGAAAGTTGACGAAAGAGGAAGAGAAGAGAAAGACAGGAAAGAAATGAGAGTTGAAAGAAAAGAGGAATTACGCCATAGTGACCATGGTCTGAGCTAATTACAACCGCGGTAGATGGCAAGCCGATCGTAATGTACAACTCTTGGCTTCGAGTTTGGTGACGTACGGTGAATCCGTACGATGACGTCATTCAGCCGGTTTAGGACTGTGTAAGGACCGTCCCACGGCGATTGCAGCTTGGGAGACAGGCCTTTCCGTCGAGTAGGATTCCATAGCCAAACTTTGTCACCTGCGTTGAACTCGTGTCCCGTAGCCTTCGTGTCGTAGCGAGTCTTCATCTTTTCCGTGTTCAGGTTGATCCGCTCCCGAGCAAAATGATGCACATCTTCAAACCGTGCCCGAAGGTTTTCCACGTACTCCTCTGGCGATGAAGGCTCATCTGGAGGGCGGCCGAACACTAGATCGGCGGGAAGACGAAGATCTCTGCCGAACAACATCTGGGAAGGTGTGAAGCCGGTAGTCTCATGGACGGCGCTCCTATAGGCCAGCAGGAAGAGGGGGAGTTTCTTGTCCCAGTCCTCTTGATTCCTAGATACCAGAAGCGAGAGGTTGTTTAAAATTGTGCGATTGAACCTCTCCACCATGCCGTCGGATTGTGGGTGTAGAGGCGTAGTCTGGGTTTTGTCCATTCCGAGAAGTTGGCATAGACCTTTAAAGACTGCAGAGGTAAAGTTCGTTCCTTGGTCGGAATGAAGTTGCAGAGGGGTTCCATATCTGGAAATCCATTCTTGCACCAGTACCTCTGATACGGTCGTAGCTTCTTGATCGGGAATAGGAAACGCTTCGGGCTTTTTAGAGAAGTAGTCAATGACAACTAGCATGTATTTGTTGCCATCCGAAGTTCGCGGAAGAGGTCCCAGGATGTCGAGTGCAATCCTCTCAAAAGGCGCTACATTATAACGATGTAGTCTTCCACGGCTTCGTTTCTTCGGGCCTTTACGGGCGGCACAGGCGTCACAAGCTTGACACCACTTTTCGACGTCGCCTCGAGCCCTAACCCAGTAGAAGTGCTCGCGAACTTTCTGCAGGGTCTTCATCACGCCAAAATGGCCTCCAGTGTAGCCATTATGAAGTTCTTCTAGAACCTTCGGAATCCTCGAGCGAGGGAGTACTAACTGCCATCGGAGCATCTTGCCGTCGTCCGACTCCCATTTACGATACAGGACTCCATTTCTCAGGCGAAGCGAATCCCATAAAGCCCAGTATTGTTTTGTTGCCGGACTGTAAAATGATATTTCTTGCCAACTGGGCTTAGCGCTGGATTTTTCCATAAATTCCACAATAGGTTTGATGTCGCTGTCTGCTAATTGGTCCGCCCGAACATTTACGTCACTCCAGGGATCTTGAGATGGTGCCGATGATGTAACTTGGCGGACAACGGGATGTTTCAGATGGTAATTTTTCTCTGCCCTGGAGCAATAGCGACAACTGTCTATGCAGGGCCTTCTCGACAAAGCATCTGCATTTCCATGAGATGACCCTTTCCGATGACTTATCTCGAAGTCATATTCTTGTAATAGCTGTATCCACCTGGCTATTTGGCCCTCTGGATTCTTGAAATTTAGAAGCCAGGTTAAAGAGGCATGGTCCGTTCGGAGCAGGAACTTTCGGCCGTACAGGTAATGATGGAAGTGCTCCACGGCTTTAATGATAGCAAGAAGTTCCTTTCTTGTAACACAATAGTTACGTTCTGCCTTTGAAAGGCATTTGCTCCAGTAAGCAATGACGTGTTCTTGGCCATCTATCCCCTGGGACAAAACTGCTCCAACACTCTCCTTACTTGCGTCTGTGTCCAGGATAAATGGCTTGTCAGGGTGAGGAATCGACAGGATCGGCGAAGATGTTAAGGCCGTCTTCAGTTCGTTGAATGCGTCCTCACATTCCTCAGTCCAGAGAAATTTCTGTCCAGTCTCGGTCAATTTGTGAAGAGGTCTTGCAATTTGAGAAAAGCCATTCACGAATTTTCGATAGTAAGTACACAGACCGAGAAAACTTCTTAAGTCATGGATATTCTCGGGACGACTCCAGTTCTGGACTGCGGACGTCTTTTCGGGATCGGTTCGGACTCCGTGGGCGGCTATTATGTGCCCGAGGTAACGTACTTCCCGACGAAACAAATTGCACTTCGATGGGCTTAGTTTCAAGTTTGTCTCTTTTAATTTCTGCAGTACCTTTCGAATGTTCTCGAGATGCTCTTCGAAAGTCCTTCCGACGATGATGATATCATCCAAATAAACGAGACATGCTTCGTAGGAAAGTCCTCTCAATACTGTCTCCATTAGACGCTCGAATGTAGCAGGTGCGTTGTAGAGTCCAAAAGGCATGACTTTGAACTGCCATAATCCTTGTCCCGTGGTGAACGCAGTCTTTTCACGGTCGTCGGGATGAATTTCCACTTGCCAGTAACCACTTTTCATATCCAGAGTGGAAAACCATTCGTTTCCCGATAAAGTGTCCAAAGTGTCGTCTATCCTGGGAAGGGGGTAGCTGTCTTTCTTGGTAATGTCATTCAGACGTCTGTAGTCAACACAGAACCGGGTGGAACCATCCTTCTTTCGGACCAAAACAATTGGCGAGGCCCAGGGACTAGTCGATGGCTCGATGACGTCATCACGCTGCATCTCCTCTAAAAGTCTGCTCACCTCTTCTTGCTTAGCAAACGGCAGCCGCCTAGGATGTTGCTTGATGGGAGAATGGCTGCCTGTATCTATCCTATGTTGAGTTAAGCTCGTACGGCCAAAGTCACCCGAAGTTCGGGAGAAGAGGTCTTCAAATTCAGCTATTACTTTCTCCGCAGCGCTTCTCTGTTCTGCCGTTAACTCCACGTCTTGTATTAATTCCTTCGTCAGGCACTCGGAAGATTTAGCTGTCGTTTGGCTGATGTTCTTATTAATGCAGTAACAGGAGTGCATGTCGCCAACACTTCATTTTTCTTTATCACCTTCGACTTGTCCGTCACATTTACTACTCTAACTGGAATTTCTGTTCTCGACAAGTCCACAAGTGTTGCTCCCACAAGTACTCCTCTGACGGAATCACTATTGTTTGGGTGTTCTATTAATCCAAAACGGAATTTACTGCTTTCTTTTACTGTTCCAGAGATTATTGAATCAGTTCTGGGAGGTAGAATGATATCAGTCTGGGCTATTATTTGCTGTACAGGTAAAATAGTTTCATTTTTAATATCGAACGCAGCTATTTCTTCTGAGTCTGAACGAAGCTCATTATTCTTAAAGTCCAAGTTAAATTTGTGCGATTTTAAAAAGTCGAGTCCGAGAATAAAAGAGTCTGTAATATTGGCGACATATACCACATGGTCATATCTGGCATTTCCAAACGTGATTTCTACTTGCGCTTTTCCGCCCACTTCGATCTTGTCTCCTGTCACAGTCTGGAGGGTCAGCGAGGACGGAGTCCAGATAATCTTCAAATTTAATTTCTTGGCCAGATCCGTCCTTATGATGGTTACGTCGCTCCGCTCCAGTATCAATCACCATGTGGCATGGGGAACCATTAACGTATCCCTGTACGAAGAGTCCATTACTGCCACCATTCACTGATGAAATCTTCAAAACTTTTAGGTGGGGCTTTTGACTATATGGCAACCTCCGCCCCGCGAGAAGGCCACCTCCTAGTTTCCCTCTTTCATGTTCTTAGATTTCTCTTGCTGGTCATAAGACTTTCGGCCACAATGCTTTTGTACATGGCCTTCAACGCCACACTTCCAGCATTTCACTTTCTTTCGGCCATCTCTCGTTCTATCGGATCTTAATTTTCGTTCTATGAGATCTTCAATTCTCTTCAACCTGTTCTCGACGCTCTCTGTGTCTTTGTCAGCTGCCTCTTGGACCGTGACAGCTCTAACAGCATGCCGATCTCTTTCTCAAGGCCCGCTGAGCCGCTTCTAGCTTCATTGCGAAGACGAGAGCAGATTTCAAATCCTGATAATCCTCCAACATGAGTGCCTTTTGGGTTTCTGGATCACGGATGGCTTCAATAAATGACGACGCACGCCATTTCTTCTCGGACATTATCAAGGTGGTCCATGTAGGCTAGATGACACAGCCTATCTATGTCCGAAGCCAGCTCTTGAAGAGTCTCGCCAGATCTCTGCATCCTTGACTTAAGTTGGATTCTACTATATTCTTTCTGGCACTTCTCTCCGAATTTCATCTCCAAGGCACTTGCGAGAGCATCAAAATCTCCTATCTTCGTCGCTCCAATAGTTTGCAATACGTTAATCGCATATCCGCTAAGGGAAGCTGCCAGTTGGTCCGCTTTCTTGGATTCGCTCCAACCATTGGCTTCGGCGACGATCAAGAATTGGGTCTTATAAGCTTCCCAGGGAGTCTTTCCATCATAGGTCGTTAATTTCACTGTTGGGCGGAGTGGCGACAACTTGATGTTTTCAGGTAATTTTCCCATCTTCACTAGAGAGTCCAGTTTTTCCTCAATTTTATTCTCAAATTCTTCACGCATTCTGCAAATATCCTGCTGTAATTCCTTAACATTCCCTTCAATTCTTTGTCATTCAATTTCGTCTGAGTTTCTTCTAAGAGAGAAACTCTTTTCTCCATTTCTTCTTGGCCCTGCTTAATTTCTTCTAAATTTTCTTGGGTTTTCGCTATCTTCTGCTCCAACTTTTCTTGATTTTTCTCTATTTTCTGCAACCCAGTTTTCATCTCTTCTTGTCCGGCTTCAATTTTCTTTTCTAAATCCGCCTTCATCTGTTCTTGTCTGGCTTTCATCTCGTCCTGTCCGGCTTTCATTACGTCTTGTCCGGCTTTCATTTCCTGCATCATATTCATGAGCTTTTTAAGTTGTTCTTCCATTTTTTGTCTAGTCAAAACTATAAACTGGAAAATTAAAATCTTTCTTTAGAACCCCGATTCTGACACCAAATGTTGCGGAATTACTCTGCTACTCCTGGGGTTCGTCGTTCTAAAGTCCAGTTGGTGTAAAAAGTTCAAGTAAAAAAAAGTTGGTGTAAAAATGTTTAAGTAAAAAGTCACTTGTCAGGATGGAACACAAACTTTATTACTTTTAGAACTTCGTAGAACAATCAGCTGTACATAATTCACAAGCACAATCTAGTAGTAACGTGCTTTTAACAATCCGCTTGGATCAGAAGCTCTCACAAATGCTGTATTTCTCACACAAAATAAGTCACTTTCACAGGCAAAAATTCCGTAGAAATATTCAAGGGATATAGTACACAATCCCTTAAGACACAGCAATGAAGAATTTACACACAGCACTTTAAAAACAGCTTCGCAAAGCAAGCTAAAACACAGCTTCTAAAGCACTATCAATTCACACAAAACAAGCGTACTGAGAGCTCTTCACACATTGAGCGTTCAACTCGCACACTGACTCCCTCGGGGCGACGCGCGCTTCTATAAATAGCCGACGCAGGAGGTACAAGAGGTTTCCAGAAAAGTCAATTTCTCGAGGGTTCTACATAAAGCGTGAATTTTGAATACGTCATAGAAGAGAAATGTTAGGTTATTATGCGTTTTTAATGAAGGAAAAACAACTTCCAGGCCCCATTGGGAAAATCGCGCCAAATGACCAAAAAGTCGCCAAGCTTGGCGACTTTTGGCGAAATATCGCCAAATTTGGCGCCAAAAATAAGTCCTCAAAAGTGAAGTGATCTAAGCTCTAGGACTAATATTTCTCGAGATTTCTAGAACCTCCATTCGAAAATAATGGCAAATCGAAACCTCCATATCTCTGGTTCTATTTGGCCGATTTTGATGCAACAAAAAGCAGAATTTATCTATTTGAAGCGTAGAATACGAATTTTAAACTATTTTAAGCCCGAGAGCAGCGAGTTGCCCCGAAAATTCGTAACAATATCTCCTATGAACCATTGTTGTGACCCTATGGTTTATCCTTTGCTGTTCCCTAGAGGTGAAAGTGGATGGTATGATGGAATGAAACATGTTGAAGATAGACGTTCGGCTAAAAGAATACGGGTAACTCAATTACAATACTATGCATACCGACTTTCAATTCGTAGTGGTTTTAGCATATTGCACAGTAGTGGGAAACTGTTTCAACAGCATATTGTTGATGCATATGTTAAAACAGAAGGTTCGCGGATAAATTATATCCGAATGAACCAAAAAAATTTGAGAGTAGAGCTGTACAGTGGTCTTTTAGATGCTCTAGAGACCCGTGCTCGAAACGCAAATTTACGAGCAGGTAAAATAATGATACTGCCATCCACATTTCCAGGTAGTGAAAGATATATGCAGCAAAACTACCAAGATGCAATGGCTATGGTACGTAAATTTGGACGACCAGATTTATTTATCACTTTCACTTGCAACCCTACTTGGCCTGAAATCTCAAATGCAATTGAATATCCTCAGCGACCTCAAAACAGACCAGATATCGTTGTTCGTATTTTCAAAATGAAACTCTCTGAATTATTAGATGATATTTTGAAACGCAACATTTTTGGTGTTTTTACTGCTTATATATACGTAATTGAATTTCAGGAAAGGGGGTTACCCCTTGGACACATTTTATTAACGTTAGACTCAGCTTCAAAAATACGAACAAATGATGATATTGACAAGTATGTGAGTGCAGAGTTACCTGATATTCATAGTAATCCCCGATTATTCGATATTGTCACAAAATGTATGATACGTGGACCATGTGGTACATTGAATCCAAACTCTCCATGCATGAGGGATTCAAATGCCTGCTGCAAACAGTATCCTAAAGAAAACATTGACAGAACTAAAGAAAATGTTAATGGGTATCCTGTTTATAGAAGAGTCATAGAACCAGTGAAAGTTGGTCGGTATGATATCGACAATTGATGGGTTGTACCATACAATCCTTGGCTATTGAAGAAATTCAATGCCCATATTAATGTCGAAGTATGTTTTTCAATAAGGAGTGTAAAATACTTGTACAAATATGTATATAAAGGGCATGATGCTGCTTGTGTTAAGCTGCAAAATGATAATATTGTCCATCATGATGAAATTTAAACCTTTCTTGATGGTAGGTATGTAAGTGCTCCCGAGGCAATGTGGCGCTTGAACGAGTTCCCCATGTCTCACAAATCCCATGTTGTGCAGAGATTAGCAGTCCATTTGCCAGAACAACAGCCCATATTTTATGAAGAAGCCCGAGAAGAGGAGGCTACTTTACGAGCCTCAGTCAAAGAAACAACTTTAACTGCATGGTTTAAGCTGAACTGCACAGATGAAGGATCTCGAAGCTATACTTACCCTGACATTCCAATTTACTATGTCTTTGACAGTAACGAAACAAGATGGAAAAAAAGTCAAAGAATGGGACACAAAATAATTGGAAGAATGCCAGTTGTTAGTATACAAGATACTGAGCGATATTATCTACGAATGTTGTTATTGCATAAACCTGGTGCTATGAGCTTCGATGACTTAAAAACGGTTCGATGAATAGTGTGCGAAACTTTCCAAATGGCATGCAAACATCTCTGTTTTCTTGAGGGAGATGAACACTGGCATTACACTTTAGCCGATGCAGCAAGAACCCCATATGCCAAGTTTTTTGAGAGTGCTTTTTTGTATAAGTTGTGCATTTGGAGAAGTAGAAAATGTTCCTGAACTTTGGGATCAGCATAAAGTTTCCCTATCCGAAGATTTCATTCACCAGTATTCTGAAGAAACTGGATTTCAGTATGCTTTAGCTGAAATAAGTACATTTATCAAAGCTCAAGGGTTCAGTCTGGAGAAACTGAAACTCCCACCTTTAAACTCAATAACAAATATTCGTAGCCCATTTTCATTTGATGTTATATAAGAACAAACTAAGGCCTGCGTTAACACTGAAAAACTAAATGCAGAACAAAGATCTGTTGTAGAAAGTGTTCTTTCTGCAATTTATGAAAATGATGCTAATGGTCCTAAGTGTTTTTTCTTAGATGGACCTGCAGGAACAGGTAAAACTTTTGTTTATATAACGTTGCTGTACACAATTAGAGGAAGGGGTAATTTTGCTATTCCTGTAGCATCAGCAGGTATAGCTGCGACTTTGTTACCAGGTGGTAGAACAGCACACTCGATTTTCAAAATCCCGTTAAGTTTAAATGTAACCTCTACATGCAGTTTAAAACCAAATTAAGAAGAAGCAAAATTATTATTAGAGACAAAATTAATATTGTGGGATGGAGCTCCAATGACCCATATTTATGCCTTCCTAGCAGTATACAGATTACTTCAAGATCTTACAAAATGCAGAGAACCTTTCGGTGGAAAAGTTGTTCTACTTGGTGGTGATTTTAGACAAGTACTGCCAGTTATATTAAGAGGCTCAAGATCACTTACAGTTGTTAGCTGCTTAAAGAAGCACCGATTTTGATCTGTGTTTGAAATAATGAGTCTCAAAGAAAATATGCGAAGTCTGGCGTCTGAAAGAGAATTTTCAGCTTGGCTTTTAGATGTTGGAGAAGCTAAAAATGGAACGAAAATTAAACTGCCATCAATATGTTTTCCCCCTGTTCAAGATCCCGTTAAGTAGGTTTTCCAGATTTCTGAAATGTTCAACCGGGACACCGGAATGCCCTCAGCGTCACGGTACTCAAGGGTACATTTTCCCGAACAGTGACTGAATGCTTTTGTGCTCTCAAGGCGTGCCAGGAAGGTGCCTGGTTCAAAACAAGGTCGCATCCGCCTACCCTAACCGTTCGGAGTTTTCCGTGGTTTTCTCCGAAAAATCGCATAAATACGGGTTAGGATCCCTTAGAAAGTCCCCCATGTAGGTCAATCCCCTCGGACTAGATCCCTGTAGCAGATAACTGGCCACAACACAACATTTACATCCCCCCCCATAAGGGTGCACTACACACCCTTGGCGGGTTTTTGGAGTGTTTTAGAGGGTAATTTATTCTCAATGCTATGAATAAATGGTTACTGATTCGGAACATAAACAAGGGGTATTAATAAATGACACAAGCATATAAATTTAAACACTTTATTTCTTGCATGTTAATATTCATAAGTTTATGAAGTAAGAAAATTCACATTGAATGAGGAATAAAATTTTGAGCAATAATTCCTAGCAGACCATCACTCTTCAACAGTTTTTACTTTTTATATAGCACAGTGAAATAAATGACAAAGTACTAATTATCCTAAATAATCCTAAACAGTTAATTATTTTTTGTCATCTATATACAAATTTAATTTTTACTGGGACGTGAAGTAAACCGGCCGGGACACCGGGATTTTGTCTGCAAACCGGGACTGTCCCGGTCAAACTGGGACGTCTGGCAAGCGTACCGTTAAGCAACTCTATAATGATATAGATTTTGCAACTGTGACTCCTCAACAGCTTAAAATGCGTGCTATTCTAACTGTTACTAATGAATTATCCATGGAAATTAATCAGCGTGTATTAAATTGTTTACCAGGATCTGAGGTTACTTATGAAAGTGTAGACACTGTGATTAGTGAAGATCCGCAGGATACGCTGACATATCCTGAAGAGTTTTTAAATAGTTTAACTCCAATAGGAATGCCCCCTCATAAACTCCATGTTAAGTGTGCAGCCATTGTCATGCTTTTAAGAAATCTGTCTCCTTCTAAAGGTCTGTGTAATGGGACACGCCTAATTGTTACCAGTTTGCAGCGCAACATCATAGAAGCAAAGAAGATAGAGAATGATGACAATGAAACTTTCCTTATACTAGAATTTATTTGATTCCATCAGATGCAAATATGCCCTTTAAATTTAAACGCAAACAATTCCCTATTCGACTAGCATTCTCTATGACCATAAATAAGTCACAAGGTCAAACTTTTGATAAAATTTGCTTAGACCTATATAAACCAGTGTTCACTCATGGACAATTGTATGTAGGCTTATCTAGAGTCCGTTCTTTTGACGCTGTTTCTGTAGTATCGCCTACTTCTGAAATATTCAACTGTGTATATGAAGAAGTTTTAGAATAATTTTTACAGTATACAGCTATGCTTAGACGCCTAACATTAGTCTAGAATCCGTTCTTTCATGCTATCTCCTTACACTCTAAGAAAAATTCGTCTTTATACACTAATTTATCTCTCCTTTTTCAAAGAATAATCTCCGCACTCCCTGATGCATTTGGAGAAGTGGTAAATGTTCCTGAACTTTGGGCTCAGCATAAAGATTCCGTATCTGAAGATTTCATTTTCCCAATATTCTGAAGAAATTGGATTTAAGCATGCTCTAGCTGAAATAAGTAGATTCATGAAAGCTGAAGGTTTCAGTCTCGAGAAACTTAAACTAATTGCTAATAAGTTCCTTTAATTGACAGGAGAAAAAGAAACGGATATTCGTCAGTTAACGAGAATATTCCGGCCGCACTGATTGCTGCAAAATTTCCGTGAATTGAATAAATAATTTTTGAGAGTATAGTATGGCCTGCTTCTGAAATATTCAACTGTGTATATGAAGAAGTTTTAGAGTAGTTTTTTTTAGTATACAGATGTGCTTAGACACCTAACACTAGCACAAAGCCACTGTTGGCAACTTTCGCCAATCTAAACCAACCGTGAAGCAGAGAACTAAATAATATTGGGCGGTGAAGCTGGACGCCTTGGCGGCTAGTTTATAATATTTTGTTGAGGAAGATCAAAGCAATTGCAGTAATTCAATTAATAAACACTGCAATTGTTTGTAGATTCTTTTTAACAAGTGAAATTGGGGAGGGAAATCTGTATTTAAGTTCCCACTAAAACTTATGCAATAACTACGGTGTTCCTGAAGAAAGCCACTAATATTTCTTGTGTTTCGTTTCAGAATCAAAACGTCGTTCTTCACTAGAAGCTGTTTTAAAGCAACTTAGCTCTTCTGAAGGCAAAAGCACTAAAAGGTATATTTATACTTCTTTTTAGTCTATGTTATCTGATGTGGGACCTCCACATCAGATATGCATGATTATGAATTTGCATGATTATGAATTTATTCTAAAAAATCTGATGTGGACAACACATGACTTCCTTGCACGTGTATTAAATCAAAAATATTTTCGGAACACTTCATCTAAACTTATTTTGTTTGAAAGAGATAAAATACTGCAGCAATACTAAGGTTTAGCGATTTCAAGCCAAATATTTCGGATATCATCAAGTTGGGTTCAATTTGAAAGATTTTCTCCTGACACTTAATTTGGCCCAAAAGTCGTCAAGCTTGAGATAGTTTGCGAGATTTTGGGGATAGCCAAAGTAGTCATTGACCACAGACTTTCAATGAATTAAATGTATCCATACACCTTAATGTATTTAAAGTCATTTGGCTGACCCTGAAAATAAATTACAGAGTCGATTTCAATCAAAAAATAGATGCACAGTTAGATGTCACAATAGCTCTAAATATAAAATTTCTACATTCTACAGTTAGAGTTACATGAAATGCAAAATTATTTTCGGCGCCAAATTTGGTAATTCGACAAAACTCTATAAGTTCGATGACAATTGGCAAGATTTTGGGCATGGACCAAACAATGACTGACTGCAGATGTAATATATTGAGGATGTCCAAGCCAAAAGTCACCAAGCTTGGAGACTTTTGGTGTAATTCTGGAGGGAAGCACGTGACCGTGATCAGACCATCACCTAACTATAAGGTAGGACGGTAGGACTGGTAGGTATAGTGCTTGAAATGGATGAATGTCCCTAAAATTGCCATCCTGATAGATTTATTTCTTAAATTCAGTCTAGTACAAAATAAGAATTGAAAATAGTTTTATCACTGTTTTAAGTTACATCATGTTATCTCTGCGTTTTCTCTTTCAGACGATTCAAAGCTTTTTTGGAAGAATGTAGGTTTGACTTAGGTAAAGTTCTTTGAATCAATTGAATAATTTTAATATGATAATGGCTGTCACTAGCCCACCACGAATAGTTCAAAGCAAGGACGGGTTAAAGGGAGGGTGGGGGGTGGGAAGCGGAGTGGGCTACCGTCTTTCCCAAGAAAAAAAAAATGTAAAAGATCCCAGTTTACTTTCATAAATGTTCGCGAATCTTCCAACTAACCGCCCCCACCCACCAAAGTGCATTAATCCGTCGCTGGTTCAAAGTAAGAAAATAATGTATTTGGGGTGAGAAGGGAGGGAAGAGAAAAGTTGCAAATGTAGTTCGACTGTAGTTCGAAAAAAATCACGTGATATTGAAACATAAATAAAAAAACTCGGCTGTTCGAGCCTCGTCAGAGGGAGATCCCCCTGAACCCCCCTAATTTTTTAGTTTCATTATTGCCATATTAAAACGATATTAATTGACTATGTCTCATCTATGACTGTGTTTCATTGACTATGTCTGACTATCTCTCTTCTTTCGTGTATTTCGCCTGGAAACCCTATGTTGAAATTTTTATGATTGTAACCTATTTATAGAAAAATACATATGATGCATATTCTACAGCTTACGAAATATTGTAACAATAGATTAAAGCTGTTGTGAACTAATAATATTTAAATATGTGCAAAAAATACAGGTGATGCATATTCTACAGCTTACGAAATATTGTAACAATAGATTAAAGCTGCTGTGAACTAATAGTATTTAAATATATGTAAAATTATGTCGCATTTTTATGTCGCTTTTTTGGGACACATTTTTCGGACAATTTTCAATAAAGGGTGTGAGAGATAAAATGACATAGTCATTAATAAAACTCGGCTGTTCGAGTCTCGTCAGGGGGAGACTCCCCCTGAACCCCCCCTAATTTTTTAGTTTCATTATTGCCATAGTAAAACGATATTAATTGACTATGTCATTTTCGGCTTCCCAATTTTAAAACACAGTAAGATACAAATTTAAAATTTTCCAGAAAATCAATAAAATCTATTTTTTTTTAGCCACACGAAATGGTATTTTTGCACAACAAATTAACCGTTGATTATTGTCACGGATTAGGATGACAACATGTAGAAAAAAAATATCATTTTTATTTGTGTTGTGATATTCATTGCACTTACTAGGTTAAAAAGTTGTTGGATCGTGAAAAAAAAAATATATATTTGACCAATTTAAAAACACAGTAAGTGCACTTACTTGGTTAGAGATTTGTGCAATAAATAAGTAGAATAAACTTTGTAGATAAAAAAAACAATATTAGGGACAGTTTTTAATTTTATTTATTGAAAACATCTGGTTATTAATAATTAATAACAATTAACAATGAACAGTAAATAAATAAAAAAAAACAAATTAATTCAAAGCTAGTGTGTTTTTCTAATTTAATTTTTTCCAATGATATGCGTCTCACAGTGTATCATGTCTTAATATATTACAATAAATATTTATTTAATAACGGCTATTAACATTGAATAATAAATACAATTAATATATACCTTTTTTTTACAATGAAATCTATAAGCGCAAAGTTCATAAAATCACGAATTTCTGATGACATGACCAGATATAATTACTTTGTCATTTTATGTATTTTTAAAATATATTTTAACTTAAAAAATGATCTGAAAAATAGTAAACAATTATGAAAACTTACAATATTCTTACCAATGAATCTATTCTTCAAAACTTTCTATTGATTCGTTATTATCAGTTAAGACTTATCATTAACTTTCAGGGATTCCCAAAAGGTTTTTATAATTGTTGAAAGTGTTACTTTGTTTTAAATTTGTCAAATTGAAAAAAAAAGCACTTACTAGGTTTATCCATTTTGATATCTATACGAAAAAATTAAATTATTGAAAAGTACCAAGTAAATCATGTTCACAAGACTCTCTTAGAACGAAAAATGCTAAAAAATCCATTTTGAAAAATATGTCCCTTATTGTGTTTTAAAATTGGGTAGCCGTTTTATCTCTCATCTTTCGTGTATTTCGCCTGGTAACCCTATGTTGAAATTTTTATGATTGTAACCTATTTATAAAAAAATACATGTGATGCATATTCTACAGCTTACGAAATATTGTAACAATAGATTAAAGCTATTGTGAACAAATAGTATTTAAATATATGTAAAAAATACATGTGATGCATATTCTACAGCTTACGAAATATTATAACAATAGATTAAAGCTGTCGTGAACTAATAGTATTTAAATATATGTAAAATTATGTGGCATACTTTTATGTTGCTTTTTTGGGACACATTTTTCGGACAATTTTCAATAAAGGGGTGAGAGATAAAATGGCATAGTCATAAATAACTCGGCTGTTCGAGCCTCGTCAGGGGGCCTCGTCTCACCCCTTTTCCTTTTATTATTCCTTTACATTTATTTCATCGACTGGAAATAGGAGGGTTTCCTGATCTTTCCTGCAATTGTAAACGTGGGTCGATGATAACTGAAGTAACTTTTACAATTTTTAGTGTCTGTCTTAACACACCAAAATTTTTTGCTTTCCGTTATTTGATATTGTTGCGAGAGCTTTTGGCGAATTGGGTTGCTGTATTTCGCCTGGTAATCCTATTGGCGAGTCATCCAGAGTGGATAAGAATCCCAGGCTGTTAGGCCTGTGTTTAAAATTATTCTTTTTTCTACTTCCACATTCGCTAGCCCAGTGCCCGATGCGTTTACACCTTTTACAAGTTATTCTTGATGTATTCTTAATTTTATGAGTCCATGTTTTATGTTTCCATGTTCCGTAATTATCTTTATTCAGCGTTTCAATTCCCGAGTTGCAGTCGCCATTTTGAGGATGAATGATGCAGCCTTGAAACGAGCGTTAAAAACCAACAAATAAATAAATTAATCCATCTGGTGTTCATAACCTTTTAGAAATGTTAGCAGAGTTATGGCACAAACATAGTAAGCGTGGGATTTTAACATAACATTTATTTTATTAAATTAGGACAAAAGAAACAGGCACATAATATAACCAGGTAACACCAAGACGGGAAAATGTATAGAAGAAGTAAAAAGAATGCGTGCGCGAGCACAGTTACAATTAAGACGGTAAAAGATTATTGAGGGATTCAGAATTCAGGAGGCTAAGGCATTGCACAATAAAAAAATAAACAATTCAGTACTCAAAAATTTTCTTAATGAATGAATAATAATCCCTATGTTGAAATTTTTAAGATTGTAACCTATTTATATAAAAATACATGTGATGCATATTCCACAGCTTACGAAATATTGTAACAATAGATTACAGGTGTTGTGAACTAATAGTATTTAAATATATGTAAAATACTCAACAACTTTTATGTCGCATTTTTGGGACACATTTTTCGGACCATTTTCAATAAAGGGGGTGAGAGATAAAATGACATAGTCATTAATATACGTATATATATATAAAGGATTGTCTCTAACTGACCAAGCAACCGTGCTCACGATTTTTTTTAATTGCAGTCTCAAGGTGGCTTAGAGCTTCCAGACCGTACTTCTGCATAAATATATCTTTCACTTGCTAGCAGGATACGCATTATGTTCTTCCTGCGATTTCTGTCCTACAAAAAAAAAAAAAAAAAAAAAAAAAAAAAAAGAAAGAAAGAAAGAAAGAGAGAGAGGAGAAAACTCATTTTTTAAAGCACTTGGTTTTATAATTTGGAATAAAAGTTCTTATTTGAAAGGCAAATATCAAATTAATTGCTTTTGCTTTTTCTCGTGTTGGACCTCGGATTTATACTACTCGTGATTCGCAAACGTGTCACAATTTTCTTTTCCTCCACACATGTTCCGGGAGGGGGAAAGCCACATAGAATTACTTTCAAAGAAAATTGCAACAGTGTACGTTTCCAGAGAGTTTATTTTCTCCACAACCTTCTCATGAACCATTCCAAAACTATAATGTACTTTTAAGGTATAATATCATGTTTAAACTGTTTTTAAAGCAATCAAATTACACCATGGACTCAAAAAATTTAAATTGTATCTTTACACGTTACTAGAGTTAAGAAGTATCCAGAAAAAAGAAATAAGCAGTTGAAAGTTCAGGTATAATTTTTTTAAACTTTTGAAGCCGATTGTACGCCTCTGTGTAAAATCAGCGTTCTTCGCCAGCCTAGACCTCGGCGGCGGCACAGACCTCTACCTGTATATGTATACATATGTTTTTTTCTTCATTCTTAAAACTGTGATGAAATTGTTAAAATAAGAATGCTGAACTCGTCATTAATATCTTAAAATGAAACCGAGATTTCACGATTCATCGATTTATAGCCTTACATACAGTTCTAGTAGCAAGTTTTCTGAGCATTTATTTGATTATTAAACTTACGAAATAAAAAAAAAAAGCTGCTTGTCTATAAATTAACTCTCCACAGTACGAAAAATGTTTCTGGAATTGGGAGCTCAGGAAGTTGGCTGGAAGAATACTTGGACCATTGCGTGGGTAGAAGGTGTTATCCCGATAGAAAGATTCACTAGAATGAGGCCATATCAGGTCAGTATAGTCCTTTATGACGACGTGCCTGTTTTATAAATGTTCTTTCAAAAGCAATGCATATTTACGCTATTGGAGTGAAATTACATTTTTCACTTAATTCTAAACGTTTAATAATGACTTCTATTACGACTTCCTTCGCACAGAAACAGCTTGACGGAAAGTGAGAGGGAACACTTGTCTTATTTTTGAGTTGGGAAAGAAACTAAAAAAACTAATTAAATTCAGAGCATATTCAACCAAACTAGAATCCCGAACAGATATTTCTTTCTAAAATTACTTATCTCAGCATACCCCGGGGCCCGCTCTAGGGACGGATAACGTGGACATTGTCCGAAACCATAGTCAGGATTTGGGCTAATATTCCATGGTCAGCATTTTGGCCGTGAGTGTGAGAAAAATATTGATACTTTAAATATTCATTTAATCGAATTTTATATCAATCGATTTTTTTCTCTCTCTGAAAAAATACTGTTCGTAATGTCAGGGCGGGTTTTGGGGTTGAATGAGTGAAATACCTTTCTTTTATTATCAAAGAGGGGCCGGTTTTTCATATTTTTGTCCCCAACGTCAAAACTGCTACAGCGGATCCTGCATACCTACTGATGTTTTATTTTAAAAAATTGTAATCTTTCATTGAAAATATTGATTTAAGGAACCTCTCTGAAGGAGCCATGTTATCTGTGGCTGATGCCTTGGAGAATTAATATCAACCTTCGATATTGATAAGAGTTGATTAAAATCTCATATTTATTATTAAATGATATTTACTGTGTAATGAGTCAGTTTTTAGAAATCCTTTTAATAGAGAAAACAGCTTATATCTATACACACCTATGCGTATTCCTTAAATATACGCATTCCTTTTCAAAATAAATAAATAAATAAATATACAAAAAGGAGTAACTCGCTAAAAACACAACCCATATGAAATCTGAATATATCTTGTTCGAATTCAAATAAATCTATACGGAAAGTAAATATACCAGTAATGGACCAAGAACAAGTAATGGACCTCTAACATGAAATAATAATGATAACACTAATAATAAACATGCTCATAATGCACGCCTGGAAACAAACGAAATAAAAGAATTTTTTTCTTTGCTTGACATTTTTTACTTCAGTGGATTCTAGATATGACGAATGAATTTTTAATTTTTTTTTCTATAAATAAGTGGTTTATTAAAAGACAGTAATACTGAGACTGACTGTGCTATGATGTCTAATTCTTTTCAATGAAACCAAAGCATCATTTGCCAGAAGAAATGTAATACACGGCTAGTGGTCAAACACAACTGAACAAGAATCAGTCAACTGAATACGAATTCCGTAGCAGAATCGGATTTAAAAATTTGTCACCTGTAGGTTGAAAAAAAGCGTCCCCGATTCTACCGCCTTCGAAAATTTGCCGCAGTTGGCTGTAACCTAGCCAGCCTATTTAGAAATCGACATTGGATAGATAAGCCTGGCGTTTAAAATGATAGTTCTTTTATGGACTAAGAAGCGAAACTAAATATCAACAAACGTGGAATAGCATTTACTTCAACAAAAATTTTCTCGTGTGTACTCATTTCATCCCCCCTTTTTCTTTTAATTGGTTTTCAATAACGTTTTGCATGTTATCTCTTTGAAAATGAATTAAAAAACGTTTTATGTTAAGTGTATAAACTAAGCAAATATTTTTCAGTAATTTAAAAGAGTTTTTTGTTGTTCACGAATTGTTGCAGAAAATCAACCATTTTCCAGGCATGAGCGAAGTCTGCAAAAAAGATTTGTTGGCAACCAACCTTAAGAGAATGAAAAGGCTTTGCCCAGAAGAGTACAATTTCTTCCCGCTTACCTTTTGTCTGCCAGATGAGTAAGTGTCCTAATTTTATTTCCATTCAGCGTTCATTATTTGTAAAGTATTTTGTTATCTTTAGATCTATTACCATTTCTGTTCATCTGTCTATATCTCGTTGTCTATGTACTTTTAGATAATATATTAAAATGTAAAACTAAAAGCCTTTTTGAAATCCCAATTTTCTATCAGTTTTCTTTAAAATTACACAGGGGTATAGCGACTTTCATTTTCAAAGGATTTGATTGAGGATCTAAAGTTAATAAAAGGCAGTTATTACAAACGGAGTTTCCAGGAACTTCGTGTACACACTTGGAGGGGAGGCTGACAATATCATAAGAAACCATAATTACGAGGATAGCATGGACAGAAATCAATAGGTGGCGCTGTACGCAAGTTTTCAAAGTTGGTACGTATAGCTTCCTGACATAGTTGCCAACTTCTAAGATTATCTACAACTATTCTTTTTACTTCCTTGTACGTAGTATAAGGAAGTAATGTGATCCCGAAAAATTTTGGGGGCCAAATTTCGACATAAAAACCGATTTTGACTACCTCTAAATTTAATTCAAAAATTTTTTTCGATGCATCTCATCGTAGGCTAGCATGCACGATCATATTAACGCGTCTGCAACTCATTTTGACCACTGGCGAGTCTACTGTGGCCAGTTTTTCCATGCCGTCTGTACGTACGTACGTACGTATGTATGTAACTCGCATATCTCAAAAACTATTGGTCGTAGAATGTTGAGATTTGATATTTAGGATTGTTCTATGATCTAGTTGTGCACCTCCCCTTTTGGTGGCAATCGAATGGATAGTTTATGTACAGGACCGCCCAAAAGATTCGAAATACATTACGCTCTATGGGCCGAAATTCATTAAACTCGCCTAACTCAAAAGCTATTAGGCGTAGAATGTCGAAACTTCATATTTTGGATAGTTGTAACATCTAGTTGTGCACCTCCCCTTTTGGTTCCATTCGACTGGATAGTTTATCTACAGGACTGCCCAAAACATTCGAAATACATTACACTCAATGGGCCGAAATTCATTAAACTCGCATATCTCAAAAACTGTTAGGCGTTGAATGTTGAAACTTTATATTTAGGATTGTTGTAACATCTAGTTGTGCACCTCCCCTTTCGGTTCCATTCGACTGAATAGTTTATCTACAGGACCACCCAAAAGATTCGAAATACATTACGCTCTATGGGCCGAAATTCATCAAAGCGTTTTTTAGAGGTATTGGGCTATTTCAAACGACTCAGAAGTGATATATGCTGTAAAGAGTTAGAAAATGAATTTCTCCATTAAAAAAGTGTCTTTATCATTTATAGTTCTGCTACAGGAACACTCAAAAGATTTCCAATACATTACGGTCAATAGCAATTTTAGGGGCATTCATCCATTTCAAGCACAATACCGTCCTACCACATAAGTTAGGTAATGGTCCGACCACGGTCACGTGCCTCCCTCAAGAACTATGCCAAAAGTCGCCAAGCTTGGCGACTTTTGGTCTATGTGTGTGCATATTTAACTCTCAAATCTCAAAAACTATTATGAAATTTCATATATAAGAATGTTGTAACATCTAGTTGTGCATCTCGATTTTTGGTTCCAATCTACTGGAGAGTTTATTTACAGGACCACCGAAAAGAATTTCAGTACCTTAATGTCTATGGACATCTTCAATATAATACAACTGTAGACAGTCATTGTTTGGTACATGCCCAGAATCTCGCCGTCTGTCCTCGACCTTGGCGAGTTTTGGCGAAATGCCGCCAAATTTGGCGATAGTCAGTCATTTGGTCCATGCCCAAAGTATCGCCATTAGTCATCGTTCTTGGCGAGTTTTGGCGAAATATCGCCAAATTTGGCGATAATCTGTCATTGTTTGTTTCATGCTTAAAATCTCGCCAAATGTCGTCGACATTGACGAGTTTCGCCGAAATATCGCCAAATTTGGCGCCAAAAATTATTTCCTATTTTGTATAACTCTAAAACTTTAACCCGTAGATTTTTTAACTTTGTATTTAGAACTATTGTGATATCTAACTGTTTTCAATATCTTTTTTGACAGCAATCGACTGAGAATTTATTTACAGGGTGAGCCAAATGACTTTGAATACATTGAGGTGTATGGATGCATTCAATTCATTGAAAGTCTGTGGTCAATGACTACTTTGGCTATCCCCAAAATCTCGCTGACTATCTCAAGTTTTTCGGCTTTTGGTGAAATATCGCCAAATAAAGTGTCAGAAGGAAATCTTTCAAATTGAACTCAGCTTGGCGATATCGAAATATTTGGCTAGAAATCGCTAAACCTTACTATTATTGATATTTTATCTCTTTCAAACAAATAAATTTAGAGAAAGTGCGTCGAAAATATTTTTGATCTAATGGACGTGCAAGGAAGTCATGTGTTGGACACATCAGATTTTTTTTCTTCAGTAAATTTGATGTTCTGATTGACTGATTGAAGAACGGTCATAATGAAGTTTTATCTCCAATGTGAGAGTAATGATCGTGTGGTAAATATCTTGTGGTAAGGTAAGGCCATAAGCCCGGTTCAGTACAGAACAGCCATGGCATGAAGAAAATAAAGAGAGATGGAAAGCAAAGGTCAGACAGGAGCAAAAACTGACAGGATGGCCTTAGGCTACTTCCTGTTGCAAGTCTTAGAAGGATCGTAGTCGAGGTGCTCGGCAACGATTTCGTTGTGTACTTGATTTAGTTTGCTATAATAATTTACAGCCGTCTTACAGATATGCTGCCGGATCGGCTGAAAGCGAAGGTCTCGGCGAATGTTGGAATTAGTGAGGAAGTGGTGTCCATTCCGAATTTTTCGTAAGATGTGACTCTGTTTTTGCTCCAGTTCGTCAATGGATGATTTAGCAGCATAAGCCCACACTGAGCAGCTTAGGTAGCAGTTGGCCTAATATATATGACTTATAAAGAAGATTCATATTTTGATGAGAGAGGTGTTTGTTGCAAATGATCGGTGCCAAGTTTATGGTTCAAACCAATCATTTTACTACGAGCAGTAGAGATGTGATGCTTCCAACAGAGGGGGGATCAAAGGTGACGCCAAGGTATTTAAAGTGGTGACTCCTGTCAATGGGCGTGCTTTCTATCATAAGCCTAGAAGGCGGATGCCTCATGGATAGATAAAGCGCTTGAAACTTTGGGATGTTTAGTTGTAGTTTTCCTTGTTGAAGCCACGAAAAGAGGTCATCAATATGTTGTTGCATGTTTTTGATGAGCGTAGCACCGGTATTAGCATAGCCAGCAATAGCCTCATCATCAGCATAGAGAACAGTGGTGTTTGAAGTCGTGCATGGTGCACCATTGATAAAAAGATTGAAAAGATTAGGCCCAAGGAAGGATCCTTTTGGGACACTACTAGAAAGCGGGGTAGGATGAGATAGCTCATCACGTAAACGAACTTGGAAGTTTCGGTTGAGGAAATAATTGTTAAGAAGGTAGATAATGGCATCAGGGAAGTTGTGTATGATCATCTATAAATTATACCAATGTGCCATACTTTATCGAATGTTTATTGGAGATCAAGAAGAAGAATGGCAGTGTGATCTTTACTTTGCATGTGAGAGGTTAAAGTTTCTACTACACGATGCAGCTGGTGAACAGTAGAGAGACCGTGGCGGAAAACAAACTGTTCCGGTTGCATGACATTGCTGTCAAAATTATTACATTCATCCTGTTGAGTAAAACATTCTCAGCAAGCTTGCTAAGGCTGCTCAGTAGGCTGATGGGTCGATAAGCGCTGGGTTCCGACAGATCATGTCCAGGCTTAGGAATTGACACAACAACGGCGGTCTTCCATGCAGTGGGAAAGTAACCAGTGTCAAGGATAGCATTAATAATTCTACTGATTTCAAAGAGAGAAGAAACAGGAAGGTTCAAAAGCATCTCATTGGTGATGGTGTGAGGACCAGGTCTTTTAATTTTCTAGGATTTTTTGATGATCGAAAAGACTTCAGAAGGGGTGGCAGGATTGATAATGTGCTTAGGAGCTTGTAGAAGAAACTGATAGACAGTAAGGAAGACATGTTAAGTCCCTATTTTGGTTGGCAGGGTAATCGACATCATTAGTGTATTGCGTTTTGTAATTACTGGCAAGATGGTTAGCCTTATCTTCATTCTGGAAAGCATAAATGTACCTCCAGTATTAATAGGGGGCATCTCAGTCGATTTGCCTGTGATACGTTTGATTTATCTAAAAATTGAGCCATTATCGGGAGAGAGACTTTCGTTGTACTCAGCCCATTGTTTATTCCTTAGATATTCGGTTGGCAGACTTGATAGAGGCACAGAGTTGATGGTATGCTTGCCTATCCTTTGGATTCCGGGAGTGATGATAACATTTTCTTGCGGAATTCCTGGCCCTAATAAGCGATCGAATCTACAGAAGAAATTAGAAATTTTCCCTCATGGGAACTGTGGTTGTGCTGGCATTGTGAGCAGTAATAACTGGCTGAGTAAATCTGGACTCCTCAGTATCAATGTCCTCTAGGGAGTTCAGATGTTTGAAAACATATGGGGAGTCACGTATCAGTTCAATAAACATCCTCCAATCAGTTTTAAGGACTGGCCTGCCACTTGATTTCTCATGCAAAAGGCAGAGTTTATAAATAACAGGGAAGTGATCAGATGAAAAATTTTGAAGAACTAAGCCAGCAGGAGCAACAGGAAAATTGATGTCCGAATAAATCCAAATTTTTAATCTAAAATAAAACTGTTTGAAAGTTGTGGTAGATAACCTTCCTAAAAAAGCCTAAAAGTTGGCAGCTAAAATCGGGCCCACACGTGCCGACCTAGACAGCTCGTGTACAGTGCCACCCATCGTAGTTCCAATGTAATGTTCCCCTCTAAGTTTGTATAAGTTCAGAGGCACCCAGTATTTCCCCTAAATCCCGCATCTTATTGTTGGGAAGAAATTTTCCTGTTTTAGGACGGGGGATCATAATTCCAAAATTGCTACAAATACCCTAAAGTTGTCGTACAGAATACTTTTTACTTTCTTGTACGGAGTATAAGGAAGTAATGTGATCCCGAAAAATTTTGGGGGCCAAATTTCGACGAAAAAACCGATTTTGACTACCTCTAAATTTAATTTTAAGAATTTTTTCGATGCATCTCATCGTAGGCTAGCATGCACGATCATATTAACGCGTCTGCAACTCATTTTGACCAGCGGCGAGTCTATTGTAGTCAGTTTTTCCATGCCGTCTGTACGTACGTACGTATGTATGTAACTCGCATACCTCAAAAACTATTCGTCGTAGAATGTTGTGATTTGATATTTAGGATTGTTCTATGATCTAGTTGTGCACCTCCCCTTTTGGTCTCAATCGAATGGATGGTTTATGTACAGGACCGCCCAAAAGATTCGAAATCCATTACGCTGTACGGAACGAAATTCATTAAACTCGCATATCTCAAAAACTATTGGTCGTAGAATGTTGAAACTTTATATTTAGGATTGATGTAACATCTAATTGTGCACCTCCTCTTTCGGTTCCATTCGACTGGATAGTTTATCATCAGGACCGCCCAAAAGATTCGAGATACATTACGCTCTATGGGCCGAAATTCATTAAAGCTTAATTTAGAGGTATTGGTCTATTTTAAATGAATCAGAAGTGATATATGCTGTTAACAGTTACAAAATGAATTTCTTCATTAAAAGAAGTGTCTTTATCATTTATACTTCTGCTACAGGAACACTCAAAAAATTTCCAATACATTACGGTCAATGGCAATTTTAGGGCATTCATCCATTTCAAGCACAATACCGTCCTATCATATAAGTTAGGTAATGGTCCGACCACGGTCACGTGCCTCCCTCAAGAACTCCGCCCAAAGTCGCCAAGCTTGGCAACTTTTGGGGTACGTGTGTGCGTATTTAACTCTCAAATCTCAAAAACTATTATGAAATTTCATCTATAAGATTGTTGTAATATCTAGTTGTGCATCTCGATTTTTGGTTCCAATCTACTGGAGAGTTTATTTACAGGACCACCGAAATGAATTTCAGTACTTTAATGTCTATGGACATATTCAATATAATACAACTGTAGACAGTCATTGTTTGGAACATGCCCAAAATCTCGCCGTCTGTCGTCGACCGTGGCGAGTTTCGACGACATATCGCCAAATTTGGTGCCAAAAATTCTTTCGTATTTTGTATAACTCTAAAACTTTAACCCGTAGAATTTTGAACTTTTGTATTTAGAACTATTGTAATATCTAACTGTTTTCAAAATCTTTTTTGATTACAATCGACTGGGTAATTTATTTACAGGGTCAGCGAAATGACTTAAAATACCTTAAGGTGTATGGATGCATTCAATTCGTTGAAAGTCTATGGTCAATTACTACTTTCGCTATCCCCAAAATCTCGCAAACTATCTCAAACTTGTCGGCTTTTGGTGAAATATTGCCAAATAAAGTGTCAGAAAGAAATCTTTCAAATTGAACTCAGCTTGGCGATATCGAAATATTTGGCTAGAAATCACTAAACCTTACTATTACTGCAGTGTTTTATCTCTTTCAAGCAAAATAAGCTTAGATGAATTGAGTGAAAATATTTTTACTTCCTTGTACGTAGTATAAGGAAGTAATGTGATCCCGAAAAATTTTGGAGGCCAAATTTCGACAAAAAACCCGATTTTGACTACCTCTAAATTTAATTAAAATTTTTTTTTCGATGCATCTCAACGTAGGCTAGCATGCACGATCATATTAACGCGTCTGCAACTCATTTTGACCAGCGGCGAGTCTACTGTGGCCAGTTTTTCCATGCCGTCTGTACGTACGTACGTACGTATGTATGTAACTCGCATATCTCAAAAACTATTGGTCGTAGAATGTTGAGATTTGATATTTAGGATTGTTCTATGATCTAGTTGTGCACCTCCCCTTTTGGTGGCAATCGAATGGATAGTTTATGTACAGGACCGCCCAAAAGATTCGAAATACATTACGCTCTATGGGCCGAAATTCATTAAACTCGCCTAACTCAAAAGCTATTAGACGTAGAATGTCGAAACTTCATATTTTGGATAGTTGTAACATCTAGTAGTGCACCTCCCCTTTTGGTTCCATTCGACTGGATAGTTTATCTACAGGACTGCCCAAAACATTCGAAATACATTACGCTCAATGGGCGGAAAATCATTAAACTCGCATATCTCAAAAACTGTTAGGCGTACAATGTTGAAACTTTATATTTAGGATTGTTGTAACATCTAGTTGTGCACCTCCCCTTTCGGTTCCATTCGACTGAATAGTTTATCTACAGGACCGCCCAAAAGATTCGAAATACATTACGCTCTAAGGGCCGAAATTCATCAAAGCGTTTTTTAGAGGTATTGGGCTATTTCAAACGACTCAGAAGTGATATATGCTGTAAAGAGTTAGAAAATGAATTTCTCCATTAAAAAATGTGTCTTTATCATTTATAGTTCTGCTACAGGAACACTCAAAAGATTTCCAATACATTACGGTCAATGGCAATTTTAGGGGCATTCATCCATTTCAAGCACAATACCGTCCTACCACATAAGTTAGGTAATGGTCCGACCACGGTCACGTGCCTCCCTCAAGAACTATGCCAAAAGTCGCCAAGCTTGGCGACTTTTGGTGTACGTGTGTGCATATTTAACTCTCAAATCTCAAAAACTATTATGAAATTTCATATATAAGAATGTTGTAACCTCTAGTTGTGCATCTCGATTTTTGGTTCCAATCTACTGGAGAGTTTATTTACAGGACCACCGGAAAGAATTTCAGTACTTTAATGTCTATGGGCATCTTCAATATAATACTACTGTAGATAGTCATTGTTTGGTACATGCCCAAAATCTCGCCGTCTGTCCTCGACCTTGGCGAGTTTTGGCGAAATATCGCCAAATTTGGCGATAGTCAGTCATTTGGTCCATGCCCAAAGTATCGCCATTTGTCATCGTTCTTGGCGAGTTTTGGCGAAATATCGCCAAATTTGGCGATAATCTGTCATTGTTTGGTTCATGCTTAAAATCTCGCCAAATGTCGTCGACATTGACGAGTTTCGCCGAAATATCGCCAAATTTGGCGCCAAAAATTATTTCGTATTTTGTATAACTCTAAAACTAACCCGTAGATTTTTTAACTTTTGTATTTAGAACTATTGTAATATCTAACTGTTTTCAATATCTTTTTTGACAGCAATCGACTGAGAATTTATTTACAGGGTGAGCCAAATGACTTCTAATACATTGAGGTGTATGGATGCATTCAATTCATTGAAAGTCTGTGGTCAATGACTACTTTGGCTATCCCCAAAATCTCGCAGACTATCTCAAGTTTGTCGGCTTTTGGTGAAATATCGCCAAATAAAGTGTCAGAAGGAAATCTTTCAAATTGAACTCAGCTTGGCGATATCGAAATATTTGGCTGGAAATCGCTAAACCGTACTGTTATTGATATTTTATCTCTTTCAAACAAATAAATTTAGAGGAAGTGCGTCGAAAATATTTTTGATCTAATGGACGTGCAAGGAAGTCATGTGTTGGACACATCAGATTTTTGATTTAATAGACGTGCAAGGAAGTTATGTGTTGTCCACATCAGATTTTTTGCATTGAGTGAGAAAAAGAAAATAATAAAAATTCACGGCATGAACCTTATTGGATAAAAGGCAGATCTTAGTAGTTTTTTAAAGGAAATTTCATCTAAATTTTTTTACCAAATATAGTAAGCATACACATAAGATTAATATACTTATACATCCACATTTACTTATCATAGTTCTTGATTATTTTTTGGAGCACAAATGAAACAATTAATAAAACTACCTTAAATATATTTGATTAAAGCATGTATGCATTTTTGTGTAAGACAGCTTTTTCTTATTTAAAATGGATGCTTACTGAATCTTAATGATCTCACGAAGCCCAAACTGTGCTATTAATAATTGTGCAAATCAAAATCAAATTGCCGAAAAGATGTGCTCCCTGAACAGGTCGGTCCCGAGGAGCGTGGCGGGGCCTCTTTTCTTCATCTATTATGTAAGTTACTACTAGGGTTGCCAGATTTGCTAATATTAGCCAATTTGGCTATTTTTGATCACGATTGGCTAGAAAATTTATAAAGAAAATAGCCATCCTGATTTTGGCTAATTCTTGGCTATTTTTATTGTGGTTTTAGAAACGGGCCAATATTGACTAATTTGGTCTTTTTTAGCATATTGAAGATAAAGTGAGTTTTGCAGTTGCATACGCTAGTCCTCGAATTTCTTATGAAAATAAATTAGACGCTATGTATTCGAAACGTTACTGAAGGAGGAGGATTGTGAGACTGTTTTAGTAGGAGATTTTAACATAGAATTAAATTCCGATCCAGGATCCGATTTCATAACTGAAATAGATACTTATTTTCCAACATGCACTAATCCAAAACATTTCACTACTGGGGACCAAACAACAATGGATGCAATTTTCAGCAACAAAATTATGCGAACAGGAGTCTATATGAGCACTTACAGTTACCATTTTCTTCTATATGGCAGAATTGATTGAATAATTTTAAAAAAATCTGAAATTCTTCCAGCCGAGTGCGTAAATAAAATCTGGAAGAATTAATTTTTTTTTAAACAGATTACGCTCTAATGGCAGTTGTTGTGAAATACTGTGTGGTGATATCGTTTTATGATTGATCTTGATGCAAATAAAAGTGTACTTGCAGGAACGTGTCAACAATTTGTTTTTTAGCCATCTGTATGAGAAGAAGGGCGAACTATGCAATTTTCCCGCTCTCTATTCTGAAGTCAAAACATTATTATGCCTTTAACTTCAGCTCAAAAGTAACTTCAAAACAGTACCGATAAAATAACTTTAACGATAATAAACGATAAAATAACCATCAATTCTGATGTCAATCAGTGGCGAAACTGCAGTCCATATTTAGAGAATTATTTTCTAGTAAATTTGGTGTCATCGTTCGATATCTGCCAGAACTTGGCGACAGAGCCGATTACGATTAAGGAGCTCATGAATGAAGTGTTCATAATTGTAGAATTGATCTCCGTTGTACCAGCATCGGCAGCTTCAGTTGAAAGGATCTTAAAGTGCTCCCAGAAGAGTGAAAACCTATTTGCAGACAAACATGACTTAAAAACACCTAGCACTAAGCCCGACTAAGCCAACATGAGGCCCGGGGCAAAGATCTTTCGTGAGGCCTTTTTCACATTGATGTAAGTATATATCCACGCATACATATAACACATACAATACTGATTTTGTGTATATTGATCATATGATCATATATCTAGATAAATGTGTCATGCACACACTATTCACACACTTTTACTATTATCAGTAGTGTACACGCTTAAACCAAGCGAGCGAAATTCGATCAGTCGGAGCTATTTTTGAGCCAGTTTTCAAAAGTGAGCTTCTTCTTTAGGAGCGTTTTTCGATCACAAGAGCGGAGCGGAATATAACAATAAGCGAGGACGGAAATTCTCGAAAAAAATAGGAAGGGAAGAAAGAAGTTCTCGGAAAAAAACCGGTCGGTTTCCATGGAAACGGATCGCTCCGCGACGTATCGTTTTTTCACTCTTTGTGTTTAAGCGTGTAATTTCTTGATTTTGGGGCCCCTTTCATTGGGGCCTTGGGCAGTTGCTCGTGTCACCCCCCAACTTTGTCTCAAAATCTTTTGATTTTCAACATTCATTTGAAATTCAAAAGAAATTTCCACTTCCTGCTCTTAAATTCGATATAAGGCCTGCTCCCCTTCCGAAATTTTCAGTCATGATACGCCTTTGATCCCCCTATGCCCCTCTTTCCTTTTTAAAACATTGGCACGTCCCTGTGTACAAGTAAGAAAATTGTGTTGAAAATGTCTTATAATCGACCCGTTTGGCCTATTTCTTGTTTTCTTCTAGAGTTCGTTCCTTAACGGAGTATTGTGAAAATCGTAAGCGGCAAGAAATTT
This sequence comes from Cheiracanthium punctorium, assembly GCA_038373885.1. Taxonomy (NCBI): domain Eukaryota; kingdom Metazoa; phylum Arthropoda; class Arachnida; order Araneae; family Cheiracanthiidae; genus Cheiracanthium; species Cheiracanthium punctorium. The sequence continues at coordinate 68,019 of JAWZYV010011848.1, forward strand.
TTATTATCAAGCCCGACAAGAACTGCCAGGGAACAGGCATCGATATAGTGCGAGGGATCCACGGCGCCAAAAAATACAGAAATGTCGTCTGTCAGAAATATATTACCACAGTATGTATTTTTCAAGAGTTCAAAAATGTATGATCATAACTCCGATAGCTGAGTAAATATAAAGAAGAGTTATATTCTAAATAGCTTATTAGAGATACTAAAGGGCTGTGATAAGCAGTCTAACGGGAGTTGAGATAAATAAAATTTTGTATAAGACACACATAAAATGGTACTTACCGCTTACTTACATATATTAATGGTACTGTACCAGGCCCAGACTGGCCAGGTCGGCTGGTCGGCGATCGCCGAGGTCCCCCGGCCCGGAGGGGGCCCCGGTGAGGCATTCAAAAGTGGATATACAACTTTATAATAAGAGTAATTTGATTATTTATTTTCCAGCAATCTTACGCAGTGACGCAGCGGAGGATCCCGGAAACCCCGCGACGCAAGGGGGCCCCCGAAAAGTCAGGCCCCCTCCCAAATCTCTAAAATAGTTAAATGTGATTTTTAGGCACGTAAGCCTATATAATTTTCAAATATTACATATTCTAATATTCTATTCCCTCTAAATTCTTCAGTAAGAGGCAGGGCCTGATTTCCGGGAGGGCATTCAGGGCAAGCTCCCAAATTGTTCTGTAAAAATTTGTAAATTTTGAAAAAGTTTTTGAAAGAGGGGGCCCCCAATGAAGCTTTTGCCCAGGGCTCCCAAATCGACAAATCGGCTCCTGAAGAGGCCCCTTTTAAATCTCTAGCCGAGGGCCCCCAAGAGAGCCAGTCCGGGCCTGTACTGTACTATCGTTTCGGTTGAAAGAATATTCAGCCTTCTTCAGCAGTCAACACACCGTGTGGCGAAATAGTAGAGACTAGAAGGTAAACAAAAAATGACAGCAAACAGCAAGCTGCCAATCGAAAGAAACAAAAAGCAAAAAACCAGGTAGCCCCCCCAACCGGGTTTCTTGTTTTTTTGTTTCTTTTGATCGGCAACTTTCTGTTTGCTGTCATTTTTTGTTTACCTTTCAGTCTCCACTATTTCGCCACACAAATGTTGACTGCTGAAGAAGGCTGAATATTCTTTCGACCGAAACGATAACTTTGATAGAAAAAAATACCATTAATATTTGTAAGTAAGCGATAAGTACCCTTTTTTGTTTATATTTCAGTCCCCCACTATTTCGCCACACGGTATGTTGACTGCTGAAGGAAGCTGAATATTTTTTCGGTCGAAACGATTGTACAGAGCGATAAGTACTATTTTATGTATGTTTTATACAAAGTTTTTTTAATATCATCTTTTAACACCAGTTTCTTTTTGAGTGTTTTTTGTTAACGGGAGTTGTTCAAAACGGTTGTGAGAATGGAAAGGGGGCTGTCCATTCTGATTTTAACCCTTTGTGGTTGGTAGATTTCTCCCTTAGGAGTACCAGCAAGTCGGAGTAAATTTAACGTTTCGCAGTTACTTTTCTGTTCTAGAATTAAAGTCAATATATGGATATTAATGCACACAGAATTTGTTGAAATTGATTTGTTGTGTTTAATACTATTTATGGTACGTAAAAATACAAAATTTGCAATTTCTGTAATTTTTTAAAGAATGATATTTTGTAAAACAATCCCCGATATGAAGTCCTGGCTTCCGTGTACTGTACAGGTATCTCAGTTCATGTGTGTTTGGCGTCTTTTTCCTGGAGTTTTTCTGCTGGAGCATGCTGCACAGTCTTTCTTGCCTCCTGAACAGGGTGTAGATGATTTAAACCAATTGATTTTTTAAAAAATCGTTGCTTTAAATCAGGGATGCACAACCTCTGGCCTACGGGCCATTAATAGCTCATGACACTTGTTCCATTCACCCGCCAACCCAGTTGCACACTGAAAAATACTTAGCAGAATCCATTAATTCAAATTTTAAGAAAAGGAATTAACTGTGGAAATTTGATTATTTCAGATTTGTTTTTAAATGCCATAAACATTGCAATAGAAAAAGTTTTAGCTATAGTTTAATTGACTTTTATCAATATGTGCCATCATGCTTTCAAGAAGATTTATTTGATAGTTGGGTGATTATTGGGTAGAGTATTGGGAGCATTTATGTCATGTCTGCAATGCATTCAGTTGGTCATAACTACGTAGGCACTTGGTCATAGCCACAAAAAATGTAGTTAGGTGAACAGTTTTTTTCTTTTTTCTTTTTTTTTTTTTCTTGTAAACAATGTAATATACTATTTCAAAAAAAAAAAAAAAAAAAAAAGAAAGAAAGAAAGAAACATTCCTTTAACTTATTTTTTTTTTGTTTAGTTATGATGAATCGAACTTGTTGCTGACATGATATAAACACTCTAAATATTGCGGAATCACCCAATTGCTTTTCCCATGTGTGCCATCATATTTTCAAGAACTTAATTTTCAAATAAAACTATAAATACATAGTTGGATTTGTGTCATTACATTCATCAATTAGTGTTTAATACATTGTTTTTAAGACTTAACAGAACGCACTACTTGATTGGCCCTTGATACCATACATTTAGATGTCTGAGGTCCACAAGCTGAAAAAGGTTGAGCATAATACTATAATTCTTGTTTCTGCATGTGAATACTAATATATCTTTGTAAAGTTTTATTTCTGAAAGCTTTGCTTTTAAATTTGTAAAGTCTGTATATAACCAGTCAATTTTACAATGCTTCCAAAATCATCCACTAGAGGAAAAATTATTTTATTTGCACACGAAAGCACTGTTTTATTTACAGATTTATACTGTTAACAACTAGATATTTACCAGTTGTTTATACTCTTTATATAAAGTAGTTAAACTTATTTAAAATATCTAATATAATTTTCTTAAAATCTGACTTTATTTTTAAAAAATCTGATTTAAATAAAAAAAATCCCATAAAAAATTTTTTTAATCAAATTTTTTACATCCTGCTCCTGAACAAATTGTATGAAGCTGATTATTTAATCTAATGTTTACGAATGACGTAGAAGGTAGTGCTGCGTAGATAGTGTTTGGTGCCAAAAATTTCTTACTAATTGGTCGACTCAACATTCAACAAAATTTAGCCCTTTATATCTCAATAATTGAAGTATTAGAAATTGTTTACTGTAATGTGCAAAAACATATTATAAGCATGCTGAAATTTAATTCATTTTGCTGTTTTGTAATTCATCTAAAAGTTTACTAACCAAATCGTGTTCGTTGTAGAGTCCAACACAAAAAAGGTTATTTTTTATTTTTGTATCACTCGAAAATGTATCTGTAGCATACCAAAGTGTAAGTGTTATCAAAGTATTATGAATAACAGTGCACGTCTCCATGTCCCCTGCCAAAATTTATTCCCCACCATTTGAGAGAATTGCGAAAGGAACAATGTGTCGCCCCATATGGGTCCGGTGCTATCAACTACTCTCACTTTATTGGTATAATGTATATAAGTGTTTGTGAAGTTTTAAAAGTTAAAATCTTTTAAAACAATTATTAGAATTCTGACCTACGAAAAAACACTCTACACTCACGCTGCAATAACCACTAGTGCGACTGCTGAAGGACAAAATACAATTCGTGTTAAAATATTAATTAAATATCTCAAACCCCTTTGACAGTGTTTTATAAGCTATTTTATGCTCACGTTTGTCTAGGAGAAGAAAACAGTCATTCAAATATTTTTTTAGCGCACTATGATTAATTTATATAGCTTTATTTGGTAGGTTGCAGATCTGCAATACAGTGACATAAAGAATTAAGTGTGTTATTGGCTTTTTCTTTATTTTGTTATCTTGTTATTTCATGCATTATGTATGAATGACATGTGCCTCCCAAAATTTTTTTCCACCATTTGAGAGAATTGCGAAAGGAACAATGTGTCACCCCACATGGATCCGGTGCTATCAACTACTCTCATTTTATTGGTATAGTTATAAGCGCGATTGAGAGAGAGAGATTTCAATACATTTACTGGAGATCAATCGGAACTGACAGTTGGAACCTTTCTCAGCAAATAGAAACCTTTCCCAGCAAATGAATTAATATTGATCTATGTAACTTTATCGGAAGATTTGAATCGGGAGGATTTTTTCTGCTATTGTTTCGTTAGCATGTTCGTCGGCTCTCACTTCAATCTAGGCCCGAATTAAGTCTGCACCTTTTAAGCGTATTTTCTGCTGGCTAATAAAATCTGAGTTTTGCCCTGTCTCCGTTCTCCCGATCTTCATATCTGTTTTGGAACTGTACTGTTTCTCCTATGTGCACGACTGTGTATGTGTAACCGGACATAAAAGTTTTCGGCTACCACTACGACTGCCTCTGCTCATACTTTTTCCTCACCTTGTAATATGCATATATATATATATATATATATATATATATATATATTCTCTAGTCGTAGACTGCTTTTAATCACGGAAATACAAAAGCACAGAATTTAGAATTTTTCATTTATAAATAATAATAAAGTAATTTATACTTCTTTTTAGCCACTGTTGATGGACAGTTTTAAGCTGGATCTTCGAGTCTATGCTCTAATAACTTCAGTCATTCCCTTGCGTATTTACGTTTATAAAGAAGGTCTTGTTAGACTGGCTACTGTGCCGTATAAAAAGCCGAGCTCATCCAACATGGTAAGAAAACTCTTAACGAACAAATGCAACTCTTCAGCAGCTATTATATATTACACACTGATGTACGTTTTATTTTCAATCCAGCATGAAAAGAGAATGCACCTAACCAATTATGCCATCAACGGAAAACCAGATGAAAATTGTGTTGAAGGGTGGCGGCAGAAAAATTGTAAAAAGTAAACACTTTTCTATTGTTCTATATCATATAAGAGGATATAACTTTGATAATGGGCATTATGTTGACTTATTTGAACCGACTAAATGGCTTCAGGTCATCAGATTCCCGATTCAGTATGCGAATGGGATTCGGTTAAAAGCTGAGAGAACTTCTTTGATTCTAGTTTTCTCTTCTTTTATACAAAAGTATCTACTTCAAGCAAAATTCATGCAGTTACAGGTTGTAAAAATCTAACTCCTGGAATTTAGCTGTTGAATCTTTCCAGAAATTTCAAAATAAAGAATGAATGAAAAACATGTGAAAATGCCATCTTTTAAAGCTACTCAAATAACGAAAATCACAAATTAAAAACTTGACTAATTGTTTTATAACACGAGAAAGTGAGAAATGCTTTATTTTACATTGGTAAACATTTAAAAATAAAAAAAATTTCATTTATTCTTTTAAGGCTGCTAAAACTACCCTCCTTTAAAGCAAATGCTGGAAAATAGAATTCATATGATTGGAAGCTATTTTACTTCTGATTTAAACAATTGCTATTATTAAATAATTTTTATCACGCTACTTTTATTTCCATTTTTCATACGTTGAAGGCCAACCTATTACGAAAACATTTAGCCCTAAATATCTAGGAATAACTTTAGACGCCAAATTGAGATATACTGAGAATGTGAAGAAATGCTCCGAAAGAATTCTCAAAAGACTGAAAATTATTAGAAGTCTTTGCGGCAGTGATTGGGGAGATTCTCCCGCCAGGGCCGTACCCAGAAAAAAATTTCGGGGAGGGGGGGGGGGACAAAAGGTGAAAAAGGCTTCATTATTATTGTTTTGTTAACAAAATGTTAAATTTCGGGGGGGGGCACCAGACCCCCCCCGTCCCCCCTGGGTACGGCCGTGTCTCCCGCAACACTAAGAACTACTTATACGTCACTCATTAGGCCGATTATGGAGTATGCTTCGTCGATTTGGGCTCATGCCTAACGTGACCATTTATTTTTTTCCTTCAAAACGGGACATCTACTACTTTTTTGGCAATAGTGTATTTATTTTCTTCCTCAAAACGGGACATCTACTGTTTTTAAGGTAATAGTATAGGGAGACTGAATTTACAAATCTGGTATCTTTTAGTTTTAAGGAAACGTGCAAACAAGCTTGTGTTAATGTTAATATTAAATTAAAATGAACAAAAAAACTTCACTAAAATACACATATACTATAAAAAATAGTGAAAGACGTACGTTTCGGGTGGGACAAGGGGTAGGCCCGTCTTCGAATTGAAAAACATCATCCGACACAAGGCAGGAAGGTTGAAAAGCGAGAAATGTAAACAAAAAGTCACACAGAAAAAGGAAGTTGTCATTCGGAAGGAAGAAAACGGAAGTATGCATTCGGAAGGAGTGAAAAAAGAAAATAAAGTGGAGATCGGGGGAGGAGGAGGAATAAGCAAAAGAGGAAAACTTAAAAAAAAAAGAAATAAATTGAAATATTTGACCAAAAAAAAGAACAAACACAAAAACAATACATCTCACCGGCGTTTTCTTTGCGTCTCGAGAGAGGAGGGAGGAAGGTCAGTTTTTTTTTTTTTTTTACAGACACTGCCTTTGGATGATTTTAGATTTTTAGCGGCCGTTATGGAAATCATTACTGTGGGTTGCTCTCTTTCTAAAAACGGGACATTACGGTGTCCCAAAGCTGTGCTTGGGGACAACGGGACAAGCCACCTAAAAACGGAACTGTCCCGTTCAAAACGGGACGTATGGTCACCTTACTCATGCCTCAAATACAGCCCTAAATAAATTAGAAAGTGTGCAGGCGAGAGCTGAAAAGATCATAACCGGCGCAGTGTCATCCGCCAATAATGTCAAGATAATCAGAGAGTGTGGTCTTGATAGCTTTCTAGAAAGAAGGAAAGTAAATGTGATAAAGTTCACCAACAAGGCATGCAGTCGTGTACCAGAGCACATTGCTCGACGTACCTTTGAAGGGTGGAATGCTAAAACAATACTGAAACGATCCTCATCCATGCAATATGACAGAGATATTAGAGCAAGTACTGGCCTCGAGCACAGCAAATTAGTCATTCTCCAAGAACCAATCTCTTACAAAAAACTTCCATCGAACACCAATATTCACATCGACCTCTTGGAGCCATGAAATAAAAATGAGATGCCTAATATCATTAGGGAAAAGGGATTCAGGACAATTGAAAAGTTTCCAAAAGAAGACTTTTTACATCTTTACACTGATGGTTCCTCTGATGAAACTATCACAAATGGTGGGTCCGGAGTGTTTCTAACTACTTTAAGCGATACACCTCACCAAGGCAAAATCGGTGCTGGAACCACAGCCTCTAACTTCACTTATGAACTTCGGGCAATTGAGGCACTTTATATGTATAAAGACCTTCCCCCTTCTGAGCAAGTAAAAGGCTTTGCTATCTTCTGTGACTCGAGAGCTGTCCTACAAGCAATTTTAAATGGTGAGTCTTCTGTAACCCAAGAGATCTATTCAAATCTTCATGATATTCAAGTCTTAAACAAAACCTGTACTCTTCAGTGGATACCCGCACATGTTAACATTGCAGGCAATGAAAATGCAGGTAAATTAGCAAAAGAATCCATAAATCTAAACCTCGACAACAATAACATTACTTTCCAAGATGCCAATGCAATAGCTAAGTTTAAAGTAAGAGAAAAATCATTTCCAACGAAACACCAGCTCTGAAATTTTAATGCTGATAGATTAACACAAAAACCATTGTCAGGCTTAGAACCAATCATCATAGAGGCATGAAGATTGATAGGGAAGGCAGGAGGGTCTACAGAAATTGTGATAACTGTCCAGATACGCAGCTGACACCGAGCCATGTTTTTGACTGCCCAGCTATGTATGGGTCCTGACCTAAGAAAAAGCAGAGTTCTGCCATCTTTGGTGGAGCTTTATGCTGGGAATTTCTTGAAATTGCACAGGCCGTGATCTGGGTACACGGATTCATTTAATACGACATGATAGACACGACCAAAAAAAAGTAGCCTAATTATGTATACATTTTCATTTTACAATCTACTGTTTTTTAAGCATCCTGTTTTATTATACGTAAACAACATTACCTCTAATTATTCAAACTCATCTAATTTTGCAGATCTTTCTCCGAATTGGAAACTTTCTTGGATTCTCTGAAAATTAATCACGGTCATTTGTGGCCCGCCATCGATGGGATAATTGTCAAGACCTTATTATCTGCTTTGCCTTCTCTTCGTCATATCTTCCGCACTTCATTTCCGGTACAAACAGCCATATCTCCCTGTTTTGAAATTCTAGGATTTGATATACTCTTGAACAACAAAGTGAAGCCATACCTTCTAGAAGTAAGATTATTAAGAAATCAGTTAACTTTTGTCAAAGGTGTCAGTTTTTTAATGTATCTATAATTATTTAGTAAAAATTTAATTACACCACTGCATTTCTGTTTAACAAAAGAGCTCCATCACTGAGCCTGGATACGGTTCATCTTAGACAACAGAATTTTTACTCTCTAAAACTGAAATAATTAATAGAAGTAGTAAGGTTGAGACAGCATTGTTAAAATTAACATTGAATTGCTATCTTGCAAACAAAATCAGCAGAAACTACAGTGGAACCCTTATAACACGGTAGACACTTTCCATGCTACAGAAAAACGTGTTGTACCGGTCCTACCTGGAGTGCGAACTGCGCGGTATAATCGCTGCAAAACGTATTTGCACTCCTTAGAAATCAAATGATGCCGAGTGTTGCCATTCACAAGTTATATTAATTGCAGGAGAAAAGCGTAATAAAATCAGAACATAGTGTCTCATTTTACAGTGCTGTACGAGTCTCTTTTAACTTGTGATCAGAGCTCGACTAAGACATTCTGAGGCCCTAGGTCAAGCGCTTTTTGGGGGCCCCTATACAGTCATACTTTTGATATGTATAGCCAAAAAATTTCTGTCGTGCATAAGGAAGAGGGGGGTGGGTTCTAATTCCTCTTTATCCAATAAATTTTTAACAATCACTATAAAATTTGAATGCTCAGAAGTTATGCTTCAGATGAAGTTACACAGTGACATGTGTCGTAAAATTGCATCTCTTTATTTACTATCATAAATGTTTTTATGCTGATATTTTCGAGAACTCACTTTTTGGGGCCCCTAAAACTTGCCTAGTTGGCCTGTGCGGTAATCAGGGCCTGGTGTGATAGCCGCAATTTTTTCGCCGTGTTCTACGAATCATTGGCGCAGGAACAGGTGTGTGTGTCTGGAGGGGGGGGGGTTACTTAACTCCCCAGATTCTGTAATAATGGGTCAAAATATACTTTTTGCCCCCCCCCCCCAACTTTTCGAAACCCAGAATTTATCGAAAAATTTGTTGATAAACCATCAACCAATTTTTGTGTAATGTATCGTATGCATTGTGTTTTTTGAAGAACAGGAAAGCTCTTAAATACGGACAAAACCACAAAATAGCCAAACCTTTAGAATGGGTAGGTACACTTCAAGTGTTCCCAGAATCTACAAGCACCCCCTGCCTTTAACAACGATAGCATCGAATACTATATTGTATTGGGTTGGCAACAAAGTAACTGCGTTTTCTTGTATAAAATTCAAGCAAATAAGTTTTCAACAAGTTTTTAATTACAGGTAAGCTGTGCCTGAACATACGATTCATATTTGTTACATTTTAAAGTAAGAATTTCACTGGCAGTATTATTTTTCGTCCATAAAAGGTGGCCACCCTCCCCCTTTTTTCGCTTCTATCCTCCTTAGAGGACAATATTAAAAATGTCCTGAAATTAATTTTTAGGTATTCGTGACTGCTGTATTTTACAGAAAGAATTTCACGGATTTCTCTATTTTTATTTGAGATCACGCGGGATATGTAAAAAGAACTTTTTGGCCCCTTACCCCCCCTAAGATTACGAATTTTGGAAAATGCTCTCTGATCTAGCACCTATGTTGAAGAACTCACGTACGTGCCAAATTTCGCATAATTAACTTCAGTAGTTTTGGCCAGGCGAAATATTGACATACGGAAAAACGCAATTACTTTGTTGCCAACCCAATAGTTACGATAAGTAGTGTGGAAAGATTGATTTAGGCAGCGATTTAAACCCCATTTATTAAAACACAGGGATTACAATGATAACAATGTGTATTGAAGGAAATGTCTCCAGAACCCATGGGCACTCTCTGCCATACTCAACAGCAGTATTTGGGAATTGGGATGGTAATCATACTCGTTGAAGGACAGAAGGTGCACATAAATCCGGTAACACTTAACTCTCCACTTACTCCAACATAAAAATTGTGACGATAGTACAGTGAAACCCCGATCTATCGTTCCCGCATTCATCGTTTTCCCGCATTGATCGCTTTATTTCTATGGTCCCTGCACAAATTGTTTTTGAATAACGTTAAAGAAAACCGTATCTATCGTTCGCCAAAAAGTGACTTTCCCGCGTTCATCGTTGTAAAATTTTTCTCCTGACCAAAATGAAAATGGGGAATGTTAAGGGGATCCATATGTCATATAAACTGTAATTGTTTCCTGGTATTATTTCTTGGTTTATTGATGATCAGATGAGCAGTGGTTGCGCGTTGAAGATGTGTATAGCGTGAAATTTAATGATTATATTTCCATTAATCAAGATGGTAAGGCATGCGGTATCCTAAACATGGAAGAAACGTGTGATGATGCAAAAAATGAAAATAATTGTGAAGCAGCGGATAATGTTCATTCCCATGAGGCTAAGCCTGCACTAGTACGAAGTTTGTCTGAAGCAATAACGCTATTTGAAACTGTATGAACTTTTTATACAAACATAAAATCCCATAAGAGGACCAGAAAAATATTGTAAATCTTGAAAATTTACTATTTAATTTCCGAAATTTTAAAATAATGAAAAACCCCATATAAAATTACGGATTTTTTAAAATAAGTATCACTTTTCATCTTCGATTTACTTGTTTCACAAGTTTGTAACAAATTAGTATTGGTTAGTATACAGTCATTGTATATATGCATAAAGATTGCTTTCTTTGTATTTTGACTAAAACCCGCATTTGTCGTTTTCCCGCATTCATCGTATTTTCCTAAGCACCCCATGAAAAACGATGAATCGAGGTTTTACTGTAGTATGTTTGAAGATCAGGAAGATCAAACCTGATCTATCACATCTTTGGTATTGCTACACTATTTCAATTGTGCTAACAGGTACGGGGTGACTGCGGAGTCCGGCCAACACTCCGAGGTCAGAACAATAACTATGAGCGTTGAAGGACAGGACTCTTCATAAATTTATCAAGCAATATAGGGGGAGGGGCTTGCACACACCCCCCAGCAGAAAACTTCCAGCACCTCTGCTACGAATCCGCGTTGTATGCACCCGTGTTATAGGGAGGTCTACTGAATTTGCTTTTCTACCAACCGTGAAGCAAGCGTCAATCAGTGGCTCCGACTATGCGGGTGCTCCAGGACTCAAGCACCCACAGAAAGTGAGTTCGGAATCACGTGGTTGCGTGTCACATTCCTCAGTCCGTAGAAATTTCTGTCCAGTCTCGGTCAATTTGTGAAGTGGTCTTGCAATTTGAGGAAAGCCCTTCACGAATTTTCGATAGTAAGTACACAGACCGAGAAAACTTCTTAAGTCATGGATATTCTCAGGACGACTCCAGTTCTGGACTGCGGACGTCTTTTCGGGATCGGTTCGGACTCCGTGGGCGGATATTATGTGCCCGAGATAACGTACTTCCCGACGAAAACAGTTGCACTTAGATGGACTGAGTTTCAGGTTCGCCTCCTGTAATTTCTGCAGCACCTTTCGGATGTTCTCGAGATGTTCTTCGGAAGTCTTTCCGACGATGATGATATCGTCCAAATAAACGAGACATGCTTCGTAGGAAAGTCCTCTCAACACTGTCTCGATTAGGCGTTCGAACGAAGCCGGTGCGTTGCAGAGTCCAAAAGGCATAACTTTGAACTGCCACAATCCTTGTCCCGTGATGAACGCAGTCTTTTCACGGTCATCGGGATGAATTTCTACTTGCCAGTAGCCACCCTTGAGATCCAGAGTGGAGAACCATTCATTTCCCGATAAAGTGTCCAATGTGTCGTCTATCCTGGGAAGAGGGTAGCTGTCTTTCTTGGTAATGTCATTCAGACGTCTGTAGTCAACGCAGAACCGGGTGGAACCATCTTTCTTTCAGACCAAAACAATCGGCGAGGCCCACGGACTAGTCGATGGCTCGATGACGTCATCACGCTGCATCTCCTCTAAAAGTCTGTTCACCTCTTCTTGCTTAGCAAACGGCAGCCGCCTAGGATGTTGCTTGATGGGAGAATGGCTGCTTGTGTCTATTCTATGTTGCGTTAACCTCGTACGGCCAAAGTTACCGGAAGTACGAGAGAAGAGGTCTTCAAATTGAGCTATTACTTTCTCTGCAGCGCTTCTCTGTTCTGCCGTTAACTCCACGTCTTGTAATAATTCCTTCGTCAGGCACTCGGAAGATTTAGCTGTCGTTTGGCTGATGTTCTTATTAATGCAGGTAACAGGAGTGCATGTCGCCAACACTTCATTTTTCTTTATCACCTTCGACTTATCCGTCACATTTGCTACTCTAACTGGAATTTCTGTTCTCGACAAGTCCACAAGTGTTGCTCCCACAAGTACTCCTCTGACGGAATCACTATTGTTTGGGTGTTCGATTAATCCAAAACGGAATTTATTGCTTTCTTTTACTGTTCCAGAAATTATTGAATCAGTTCTGGGAGGTAGAGTGATATCAGTCTGGGTTATTATTTGCGTAACAGGCAAAACAGTTTCATTTCTAATATCGAACGCAGCTATTTCTTCTGAGTCTGAACGAAGCTCATTATTCTTAAAGTCCAAATTAAATTTGTGTGATTTTAAAATGTCCAGTCTGAGAATAAAAGAGTCTGTAATATTGGCGACATATGCCACATGGTCGTATCTGGCATTTCCAAACGTGATTTCTACTTGCGCTTTTCCGCCCACTTCGATCTTGTCTCCTGTCACAGTCTGGAGGGTCAGCGAGGACGGAGTCCAGATAATCTTCAAATTTAATTTCTTGGCCAGATCCGTCCTTATGATGGTTACGTTCGCTCCAGTATCAATCACCATGTGGCATGGGGAACCATTAACGTATCCCTGTACGAAGAGTCCATTACTGCCACCATTCACTGATGAAATCTTCAAGACTTTTAGGTGGGGCTTTTGACTGTATGGCAACCTCCGCCCCGCGAGATGGCCACCTCCTAGTTTCCCTCTTTCATGTTCTTAGATTTCTCTTGCTGGTCATAACACTTTCGGCCACAATGCTTTTGTACATGCCCTTCAACGCCACACTTCTAGCATTTCACTTTCTTTCGGCCATCTCTCGTTCTATCGGATCTTAATTTTCGTTCTATGAGATCTTCAATTCTCTTCAACCTGTTCTCGACGCTCTCTGTATCTTTGTTAGCTGCCTCTTGGACCGTGACAGCTCTAACAGCATGCCGATCTCTTTCTCACGGCCCGCTGAGCCGCTTCTAGCTTCATTGCGAAGACGAGAGCAGATTTCAAATCCTGATAATCCTCCAACATGAGTGCCTTTTGGGTTTCTGGATCACGGATGGCTTCAATAAAATGACGCACCGCCATTTCTTCTCGGACATTATCAAGGTGGTCCATGTAGGCTAGATGACACAGCCTATCTATGTCCGAAGCCAGCTCTTGAAGAGTCTCGCCAGATCTCTGCATCCTTGACTTAAGTTGGATTCTACTATATTCTTTCTGGCACTTCTCTCCGAATTTCATCTCCAAGGCACTTGCGAGAGCATCAAAATCTCCTATCTTCGTCGCTCCAATAGTTTGCAATACGTTAATTGCATCTCCGCTAAGGCAAGCGGCCAGTTGGTTCGCTTTCTCGGACTCGCTCTAACCATTGGCTTTGGCGACGATTAAAAATTGGGTCTTGTAGGCTTCCCAGGGAGTCTTTCCGTCATAGGTAGTAAGTTTCACTGCTGGGCGGTGTGAAGATAACCTGATGTTTTCAGGTAACTTTCCCAGCTTTACGAGAGAGTCCAATTTCTCTTCAATTTTAGCTTCACATTCTTCATGTATTTTCGAAACTATATTTTCTTTCCAGTCTAGCTTCTCCTCAATTTTATTCTTGAATTCTTCCCGCATTCTGCAAATATCTTGCTGCAATTCTTTAACATTTCCTTCAATTCTTTGTTCATATTTCGTTTGAGTTTCTTCTATGAGCGACATTCTTTTCTCCATTATCTCTTGATTTTACTGCACACTCTTTTCGAATTTCTCTAATTTTCCCAAAGCAGTCTCCATTTTCTCCAATCCCAATTTCATTCCTTATTGTCCGGCTTCAATTTTCTTCTCTAAATCCGCTTTCATCTGTTCTTGTCCGGCTTCAAGTTTCTTTTCTAAATCGGTCTGTCCGGCTTCAATTTTCTTCTCTAAATCCGCCTTCATCTGTTCTTGTCCGGCTTTCATCTCGTCTTGTGCGGCTTTCATCCCGTCTTGTCCGGCTTTCATCTCTTTTTTTATCTCATCTTGTCCGGATTTCATCTCGTCTTGTCCGGATTTCATTTCCTGCATCATATTCATGAGCTTTTGAAGTTGTTCTTCCATTTTTCGTCTAGTCAGAACCATAAACTGGAAAATTAAAGTCTTTCTTTAGAACCCCGAATCTGACACCAAATGTTGCGGAACTACGCTTCTTGTTTCCGGGGTTCGTCATTCAGGATGGAATATAACTTTATTGCTTCTAGAACTTCGTGGAATAATCAGCTGTACAAAATTCACAAGCACAATTAAACAGTAATGTGCTTTTAACAATTCTCTTAGATCAGAAGCTCTGACAAATGCTGTATTTCTAACACAAAATAAGTCACTTTCACAGGCAAAAATTTAGTGAAAATATTCAAGAGATATCGTACACAATCCCTTAAGACACAGCAATGAAGAATTTACACACAGCACTTTGAAAACAGCTTCGTAAAGCAAGCTAAAACACTGCTTCTATAGCACTATCAATTCACAAAGAAAGCGTACTCTCACTGACAGCTCTTCACACATTGAGCGTTCAATTCGCACTGAACTGTCGGGGCAGCGCGCTGGTGGAATTTATAGAGGAGGCAGAAGCTGCGAGCAGTTTCTAGAAAAGTATATTCCTCTAAGATTCCAGATAAAGCGGGACTTCTGATTACGCCATAGAAGAGAAATGTTGGGTTATTATGCGTTTTTAATGCAGGAAAAACAACTTCCAGGCCTCATTGGGAAAATCGCGCCAAATGACCAAAAAGTCGCCAAGCTTGGCGACTTTTGGCGAAATATCGCCAAATTTGGCGCCAAAAATAAGTCCCCAAATGTGAAGAGATCTAAGCCCTAGGACCAATATTTCTCGAGATTTCTACAACCTCCATTGAAAAACAATGGCAAATCGAAACCTCTGTATCTCCGGTTCTAATTGGCCGATTTTGATGCAACAAAAAGCAAAATTTACCTATTTGAAGCGTAGAATACGAATTTTAAACCATTTAAGCCCCAGAGCAGCGGGTTGCCCCGAAAATTCGTAACATTATTTATGCCCCATCAAACATATTCTAAATACTAAACAAAGTCAAACAATTCTTTTCATAGCAATGAAATTTAAAATCAGTGATTCATACACATGAACAGCATGTATAAATATTCTATCTGGACAGAATTAAGTAGCGGACTTTGTATAAAAATTTGAAATCAGCGAGAGGGTCATATCTTTAGAGACTGATAGCAGAACAATATGTACATTTTGAATTCTAAGAAGAAGAGATCAATAGATATTCATGAAATGAAAAATTTACATGAAAAAATTTAATGCTTCTGCAACATTCTGAACAATATAAAAATTAAAAGCATCGTTCAAGTTCTCCTCGTAAAGCCTACATCTTTTAAAAAAATTACGTTATCTTTAGCACAAACAGGAGAAGGAGGCTAAGTTACTCCGATGTATTATGCAGTGCGACAATACTAAACATTACTGTTGATTGAATGATACGAAAGAATGCAGAGTAGTTGTAATTAAGGTAACTGCAAAAAAGAATCTTAATGTCTTTTACACGCATGTAGTAAATTTTCGCGATGTCCCCAAATAACAGCACGAAACATTAGTGAAATGCATTTGTGAATACCCAGTTCTACCTAGTCTCTGATGTAACATTTATAAATGATATGAGTTTGAATTTCTTCCAGGATGCACTGAAACTATTTGAAGTGATAGAAATAGTACGTAGTGCACAGCGAAGTGTACCAGAAATAGAAAGTAAATTATTGTTTTCGTTAAAATTTTTTCACCAGTTTTGGCAAGTTTAATAGAATTTGTCGAAAGTTAGGGGAAGGAGACTCCTCCCCCCCCCCTTTAGCAAGGGCCCTTGCAGTGTATAAGAAAGTGAAATCCAAGCCTCAGCTGGACTATTGAAGAAGTACATGTGGAAAGAAGTTATGAAACATACTTTTTTGTATTTTGTCGTTTATATTACGTTAATGGAACACAAATAAAGACATTTCTCGATTTCACCCTGTCTCAAATCACATCTTTAATAGTACATCTTCAGTTTGTCCATTCAATCCTTCAGTTACGCTTCATACTAGTTAAAAAAAAAATTTTTTTTCAAAACCACACACTTAAGATGAAATCTAAATCTATTTATTACCCGCTGCGGTCAAATAGTGTCAAACTCACAGCGTGAAAGAAGTCATTTACATACAGCTGATTACTACAAACAGCCGGCAATTCTTTTTCCACTTCCTAGTTTGCGGTTTCGATCCACACGAGAAGTACAACATTTTAACACACACACACACACACACAAAAAAAAAAAGAGCAAATAGTCATTTTTATGGTTTATTGCTTGTGAATATTAGCTTTGAAGATAATTTTAACACAGGATTACGTTCCTCATGACGATTCTGTGTAACCAAAAATTTTTTTCCAACGTCATTGTAAGTTATAAGGTTACCGTAAAACATGTTTTCGCGCAATTTCCTCAGGAACCAGACCACATTCAAATAAGTGATAAGTATTTTTTTTTTAAAGGAAAATTCAGGGATATCAGTCAGTTGACTTATTAAATACAGAAATTCGAATTATTTTCGAAAATATTAACAAAAGAAAAAATTTGGTTTGAACTTATTGTTGGGCTTGCGCAGTACTTGATTCCAAGTAGCAATTCAAAGATTTAGGTTTGAAATCAAGAGTAACGACGGGAGGGAAAAATCTTTAATCGACGGGAGCGAAATCTTTAGCCTTGTTCCTTAGTACTAGTGTGATGCGAAAAGTCAGCGACAGCTTGTCATTAGGGGCCAGAGGGACCTGGCCCCATCATCTAATTCTAAATCTCTTCCTATTAGACCCAGCGAAAGGGAGGGGGCAGCCGGGGTACTGCCCCGGGGCCCGTCGAACTAGAGGGGGCCCGTGAATTTTTCAAAATGCACTACAATTTTCCTTTCTACATCTTTACTTTTAATAAATTACTTTAAAAAATCACAGCCTAACGCAGTGCCGGTCCTAGCTATTTTTCTAAATGGGGCAAAATATAAAAATGCGCCCCCTCCCTCACACATGCAGCTAGAAAAGTTTTCAAAGGGGTTAAAACGAAAATTTCAACAATATATGGGCATTCAAATTTATACTTGCACATAGTATAAAGTAAGGTATTTTGGTATATGGTATATGCCATCTTTCGTGTATGTGTTAATGTTAGCTGTGTGGCTCAAAAATATTGCTTCGAATCGATATGTGCAATAAAGTCATCCAAGCCAGAAATACAACAATTGATGTCGAAGCTGAAAATATAGGAGCATTACTCTCCGATCTGAAAACACTTCGAAATGATTGGAATTCAGTCTGGTCTGAAGCTAAAACTGTAGCTTTAAATATGGACATCGAGAAAACATTTTCCCGTGGATATGATGAGAGACGCAAAAATCAAAAGCTGCATCATCTGGATAGTGAAGAAACTGATAAACAGTTAGATAATGAAGAAAAATATTTTAAAATTTACGTAATTTACCCTTGGTAGATAGTCTCATAGGGGGACTAACTGTACGATTTGATGCTGTCAAAAACTTGTCAAGTAAATTTGAAATATTATGGCAGTATTTAACAATACCTGAAAGCAGTTTGAAAGAAAAAGCGTTATTTGCGGAACAGTACCAAGATGATCTGAAGATGATCTGAACATTTTCTTTCAGAAATAATTCACTTACCATCCGTCCACAAAGCTAATTTTGGAATTAATAAATTAAAGCCTCTGGATTTATTGAACATACGAACAGAATATAAACTGAACGATCTATTTCCAAATGTTTGCATTGCCCTTAGAGTATTTTTAACCATTCCAGCAACGGTAGCTTCTGCTGAACGATCATTCAGCAAATTGAAACTCATAAAAAATTTCTTAAGATCAACCATGTCTCAAGAACGACTTGTAGACTTAGCAAGACTAAGCATCGAATCTGACATTGTCAGAACTATTAATTTTGATGATGTTATACGAAATTTTGCAAGTAGAAAGGCATGAAAAGCCATTAATAAGATTAAATAATAAATATGCTAATTCTACCATTTATATATATTTTTAACCTTCAAGCATGCATAAAAAATCGCTAAATATGAAGATTCTTACTCATTCTTTTCTTTTAGCATTCTATATAAAAATCGCTAAAAGAAAAAAAAAATAATTTTCGAAACAATGTGTTTGACTATTGTAAAATATGAACTGATGCATTTACAGATAAATAACACACTGTTGGTGATGGTGATTTGCAACACATGTTAGACAGCGAGGGTGGTAAGGCAAAGGAAGATTTTGGAATCTGGTTATTAAAAATGCCGTAATTATACTTCATTTTAAAAATATTTTTTATAATACATTATTACAGATTGTAAATACTATTATTAAAATTATAATTTAGGTAAGAATAAAAATAACCCCACAATATTAACTTTTTTTAATAACTACTTTTAAAGTAAAATTGAGCAGAATTAAAAATATATTTCTTGAGGCAAAAGCAAGGTGGGGAGGGAGGCCCGGGAACACATTTCTGTCCCGCCTTATAAAATTTCTCTCAGAGGCCCTGCTTCCTATTATGTAACCCAGTCCTCCATCAAAAATGCACTTTAAAAACGCCAGTTATGTTTTGTCCCTATCTAAAGTATGCACGGGCTTGCGTTTTTCATTGCGTGCTCTGAACTTGGCAGGTTTTTCTTTTTTTTCCGTTTGCCGGGCTCGCATATTTGGCAAAGCATAAAACTATATTGACACGTCACTAACTTGGCTTCGAAACGGCTTATTTGGAGCTGGGGCACAGATCTGCCTGGCCCTAATGCATTGTTCTTCTTACTGAAAGGAGGAATCTCATCAAATCGGTAGCTATTTGTGAAAATTTCCCGTCAGTAGGAAATAATTTTTTATTCGCGCAATCTAATATTATTCTTTGCTGTCATATATTTTACTGTTCTCTTCCTGATTTACGAAATGCGACGTGTAAAAGTATTTTATATGTTGATATTTATTTTAAAATAAAGACATTCTGAACATTTAAGGAACTACATTTCTTAGAATATATATATATATATATATATATATATATATATATATCTTATAAATAAAAATGAAATTCTGTTTGTTTGTTTGTTTGTTTGTTTGTTCGTTTGTTTGTTTGTTTGTTTGTTTGTGGATTTGAGTTGTATACAAATCCACAAAAATGGACCTATCAGCCTGAAATTTTGCACAGATATGTAAAATAATATAGAATAAATCATAGTCCACTTTAAAACTTTGAAAGTCCACCCGTTCCCGGAATTTAAGAGATTTTTTATGTTCTCCACGCAAAAAGCTTTCCGTAATTGTAACCCCTGTAGTGAAAAAACTGTGAAATAAGGATCGTGGTTGCCATGTGTGGCGATTTTGCCGAATAAGATGTTTTAAATTCTCAAAGTAAAAATAAAAGAATAATAATGATTTTTTTGTTAGTTTATATTCGTAAGGTTATATTTTTTTTAATTATAATATCGTGTGCATGGGAAATCGGAGCAGGAATGAAATGTTTTATACGCAAAACAATAAGAATTGAAGATTTCAGAGACTAATATGTTAAAATTTTTTAGTTTGGCGAAAAAATAAAATGGCTCAAATGCCGAGAAAGTGAGTTCTAGCTGTTTGCACAGTTTCCAGCTTGGCGCAATTTACTGAGAGCTTAAGGAAACGGATTTTTGAAAACAAGTGCAAAGGTTTTATTAGAATACAGCGTTAAATTTTAATGATCCGTGCGAAAATAATGCAGTTATTAAGGGATTTCAAGCCATCTATCTTCAGCATTCTCGCGATTTTGAGGAGGATTCTAACGCTTGGCGCCATTTATCGTAATTTAATCGTCTGCTATTTGGGTTATGAATACACCTGCGTATAAGTTTTTGAATTTTTCATTCAGTTGGAATTGTTCATTTTTCTGAGCAGCTTTCTGCATCTAATGTATTACATCCAGAAAAGAGGATGTTAGAAATATCAATTTTAATTTTGTTTAATCACACTCATGAATAATGATACACTTTCCAACTTAATGAAAGAAGGAACGAAAATAGGGAAGACCCATGGATTATAACTCTTTTTATATATAGCACTTTAGTGCGTATTTAAAAATATGAAAGTGTGTCAGATTTTCTATGATTCTAGAGCTTGGCGCAATTTAATGAGAGGGTATTTTTAAAAACAAGCGTAGGTTATCTTATAAATAAAAATGAAATTCTGTTTGTCAATTTGTTGATTTGGGTAGTATACAATTCCACAAACATGGACCTGTCAGCCTGAAATTTTACACAGATATGTAAAATAATATAGAATAAATGATAGTCCACTTTAAAACTTTGAAATTCCACTTAAAAACGTTTTCCTCCTGAATGGTTCTCTTAATTTCCGTTCCCGGAATTTAGGAAATTTTTTATGTTCTCCACGCAGAAAGCTTTACGTAATATTAACCCCTGTAGTGAAAAAAGTGTGTGAAATAAGCATCTTGGTTGCCATGTGTGGCGATTTTGCCGAATACAATGTTTTAAATTCTTAAAGTAAAAATAAAAGAATAATAATGATTTTTTTAGTTTATATTTTTAGGTTATTTTTTTAATTATAATATCGTGTGCGCATAAGAAATGAGAGCAGGAATGAAATGTTTTATACGCAAAACAATGAGGATCGAAGATATTCGAGACTAATATGTAATTTTTTTTAGTTTGGCGAAAAAAAAAATGGCTGATAGGCCGATTTTTAGAGAGTGAGTTCTAGCGGTTTGCACAGTTTTAGGCTTTTTGGCGCAATTTACTGAGAGCTTAAGGGAATAGCATTTTTGAAAACAAGTGTATAGGTTTTCTTAGAATACAGCATTACATTTTAACTATCCGTGCAGAAATAATGCAGTTATTAGGGCATTTCAAGCGATGTAGCTTCAGAATTCTCGCCAATTGAGTACATTGAAACTTGGGGGAAATCCGCCAAATTTCAGAAAATTGAAATCTTCGCATTTAGTACATCGAGGTAACGATGAATAAAACATGTTATAGTTGATAATTTAAGAAATGCGGCTGTATTAAGGGATTCCACTTTTCAAATAAATGCCTGGCGGTCGAACCATTTCCCATTTTGATTGCTGCTAAGTCAATGCTTCGAATGATTCCCTGAAAAAACTCTTGCAAACTGGCGTATGCTGGCACTTTGGCGAGGCTTAGATTTGAAACTGGATTTTACTTGAGACTGGTATATACGTATAATAAGACTGGTTATAGATAAAAATGAATGTTGGTATGTGTGTAGGAGGTTGAAAAACTCCAGCACCGTTTCACCCATCACCATGAAATTTGGTTCACCTAAGTCTTTTATCATGGAGAAGGTTTTTATGCTATCCGTTTTCCTCTAACTTTTCACTAGGTGGCGCAGCAGAACGTCGAATTCTATTCCGTTTAGCCGTTTGCTATGCCAATATCGTCCAACCAATTTCGATGAAATTTGGTACACGCGAATATTAGAACACGGAGAATATTTTTCACTATCCATTTGCTGTAACTTACCGCTAAATAGCGCTGCAACGCATCAACTTCTATACCGTTCGACTGATCGGCATAAAATTTTTTATACTTACACATTTGAGAACGAAGAATATATTCTAACTGCGTTACTTTTGATGTTACTCACCACTAGATGGCACTGCAATGCATTATTATTTTAACTCGTCACTAGATGACGCTGCAGCAGGCCAAATTTTTGACCATTCAAACGGTGGCTATGAAAATCAGTATACATAGCTATTTGAACAATGAGAATATTTTGGCGTTATCCATTTTGCTATAACTCGCCACATGACGGCGCTGTAGCAAATCATTACTTTAATTAACCACTAGATGGCCCTGCAGTGTATCACTTCTTGACTATGCGAATGATCGCTATGAAAATAGGTATACATAGATATTTGAACACGGGGAAGAGTTTGGCACGATCCATTTTCCTATAACTTGACACTAGATGTCGCGTCAACACATGAACTTCAAGACTATTCAGCCGATCGTCATGTAAATTCGTATACATCGATATCTGAATGCGAAGAATATCCGTTTTGCTAAAACTCGCCACTAGATTGTGCTACGCCGCATCGCCTTCTGCACCGTAAAAACGATTGCCTTGAAATTCAGTATGCATGATTATTGAACACAATATAACGCGATATCCATTTTGCTATATCTCTTTATTACAATAAATAGTAATCACAACAAATATTAATATCAAAAAGTCCATTCATTCCCGTGCGAAGAACGGGTACTTCAGCTAGTATATGTATATATATTTCATATTATTTAAAAAATTAAAAATTATAAGTTTAAAAATTTTGAACAAGCAGCTATACAGAACATAAATACTAAAAGAAAAAAATCTGATGTGTCCAACACATGACTTCCTTGCACGTCCATTAGATCAAAAATATTTTCGACGCCCTTCCTCTAAATTTATTTGTTTGAAAGAGATAAAATATCAATAATAGTAAGGTTTAGCGATTTCTAGCCAAATATTTCGATATGGCCAAGCTGAGTTCAATTTGAAAGATTTCCTTCTGACACTGTATTTGGCGATATTTCACCAAAAGCCGACAAACTTGAGATAGTCAGCGAGATTTTGGGGATAGCCAAAGTAGTCATTGACCACAGACTTTCAATGAATTGAATGCATCCATACACCTCAATGTATTTAAAGTCATTTGGCTCACCCTGTAAATAAATTCTCAGTCGATTGCTGTCAAAAAAGATATGGAAAACAGTTAGATATTACAATTGTTCTAAATACAAAAGTTAAAAAATCTACGGGTAAAAGTTTTAGAGTTATATAAAATACGAAATAATTTTTGGCGCCAAATTTGGCGATATTTCGGCGAAACTCGTTAATGTCGACGACATTTGGCGAGATTTTAAGCATGAACCAAACATTGACAGATTATCGCCAAATTTGGCGACATTTCGCCAAAACTCGCCAAGAACGAGGACAAATGGCGATACATTGGGCATGGACCAAATGACTGACTATCGCCAAATTTGGCGATATTTCGCCAAAACTCGCCAAGGTCGAGGACAGACGGCGAGATTTTGGGCATGTACCAAACAATGACTGTCTACAGTTGTATTATATTGAAGATGTCCATAGACATTAAAGTACTAAAATTCTTTTCGGTGGTCCTGTAAATAAACTCTCCAGTAGATTGGAACCAAAAATCGAGATGCACAACTAGATGTTACAACATTCTTACATATGAAATTTCATAATAGTTTTTGAGATTTGAGAGTTAAATATGCACACACGTACACCAAAAGTCGCCAAGCTTGGCGACTTTTGGCATAGTTCTTGAGGGAGGCACGTGACCGTGGTCGGACCATCACCTAACTTATGTGGTAGGACGGTATTGTGCTTGTAATGGATGAATGCCCCTAAAATTGCCATTGACCGTAATGTATTGGAAATCTTTTGAGTGTTCCTGTAGCAGAACTATAAATGATAAAGACACTTTTTTTAATGGAGAAATTCATTTTCTAACTCTTTACAGCATACATCACTTCTGAGTCGTTTGAAATAGCCCAATACCTCTAAAAAACGCTTTGATGAATTTCGGCCCATAGAGCGTAATGTATTTCGAATCTTTTGGGCGGTTCTGTAGATAAACTATCCAGTCGAATGGAATCGAAAGGGGAGGTGCACAACTAGATGTTACAACAATCCTAAATATAAAGTTTCAACATTCTACGCCTAATAGTTTTTGAGATATGCGAGTTTACTGAGTTTCGGCCCATTGAGCGTAATGTATTTCGAATCTTTTGGGCTGTCCTGTAGATAAACTATCCAGTCGAATGGAACCAAAAGGGGAGGTGCACAACTAGATGTTACAACTATCCAAAATATGAAGTTTCGACATTCTACGCCTAATAGCTTTTGAGTTAGGCGAGTTTAATGAATTTCGGCCCATAGAGCGCAATGTATTTCGAATCTTTTGGGCGGTCCTGTACATAAACTATCCATTCGATTGCCACCAAAAGGGGAGGTGCACAACTAGATCATCGAACAATCCTAAATATCAAATCTCAACATTCTACGGCCAATAGTTTTTGAGATATGCGAGTTACATACATACGTACGTACGTACTGACGGCATGGAAAAACTGACCACAATAGACTCGCCGCTGGTCAAAATGAGTTGCAGACGCCTTAATATGATCGTGCATGCTAGCCTACGATGAGATGCATCGAAAAAAATTTTAAAATTAAAATTTGAGGTAGTCAAAATCGGTTTTTTTTGTCGAAATTTGGCCCCCAAAATTTTTCGGGATCACATTACTTCCTTATTCTACGTACAAGGAAGTAAAAAAGTATTAGAGAAAATGGCTAAATGGTAAAACAAACTTTTTGATTTTAACATAATTGGATTTTTAAGCGTAATTAAGCAAAAAAACAATAAAAGTTGTGCAGTAATTTGGATAATCCTTTGCCGTTTCAAAAATACTAAATACTTAATACTGTGTGCACTAGGGATAGGGAGCTCTATGTATACATAATTTTTTCTATTTGAACTCGTACAGTTTTTTCGAGCCCCACCACTGAAGCAGGTCACGATTCCGCCACTGCGAAAAGTTAAATTCAATAGTGGATAAACGCAGTAACCTTCCTCTTTTATAAAAGTTGCGCAACTGCCTAAATTTGTGGGTTAGATAAACACAACTTCAGAATTTCGAACATTTTCAAGGCGCTTAGCGATGCGTTGCCAGGTGGTGTAAAATTGGCTAACGAACCATTCTACCATCCCTTAAGTCCGGGTTCGATTTCTGACTTTGTTAACTTTCTCGTTCCTTCACAAGGGTTAACATCGCCGACCACTGGGTGCCCCTACAATAAAATGGCCAATATTTCGGCCCTTAGTAGTGGCGAATGCCTAATGGGCAAGTTCCCGCCCATAAAAATTAATTAAATAAATAAGCCTCCTGTTTAGAATCTTTTTAGATAACTTATTAAAATTGATAACATTAGATAACCTCAAACCTGTTTAAGATATTTTTCGAAATTAAAAAAATGCTTTTTTAATACTGTCAGAGATACTTTAATAAATTAATGGCAGAATCATTTGTAAGATATTTTGATGAGACATTGATCGCTATAGAATAAATACAGCTTAATAATTCGTTAACAGACAGATATTTCTCTCATTAGATTTTTAAATGTAATTGTCCAGTGTCAATGCAAATTGAAACCATAATACTGACTGATAAAATCTATATTAATTTCAAAATTAATTTATTAATAATTTTTGTATATAAAAAGCATGCCATAATGCATACGCCATTAGAGTTGAAAGGAAGAACATCATAATAGGTACGTTTGTAATATTTTACATTTCTAATTAAAAAAATCTGATGTGTCCAACACATGACCTCCTTGCACGTCTATTAATTCAAAAATGTTTTTTACGCACTTCCTCTAAACTTATTTGTTTGAAAGAGATAAAATATCAATAATAGTAAGGTATAGCGATTTCTAGCCAAATATTTCGATATCGCCAAGCTGAGTTCAATTTGAAAGATTTCCTTCTGACACTTTATTTGGCGATATTTCACCAAAAGCCGTCAAACTTGAGATAGTTTGCGAGATTTTGGGGATAGCCAAAGTAGTCATTGACCTCTGACTTTCAATGAATTGAATGCATCCATACACCTTAATGTATTTAAAGTCATTTGGCTCACCCTGTAAATAAATTCCCAGTCGATTGCTGTCAAAAAAGATATTGAAAACAGTTAGATATTATAATATAGTTCTAAATACAAAAGTTCAAAATTGTACGGGTTAAAGTTTTAGAGTTATACAAAATACGAAATAATTTTTGGCGCCAAATTTGGCGATATTTCGGCGAAACTCGTCAATGTCGACGACATTTGGCGAGATTTTAAGCATGGACCAAGAATGACAGATTATCGCCAAATTTGGCGATATTTCGCCAAAACTCGCCAAGAACGATGACAAATGGCGATACTTTGGGCATGGACTGAATGACTGACTATCGCCAAATTTGGCGACATTTCGGCAAAACTCGCCAAGGTCGAGGACAGACGGCGAGATTTTGGGCATGTACCAAACAATGACTGACTACAATTGTATTATATTGAAGATGTCCATAGACATTAAAGTACTGAAATTCTTTTTGGTGGTCCTGTAAAGAAACTCCAGCAGATTGGAACCAAAAATCGAGATGCACAACTAGATGTTACAACAATCTTACATATGAAATTTCATAATAGTTTTTGAAATTTGAGAGTTAAATATGCACACACGTACACCAAAAGTCGCCAAGCTTGGCGACTTTTGGCATAGTTCTTGAGGGAGGCACGTGACCGTGGTCGGACCATTACCTAACTTATGTGGTAGGACGGTATTGTGCTTGAAATGGATGAATGCCCCTAAAATTGCCATTGACAGTAATGTATTGGAAATCTTTTGAGTGTTCCTGTAGCAGAACTGTAAATGATAAAGACACTTTTTTTAATGGAGAAATTCATTTTCTAACTCTTTACAGCATATATCACTCCTGAGTCGTTTGAAATAGCCCAAAACCTTAAAAAAACGCTTTGATGAATGTCGGCCCATAGAGCGTAATGTATTTCGAATCTTTTAGGCGGTTCTGTAGATAAACTATCCAGTCGAATGGAACCGAAAGGGGAGGTGCACAACTAGATGTTACAACAATCCTAAATATAAAGTTTCAACATTCTACGCCTAATAGTTTTTGAGATATGCGAGTTTAATGAATTTCGGCCCATTGAGCGTAATGTATTTCGAATCTTTTGGGCGGTCCTGTACATAAACTATACATTCGATTGCGACCAAAAGGGGAGGTGCACAACTAGATCATAGAACAATCCTAAATATCAAATCTCAACATTCTACGACCAATAGTTTTTGAGATATGCGAGTTACATACATACGTACGTACGTACGAACATACGTACGTACGTACAGACGGCATGGAAAAACTGACCACAATAGACTCGCCGCTGGTCAAAATGAGTTGCAGACGCGTTAATATGATCGTGCATGCTAGCCTACGATGAGATGCATCGAAAAAATTCTTAAAATTAAATTTAGAGGTAGTCAAAATCGGTTTTTTTGTCGAAATTTGGCCCCCAAAATTTTTCGGGATCACATTACTTCCTTATACTACGTACAAGGAAGTAAAAAAACAGTTTTAGATATTTAACAGTTTAATTTATTGTGCAAAAATAATTTAGGCTATATTTTGCAACTTTTATGAAAATTTACCTATTTTTACTTAATAACATTTGGCAACATTGGCTCAGGGAGTCCGGAAAGAAAATCACTTTTTTTTCAACCCCCTGCAAGAGAAATTAACAGGCCGAGCGCAAGCGCCAAGGAAAATGAATATGGTTAAACTGTTGATACCATAAGAGGGATAATAACAACGAAATGTAAGAGATTACAAGAATAATTTTATGTTTGCAGGTTAATCGATCCCCGAGTTTTGGGGGAAGCACACAGATGGACCGGCAGCTGAAGAAGGGTCTGATCCAAAATACTATCGACATGGTACTGCCCACAACGACGCAGATATCTCGCCTCAATATTGAAGAACACAAGAAAGCTGTCAGCCGACTCACCAATTGCAACTCTACAAAGTAAAGCGAACTTTTTTAAGCACGTTTATTCTATTCATCACACTCTATCATGTAAAACTATAGTACAGAGGATAGGAATTTTATTTCTTTCAATCGAATTTTCCTTTCCGTTAGTTTAGTATCTATGTAAGGTAAGTAATGTATCCTTAAAATTTTCCCGATTCCTACAAATTATATACCGGGTGCGTCAAAAGTTCGTTACAACTTTAAAAATTCATAAAAAAGGAAGAAATGAAGATAAAGACGTGCGGTTTGTACGTAAAAGCTTAACAGGAAGTCGGATTTTTTTTTTTTTTTTTTTTCACGATTCCTACAAATTATATACCGGTGCGTCAAAAGTTCGTTACAACTTTAAAATTCATAGAAAAGGAAGAAATGAAGATAAAGACGTGCGGTTTGTACGTAAAAGCTTAACAGGAAGTCGGATTTTTTTTTTTTTTTTTTTTTTTTTTTTTTTTAGGAACAACAACTTGACTTCTGGTTGTGGGGTACTTGAAGTCACTTGTGTACCGTTCATGCCCTTCAACATTGGCCGAATTGAAACATTCTATCTGTCCAGAGGTTTCTGCAATTCATTCCGACCTGTCGCATTTAGCTTTAACGGGCGTTGTGAGTCGCCTTACTTGTGTCGTAGAATGTTCTGGAAGTCCTGTTGAACATTTGTTATTGCCAAAATAAATGAATGAAGTGAACTGTTGTCCTACTGATTGTGTTTCGGATCGTAAGCGCCCTCTACCGGTGACTTTTTAACCAAAATTTTTGTTGTTTCTAAAAAAATCCGACTTCCTGCTAAGCCTTTACGTACAAACCGCACGCCTTTATCTTCATTTCTTCCTTTTTTATAAATTTTTAAAGTTGTAACGAACTTTTGGCGCACCCGGTACTTCTGTTGTTATTGTGAACACACATATCGGACCTGTGTGCTTGGCTCGAAGTCCGTTTATAAACCCTCGTCAGTAGGACAACACAGGGGGATGACCTCCGTGGGGGGTCTTTCTAAGGGGTCCTAAACCCGTATTTACACTAATTTTTGGAGAAATCCACTGAAAACTCCGACCGGTTCGGTCGACGGACGCGCGATGGGACCCGAACGCGGGACCTTCACACTTCGCCCGTCTACCATTTGCAGTGAGTAAACCACTGTGCCATGGTGAGGCAATTCACACTTACAAAATGTATTAGAAAATATTTTTAATCTTAAAAGGGAAGATGATAAGTGCCGACGGCTCTCTTATGTGAGAAATTTCATCTGCGAATCGTCCCAGTGTAGCTCAGTGCTAGAGCACCCGCGCGTTAAGCGGCCATCATGGGTTCGATCCCCAACTCTGGAAATTTTCGCATCGTTAGTAAAATTAATCAGCCTAAACACTCCAACTTGCTTAATTTAAAAGGGCTCTTTTGAGATTAAAAAAAGAATTACCAGGAAATGCTCTCACAAAGGATATTAAAAATCCTACAAGAAGAAACAGGATGGCAAACATTAAAAAAAAAGCTTAAAGACCCCTTTGGTGTTAAGGAAAAAGAAAAGAAATATGATTCATGCCAAACGCAACGCTTTCAAAACCTTTCCAATATATTTTCTTGTACAGATACAGTAGAGCCTTGACTTACGAAAGGATGCTTTCCAAGAATTCTCGCGTAAGTGAAAATATCTTGTTGTGAGACTGGGTATATAGTACGAGTTCTCAAAACAGATACACAATTCTTTTAGATATTAATAAACACCCCTGTAACTGTTTTAAACCATTCTCTAGCTATATATTACCGCTTTCCACATAAAGTAATGAATAAATGAATGTTGGCGCTTCTTACTGTTTATGAAAGATCTCAATGTTGCAGGCGTGGAATAATTTACTCACACGCGTAAGATAGGTCGCGTTGTAGGAGCGCACTGTACAACTAAATGATAAACAATCTTATAAAACAGCGTTCTTCAGAGCTATTAATTTTTGATCCCCCTGTAAAAGAGCAACCGATACTAGGCCCTTCTTTAATGGAATATATTTTGCCATTTTGCGGTTGAATAATGGATTAACTTCTCTCAAATGAAAGCATCTGATGTGCATATCCCATGACTTATTACTGAGTCTATAAAATTACATACACTTTTTATGCACTATTTAAACTTATTTCATTTGAAAGTGCGATACGATAACTCAATAACGTTAATATTTGGCGATTTCTCCTCAAATACAACAGAGACATTTGTCAAGCTGGGTTGATTTTGAAAACATTTTTTTGGCTCCAGATTTGTAGATATGCTGCCAAACATGCCGATAAGTCCAATATTTGGGCATGGCCGAAACAATGATTGTCCATAAAGTATTGAAAGCCTTACCCTGTCGATCGCAATCAAAAGGCGTAGTGTCCAGCTAGATGTTAACAATAGTCCTAAGTGCAAAATTTCAACATTCTACGGCACTTTTTCTTCCTGAGTTATGCGAGAGACATAAGTACACTGTTCTAAAAAATTAAAGGATATTGTAAGTTTTAGATAAAACAACGGTATAAGAGAAATTTCTTTGCAGAAAATGGAAGACGACAGTAAAAAATGCAAATTTTTCACATTTCCAAACTTCGGAGTATGCAAATGTTTAGTTTGACGTCAGAAACGACGCTTTAGGTTTCAACGAATGAAATTTGGCCTTCAACTTAATAAAAGATAAAAGGTGAAAGAATGATCGACATTCCGTAAGTGCTTTGTTTTGATAAGTGCGATGTCTCAACGAAGGATTTTAACTGAATCAGAAGCTTGAACAGTTGTTGGTCAGTTAGAAGGGGAGCCAAACAGAAGTCGGAGTAGCAAAAGCCATTGGAGTTGCACAAAGTGTGATATCAAGGATCTGACACAGTTCCATAGAGACTGGAAATGCAAGACGAAGACCAGGGCAAGATCATATATTTGCAACAACGCCCAGTGAAGATCGATTTTTAACGCTGACGGCTCGGAGACACCGAAATATGAATGCTACTCTTCTTCAACAATAACTTCATTCGGCTACTGGCACAAGAGTTTCAACTCAAATTGTTCGAAACCGACTCCACGCTGCAGGTATGTATGCTCGCTGACCAATGGTATGTGTTAGGTTAACAGCAAGGCATCGTAGGCCCCGCAGGGAGTGGGCAACAGAGCATGTCAACTGGACAAGAAACGAATGGCGCAATATTCTTTTCTGACGAGTCCCGTTTTTCTGGTCATCCTGATAATGTTCGTGGCACGAGAAACACCCCTGCGTACGTGCCGTTCGTGCTGGAAAATGTCGTATTTGGCGTTGGGGGAGTGATGGTCTATGCTACTATCTCCATTGATGGGCGCACCGATCTTCACATCATTCGGAATGAAGCTCTGATCGGTCGTCGACATAGAGATGACATTATCAGAACTTTTTTAGTCTTTTACGCTGCAGCAATTGGAGCAAACTTCATGCTAATGGACGACAACTGCAGGCCACATCGTGCGCGCTTGGTAGTCATGACTTCCTTTTCGAATTTCGAGGTAGGAATCGTACGAATAGAATGGCCAGCATATTCTCCGGGCATGAGCCCAACAGAACATGTTTGGGACAATCTAGGGAAACGAGTTGCTGGTTGCCTACCACCTCCACATACTTTCAGAGAACTGGAAATAGCTCTTCTAGAGGAGTGGGACAGAATGCCCCAGCTCCTCATTAATAACCTCATTGACTCCTTGACTCAAAGGTGTTCAATGTTCTTGGCAGTCCGGGGAAATCATAACCCCTATTAAAAACATTTTCTTTCAAGGAAAAGCCTTTTTTATTCGTCTTTTCTCTAATGCACAAATTGTGTTGTTTTTTTTCTTTTGTACTCAAATGCTCAATAAAATGCATTACTTTCTACTAAGCATGCATATTTTTTTTTCTCATATAGATTACCACGTCTGTCGATTATATATCAATCATCTAAACAACTGCTTGCAAGATCTACCGATAACCTCAATAGCTTTTAGTTGTTTTGAGCAGTGTAGATATGTACATACAGACGTCACGCCAAAACTAGTAAAAATGAGTGCACTGTTGGTCAGAATGGACAGTACATGCATACGTAAGTTGAGACGTCAAGCAAAAACTCGTCAAAATGAATACAGAACTGGCCTAAATCTATTGTTTTCAAAATTTTGAATTTAAAAAAAAATCGAGATAGCAATACTTCCTTTACTTCACACAAGACGGTAAAAATAATGTTGAATACAAAATGAACATTATTCATATTGTTTTAATCCAAAAAATTAAATGTGTCATTCACCATATGAAAAGTGTGTAAGTTTTGTTAATGCTTGCTTAATGAAATAACTTTCTAAGCCGATAATAGCTGAACGTTTCAGAAAAACAATTTTTCAACACACGACGGTGGAACTGCGAATTATATCACTTTTATTTTTTAAAAGACCCTCGTGATACATTCTGAGAGGTATTGAGAGACAGGCATAAACACAGTGCAAGACCACATTTCGAGCTTATGTGTGTTTGGATCTTATATTCGTTGGTGCAACCTAAAATTGCGTAAAACATTATTATTATTATTATTATCATTTTCTGTTGTATTTTGATGAATGGAAATATAGCTATAATGTAACTAATATAATACTAATCAACTAATGTGTAGTTAACTACTAATCAACTTTCTGCATTTAAAACAGGCATCTAACTCGCAAGGAAAGAGCTGTGGCCGAAGATTACCAGAAAAGAGAAACGAGTGAAATGGGGAACTTCCGACAGATCTATCCCACAGAGGATGGTCGTTACGACTCGATACTGCGAGTTCTTTCCGGCTCTGACAAAGAAACTGTAGCAGCGCGAAAACGGACTGAAGAAATCACGAGCTTTCAAATTCCAATGAGAGAGAAGATTATAAAAAATGACAATCATCAAAAATAGTTAGGACGTTAAAAATGGAATCAACGAGTATGTTGAAAATAAAGGCAAATAGAATTTTCATGCTGATTTATTTGACTTATGTGCTCGTTATTTATGCAACAATCTATTACGTCGATTTAATTTTTTGATAAAATTTGCGTTCGGAATATTAATTAATTGTATCTTCACCATCCAAATTTCATGAAAATGAAACAAGGAAAATAAGTAGAAATGAAAAAAGACAAAGATATATGTTCTTAGTTTTAAGACTTCAGATGAGTTTTTTAAAATCGAACTAAAGTGGATCTTATCTTAATCAGAATTTTTTTCTCAATCAGAAAGTCTTTTATCAGAGCGTTCCACTGAATAAGTAGAATTTGCTTTATCATGTCTCACCCTAGTGAATGGCTTTTAGTTTCTTGCTTAAAGTTATAGACCTCAGTGATGAGAGCCGATGCTCAAATCCACCGAAGTCAGTCGTGAAATATATCTGTTCATTTCATCGGAGACTTCATTTCTCTCTTGCCCCGGATTTAGACGAATACGAGATAGTTTTCCTTGAAAAATGACCACCTAAGAAAATGAGTCATGTCTTACGCCTGAGTAACTTTTGCGCGTGACGTTTTCGGTAAATATAAATTAAATTCGACTCTCGCATTCGACTCGACTAAACATTTGCATCTCGAAAATGATTCGAACATGTTTGGATATCCATCAGTTTTAAAAATTATCTGGAGGCGAGAGGCAATAAAGCATTTTCGTTTATATTTTTTTGTCTCTCTGTCCTTACATCCTGATATCCATCCCCGTGGCTACGCTACCGAAGGGGCGTAGCCACGGGGATGGATATCAGGATGTATTCCG
Organism: Cheiracanthium punctorium; assembly: GCA_038373885.1. Lineage (NCBI taxonomy): Eukaryota > Metazoa > Arthropoda > Arachnida > Araneae > Cheiracanthiidae > Cheiracanthium > Cheiracanthium punctorium. The sequence continues at coordinate 101,879 of JAWZYV010011848.1, forward strand.
CCCCCCCCCCTCTCTCGCCTGAAATTTTCGGATTACTTAGAATAAGCTTTATGCAACGCAGAAATTTCACTTATTTATGCACAACTTGTTTCATAACCTCCTCCGAAAAATTTTCCTTACTACGCTCGTAGCATACATACCCTCTTCAAAGGCTTTCTAGTTAGTGTAAGAGTGTTAAACTTTCTTTCATACATTAAAATTCTACCTCCCCTTTAAATGCTTCATCTATAAAGCAGAAAATCTGTCTGTATCGTATACAAATCTACTCCGTTAGACCGATAGTCCAGAAATTTTTGCTCTGATAAGTAGAAAGATTTATGGAGAATTAAGATCTGAAATCTATCCGTTTTACGATTATTTAAAAAATATCAGTTGAAAGGTTTTCTGCAAAATGTAGGCAGAACCAACTATTCAAGTTTTGGAAAACTATAAAAAAAAGTTTGGAGATTCAGCGCAAACTACTGAGATTAGGCAGCTTCATCTTTTAAATAACACAAGAGCTTCCCCCTTTTGGTACAAAATGAAAGTTTTTTTTTTTTACTGCCTGCGACAGTGCGTGTAAGTCCAAAATCCCGTAGAATGCAACTACTTCCTTTTTGGAGAAAAGGAAATTTTAAAAGCGCTTTCGAGCAATTTGTTTGAAATTTTAGACAGATATATACAATATATACATATATATATATATATATATATATATATATATATATATATATATATAACGTTTAGTTTAAAAACCTAAAGATCCATCTACCATATGAAATTTTTGCGATTTTTTAACTTCGAACGTCTTCAACAGCATATGACCAATCGGCTTAAAATTCTGCATAGATGTACAGAAAAGCATGGCGAAATATTTTATTTACTTTACAAAAGTTAAAAATTTATTCATTTTCTGATTTTTAGAAATCTTTCATAATTTTCAACATTATAAACGTGTCTAGGAATGCATGCAAGACAAAGCGGCACAGAGTTGAAGAACATTTTTGACATTGCTGCCTGTGCCATTGGATCGACCACAGTGCGGCGGCACAGCAAGGTATTCTCAAAAAAGTACTTTAGCTCTGTGGCACGCGATTGGCGCCCTATTGCTGGTAGTTAAATCGACCGATGGCTACGGCTGCCCCTTTTCAGCGTTGGAACCATTTAACAATATATTTTTAGACTGAGAGTGAAAGCACTGGAATTGGGTAGTTTTGCAACGCGATTAACGCGCGTCAGAGGCTTAGTATAAAATGAAGAAAGTTGGGAATAGGGTAATAATAAGCAAAACCTCGTTGTAATTTCAGAAAACGAGTTCCACGTTTCAAATCCTGTCGCTCTATGAGCCACTGTTTTGGAGGGATCCGAGTCCTCATTGGATCGGTGCGATCTCACCGCCAGGCGGCCTCTCTCCTCCCTTTTTCGAGCGAGGTAGCAAGCAGCAGCCGCGTGTGTGCGTGTCCGGTCACTCGCCATGCCTCCTCTGCCTCACGCGCTCTTCCTGCTCCTGCTCTTCTCCTCCTGCGCCCGATCCTCGTGCCCGGAATGCGGCGTCAGCGACCGGCAGCAGGCGGCCACGCTCAAGCTGCAGGCCATCAAGCAGCAGATCCTGTCCAAGCTGCAGCTGCAGGACAGGCCCAACATCACGGCGCCCCTGCCCCGGAAGGTGGCCCTCGAGGCCCTGAGACAGGCGCAGGGGGAGCAGCAAGGCGCCGGGGAAGGGCCCCCCGAGGAAGAGTCCGACTCCCCCAGGGACGACTACTATGCCAGGACTTCAGAGATCATCGCTTTCGCCGAGCCCGGTGAGTAGTATAACAAAAAAGTGAAAACTCTCCCTCTGTCTATCTCTCACTCAGATTTTAAAAGGACTCTCTCTCTCTCTCTTTAAAGCGGAGGCGAATCAGGTGAGTTGCGCCACCCTGTATATGTGTATATGTATATGTATGTATAGTATGTCGTAAAACTAAATGAACACTGGGAGCAGTGACGGATCCATCATTCCATCAGTGGTGGGTCATTCTTCCCCCCCCCTGCTCATTTTAAATCTTGATACCATGTTTAACCCGCTCGCTCGCATCTTTGAAATGATACAAAGAAGAAGACTTCTCTTCAGTAAGCCGTGTTGCTTCCGAGCATGGCTCTTTGAAAGATCCAGTGGGCCCAGCCTTGCCCAATCGCTGGGTTCGGCCGGAGTACTCCAAGACCCAAGCTTGAAATAGTAACGTTGACAGCAGAAAATCTTCCTTGCGTCTTTTCAAAGATAAAATCTAGCAGGTTAACTATAGTATAAGTGCTAGGTTAAACTTCTACATATCTTGGCAGATTTAGTGGGCACAAGGGAAACCCCTCCCCCCCTCCCCAAACACGGGGTACAAATGGATCCACCACTGTGTAAACAGGGATGGAAGGAGGGGACAGCCCAGATATATAAATTTTTCTATTACACATTGATATAGATGACATCATTTATGAAGTTTTTTAAGTCACGTTTTACCATTTTAAATTTAAAAGTATCTTTTTAAAAATCTTACTTTTTGCCCTAAAAGTAAAAATCGCCACAATTTTTTCGATTTGAAATAAGTAGCTTGTGCAAAAAAAGATATTCTTTCCAAATCAAAGTACGTACAAGAGTGTATTAAGACCACGTTTTTGTTCTTGCCTCAAAATTAGTTTTTCTTTATTTGACAGATGATTTTATTTTATAATTTAAATAAAAGAAGCCCCCCCCCCAAAAAAAAAAAAAAAAATTAAAAAATAAATAAATTTCCGATTTTTTTTTTCTAAATTTTTTGATACCTTATCGTTTTTCATTCAACCACTTAAAATTATTTAAACTATTTAAATCATTTAAAATTTAATTTTTTTAAACTGAAGCGAATATTTGTAAATATTTGAAATACAATATACCTAAATAAATTATAAATACATTCCTGAAGGAGTAGTAATAATTGATATTACAAATAATCATGCTTGCCTCAGAACTTTCTAAAATGTTATTTCTGTTTGGCATTATAAGTTTTGTCCCAAAAATACCGCTTTCGTGACCAAGAATATAATCTTTCCGTAAGATATAGTTACACATAATTTATTTTCTAAACTTTGCTTTCCGCTAAGTTGTTTTCGATAGATCGATTTTGATGTTCATCTTCAATAGGATTTCGGTACTTTCGCCTGAGGAGAAACGTGTAGAATGAAATTTACATTTTAATTTTTAAACCGATGTCTGAAATGATTCGTCATGCATCACTATTTTCCATATATAGGAATACGTTACGTTCATGGATTTAATATGAATGTATTATTTTATTGCACTGTAATTGATAGGATCATCAGCAGTTTCCACATAAAAATGTTTGAAATTATCCTTGTAGTTTTAAATAATTCGGTGGCAAAGTAGTAGACCGGAAAGATTAATGTTTTAGTTGCGCAGCTAATTTTTAAAAAATATTGGGTGCGCTTACAAATTTTTACATAGGAGTGGGTTCTTTTTTTTTTCTTAGGAGCGCGTAGATATATAATTTTAAAAAGTCTTAATTTTTTGATTAATTAAATATAATGTCTCCCTATGTCCTCGTATAAAAATGAAAAAGAAAATCAAAAAGATCTAAATGTGGTATAATAAGCACTTTTCAAGATAATAAATGCTACCTTTATGAATGAATTAACACTCACTTATATATATATATATTGAAATGTAAGTTAAAAATACTCTGCTTACTTCATAAAGATTTGCTACTTAAAATAAAATATGATCTATAACTATCGATTCAAATTTAAAAAACTTGTTATGTTAAGACTTGTTTATGCTCTAAAGAATTGATTGTAAAATCGTTTAAGGATTTAAAACAAAAAATGAAAATGAACAAAATAAAATAAACTGAATGAGCTAAGACAATTAATTATAGTGACTATGTATTAGAAAAGAAGTTTATTGTCGCTGTGTACTAGGTTTCTTATTTTTATCCAACGGGTCCGTAATTCATCTGCAAATCAGCGTACATAATAAACTTTGAATTATAGAGGTTTTTCTAAATTAATTTAATAATCTTATACGTTTATTAGTTATTTTTAAAATGATTATGAAATTTTGCCTTCTATGCAGCTGTGGTGCTTTCCTTCGAATGGCAGATTACTTCGAGGTTTAAATCTGTTTTATTTTTCCTTTTTAAAACACATGCATTTATTTAATTTCTTTGTTGCTCATTTTAAAGAAATAGCTATAAATACTGTCACAAATCACTACCCTTGTCTCCTTCTCTCTCTCTCTCCAAAACAGAGAGGGAAAGAGAAAGAGAAAAGCTTTTTTAAAACTATTTTTACATACAGTTTGAAGCTTCTCATTAGATTAAAATTATTTATTTTGAAACAATTAAAACTTCCCGCTTTACCCTATTATATTTAATTTAAAATGACATTATGAAATTTCTTTCGTGTTGCATATTGACTTAATCGTGCTTATACAATAATAAAAACTTTTTAACAAAAAAATTAAACCGCCAAAAAACTCAAAAGCAAAAAATAATAAACCTTTTCTTAATTAACCTTAATAACTAAGTTCTTAAACTAATGTAAGTATACCTAAGTAATTTTGAGTCGGTGCCAAACAACCAATGAACAAAGATCACTAAATTGCCTAAATCTCTATTATTAATAGGAGTAATTTATTGCCCACACACAGATTTTGAGTTGTGTATTACAAAGTAGACCCTTCTGCATTTCTGCGAAAGCTCGTTGATCGTGAGAGACGTGAGGAGAGCGCATTTTTAGGAATGTTAATGTTTATCGCTGGAGATTTCACGTTGCAATGTCAATTTGATTTGGTTATTTCTTTAAATTTAAGGTAATTTAGTGATCTTTGTTCATAGGTTGTTTGGCACCGACTCAAAATTACTTAGGTATACTTACATTAGTTTAAGAACTTAGTTATTAAGGTTAAGAAAAGGTTTATTATTTTTTGCTTTTGAGTTTTTCGGCAGTTTAATTTTTTGTTAAAAAGTTTTTATTTTATAATTTTTTGTGGCTATAAACGCAAATTAACAGTTTAGTGACGTCAAATTGAGCAAGCGAATTCTATAGATTCATCTGTGTACGTCACATAGTAGCTAGAATTAAAAAATAACTATTACGCATGCTCGAAAATTCAAGAAATTTCGGATATTTCAGCAGTTCTGAAATTTCCAATTTGCAATATTTGACGCATTGTCATACCTCAAAAAAAAAAAAAAAAAAAAAAAAAAAAATGTCGCCAAGCGGTACACATTTCTTTATGGTTGCCAGTCAAAACTACCACCGGCAGGGTACTTCACTCCCGCTGAGCATCGCCCACGATGGCGCCAGAACCAACACTAAATGAACATCAAAATGTAAACAGCACCGGATACGGAACATAGACCAGTTCTTTTTAGCTGTATGAATTTCGAAAAAAAATTAACAAATTCAACTTCTGAAATTTTAAAAACATCCAAGTACTCTTTTGCGAAACGGCAAACAAAAACAAAATGTGTGCGTGGGATTTACACATTCGCATGCGTTAACATGATTTATTCAAATTTAAAGCATCGACGCATATGTACGTAAATTCAGAACTACAAAAAATCTTAAAAGAATCGTTTTAACAAGCGAAAACAAAATGTACACATATGTGCTGTGTACTGTGAACGAAGATGTATAGGTGGTTTGATGTATAGTTTTAAACGGTGACGTAAAAACATCGCCAATATCCCTTGCAATCTACGATATCGATACGATGCTATTTCAATCGCGTGTCGGTGGAAAATACAAATTTGAACTAATCAGATTGAAACATTGAGTGTCAACTGAAACTACATTTTAAGTTGATTGGTTGGAGGTTACGTGTTAGCTGAAAAATGACGTCACACGGACACCGTCCATTTAAAAAAATCAACTCTTCTGGTAATAGCATCTAACAAATATCGATTCAAGAGCTTATATGCCTCGTTAGAGCTTCTATTTTATTTTATGAAAACTATAAAATTTAAGGAATATTGAATTTTCACGAGGAAAAGGAAAAAGATCACTAAACGAGCTGGCATTTAAAAAAAAATAGCTATTTAAAAGTCATATTTTATAGGTGTTCATACATTACAATAAGTCAGTTAAAAATCAATCATCCCCTGTTTTCCTACCTTAGGGTTGGAATTTTTTTTCCCAAATCTATATGGGACCAACTTCGGGGTATACCCTTTCCAATAAAAAAAGAATTATCAAAATCGGATTACTCTGTAAAAAGTTATGCGTGGTCATACATAAAAAAAAATATACGCGTCGACTTGAGAACCTCCTCCGGTTTTCGTCAGTTAAAAAGGGACCGAAGTCACTGTAAAGCTAGTTTTTAGGCACACATTTTTAAATTCTTAATTTTGAATGAGAACAACTTATTATCTATTGAAAATATCAGTAAAATCCTTAATAATAGCCTTGATTGAAAAACTTGAATACGTAAATAAGCAGAGAAGAAGAAAATTTAGAAATATTGGTCATCAGTGTGGTGATTGTGTTTGGGATGCAAGATCTTTTATTATTTCAGATATTTTTCTCCAGTAAAAATAGAAAATTTAGAGAACAAAGTGAAAAATACAAAAAATATACACTGGAATTCGCAATGTTTTAACCGTTTTAGTGTAGAAAGTTTTTAAAACTAGTATTATAACTTTGTGTTTATGTCATTATATGCCTAAAACACATTCTAGCTGCAATAATACGAGGAAATTAATGCATCAAAAACATTTTTAAAAGCACTTATAAAGCACTTATATGAAATGAATAGTTACTGTTCAAATCACATCGCTATTTTGGTTTACTTTAAATTAATAGTTAAACACATTCCAATTTCCCTCTTTTCTTCATTGATCGACATTGAAATTTTCTACGAAGTGCAATATCGGGCATAAGGGAAATATAATCGGCTGTCGAATAAGTGCAGAGTTATTAAAATACGTTAAGATACAAAAACTTACTTACATAATGCTATGAGTGCAAAATTCAAAAGTACACCATTAAAAATATGCTTTAAGATAACATAAGAAATCGCATAACGTGCAAAAGCGCAAATTTTAAAAATTAAGTCAAAACTAGCGTAATTGCTTGTTAGTTTAAAGATAGCTTAAACTAACTAATTGTTTTATAAAACTAATGCATTTCCATCACTTAATAATTGGTAGGCTGTAATCAGTGGCGTAGCCAGAAATTCTTCATGGGGGGGGTTACGACTACTGCAACTCATATGTATACGTGTGTGTGATAAGAAAGTGAATAATTTGCATTTTGTATGGCAAAAAAATCCCCATTGGTGTGTGGGGTGTGACCCCCCCCTATCTCCCCCCCTTGGCTACGCCACTGGCTGTAATACTTCTGGAATTTTTGTAAAATATTAGAGTTTTAATTTTTCTTCTGTTAACATTTTTCGCTTTTCTTTGAATGAGACTAAAATGATGCCATTAATGTCGTGATGTCATTTATGCTATTAGAAGTTCTTCACAATAATACCTATTGTTAATATATATATATATTTTTTTTTGAAAATGCGTTGTTTTGTTAAGGCAAAGCACACTGCGATTATCTTTCAAAGGGAGGAATGTTTTGGTCGGAAGACTTTTTTAAGGGTGTCTTTTGAAAATTAAAGTATGCCCAAGAAAAATCCTCTTTATGCTGCTCAAGTCATGAGTACCATTATTGCTGTAACGCTCCTTAAGCTTCCTGTTAGGCATGTCGCATTAACATGTCTATTCATCTACTTGCAATTCTATTTTTTTTTCTTTTAAATTCCTTAAAAACAGAGTACATCTACTGGATTGTCTCTAAGAAGTATCCGAAATTAATTCCAAACCACCAACAAATAATTGCATTTCCTATAACGGATTATCTGGAAAATTTTCGTGTCGTTTATTCTGCAATAGAAAGAATTTTCTTATGAAGAAAAAAATTTGTTAAAAATTGGTAATTTTTTTCTGTAATGAGTTCTTTATTTTTTATACAATTTCATAATTTCCATTTTTTAAAACTTCTGATATCTTTTCAAGCGAAATATTCCTCTTATCATATTTTTACTGTTTTGTCTAAGTTTCTCTCAACCCAAAACGTTTTACTTATTTTGAGTAACTTTTTTCTAAACAATTAAAAATACAAGGCATCGGCATTTCATTGTCCTGTAGGAATAAGCATACATGATTTACCTATTCTTACCCAAATTCTTGTGCAGTTTAAATTTCTCAGAATGTAAATTTTCAGGCTAATTTTATAATGCTCTGCCGCGATGTTTGCTGATGGCAGATGTGTGTTTGGATGCTTTATCAGATTTCTCTCAGCACATGTATTGAGTGAATAAAAATCTATCATCCATAAAAGCTAACCATGAGTTCATACATCAAACAATATTTATAAAAAAGGCTATTATACTCCTGTGGTCATTTTCCGAAAGGGATTGTAGGAACGTAATAGACAGAATATTTAGGTCAGTGCAACAGCAGCTGTCTGGTCATTTACACGCAAAGAGTTAAAACGCAAAAAAAAAGTATGATTTGTGGAACAGGTTGTCCACATATCTTGTTGCGCTGTTTTGTTAATATTTGAAGGTTGCTAGACTAAGTCCTTGAGATCGTGCATCGTCTAATACATATTTTAGTTGATTTTAAAAGCAAAATCGAGCTAACATAATGTAATTAATCTTTAAAATTAGACATTTCTTTTTAAACATTTTATGCAATAAATAAGAATCTGGCATTTGTACAACGACTCTGAGCATCAAAATACCGAAAATAGGAATCGATAGTACTATTAGTACGATTATCAGTTAATTAATCTTTTGTGTATCTGTATTGTGTTAAGGGAAACCTACACGAGGGGTATCTGCTTTGGGGATGGGGCTATCTTTGGTGGACATTTTACTCAATTTTTTGACTAAGCATTATCATACTGTTTAAAGAATTATCATACTGTAATATCTTTACAAGCATGTCGCTTATATAATATGCTTACGAAAAAGTACAGTTATCTTCAGCATGTGTTCCTTTTCTTTTTTTTTTCTTTACCTTTTTATCAATAGACACTGGCACAAGAAAAATATTTACCCGATTATGTTAATCCAAATTCCTAAAATAAAGCCCAATTAGAATATTTAGGAGCAGTTTTTTTCCCAAGTCAAAATGAAACAAAACCTTAAAAAGTAAATTAAAAGTAAAGTAAAAATTACGCTGGATTAATCTACTTCAATTACTTTTATTACATTATCATATTTTCGGTGTTTCGATTTAACAGCCTTTTTTCTTGTTAAATTATTCAGCTATACTATTCACAAATAAAAGACACACCAAAGTAGTTCATGCGTGAAACTATTACAATGTAGCGATGATTTAGTAACAAGTCTTTCAAACTACATAACGGTTCGACCTTCGTCAAGTTGTCACGCCACATCGATATTTTTCTCCTTGTATTTTAGACATTATTTTTTTTTTTCGATCAGACATTATTCATTCATGAAAATGCCCGATTTCTAAATGGGTGGTGGGTAAAGCCAGAGGTTCATCAAACTATTACTTTTAAAATCTGTTTGGTTAAAGTTTTCATGTTTCATCAATTTTCAATTAGTAAATTTTCAGAATCAGAAAGGGTAGAGATAGTTAGGTAAGACTAGCACCATCAGGGTCTTATTACTGGAAAGGCCTTGAAAGCTTGAAGTTCTCCTCGGAATTTTAAAGATTTTTTGGGGGGGGGTCAAAAATGAAAAACTATAATTACTTATTCCAGTTTTTGTTTTTAAATACATTTTTAAAGGTTTCTCTCCTCCCCACCAAAATTGATCAATATTACTAAAAAAGTTACTAAGGATTTGAAAAGAATTCAAAATTTTCTGTAAAAGCTTAACCTACCTTTATTTTTTATCAATCACTCGGGTTTTCATTAGGGTCTTTCGACAAGCTCTCAGATTTTTATTCCATATAAATACATACTTTAAATATTATGTAAACCGTTTTAACGATATTTTTTAACTTTCCATTTCTTTGTTTTTATACTGTTGTTTTATTACATGTATGAAAACACACTCTAGCTGCAATAATAAGAGCAAGTTAAAACGCATACTAACACGCCAGTTAACCATCTCTCACTGAGGTCGCACTGGTGGTACTGCATCGCATTTTATTTAGACTAAACATTACGCGCCACGTAATACTGAAAAAGGATTTTTAAAAAAAGTACGAGCGTAAGTCAGAAATTATCCGCAATGTAGCTATAACTTTTATTAAAATATACTTATATAATACGCTAACGTATGCGGTACCAAAATTGACAATATTTCCAAGCTGCGAACGGCAACAGCTAGATGCAAACTTTAGTGCAATAACAATAACGCGTAGGTGAAAATCTAAATTAGCAGTTAAATGACGTCAAAGGGAGCAAGCATATCTGCTTATATAATACGCCAGTATGCGGTACCAAAATCGACGATATTTCCACGCTGCGAACCGCAAAAGCTAGATGTAACATTATACATTACGTATTAGTGCAAAAACAATGACGCATGTGCAAATTAACAGCTTAAAGACGTCAAATGGAGCAATAATATGTCAAGCTGTAGCTAGATTAGAAAATAACAGTAATGGATACACAAAAATGCAAGATCTTTCAGATTTTCTCACAGCTTTAAATATCGAATTTACAATAATTTACGCATTAATCGCCCATCTAAAAATGCCACCATGCATATGGCAAAAGCACATTTTAGCCATTTGCTGTTTCAACATCGGTTTTTAGGATGACACCTAAAATGTGTAGCAGCCCTAACCTAAATAAATTTAACGACAAATGCTGTTAAAACAAAGAAACATGATTTTCATTGAAATGAGTCCAGAAATTGAGTCAACACTGACTGAGTATAAACAACAGTAAGGTATGGGGCGGCTAGTACAAATAGAAAACGTACGTTAACATCACTTTTCAATATAGTCTCCTTGCTTTTCAACGCACTTAGTCCATCGTCGCGCAAGCACCCTGATGCCCTGAGATAAGAAGGTTTTCGGTTGAACAGCCAGTTGAGCGTATGTACCGCGTCCTTCCTATTTCGATCCGAGGTGAATCGACGGCCCCTTAATGCCTCTTTGAGCAGACCGTAAGTGGTATTCAGAAGTGGCAAGATCAGGACTATACGCAAGTTGAGCCATTACTCCAAACCTGAGCATTTCAGATGGTCGTCCAGCAAATGCAACACTGGTATGACCATTTTTGAATTTGTCAATCTATTCGTAGACACTCCTCTGTGGCAAGATGCTGTTCCCGTACTGTGCCGAAAGTCCCTGATGCACCTTCCGACCACAAAAACTGGATCACTGCTCGTTCTTCCTCTTTGGTGCAAACCTCTAATGAAGCGGCCATGATCTAACTGTAACAAAAGGAAGACAATGGAGGAATTAGGATCAAACTTTCATTGCAGGACCGCAACGTCATAATTATAATATAAACTAGGACAGTAACACTGGAAGAAAAGTAATAGCTACATTGCGGATAATTTTTGACTTACCCTCGTACTTTGATTTAAAAATTAAACATGTAATAGCTATTATCACAGTGCATAATTATAAATTATATGAAATAAATCTACTTTTTATGTTTCGTATTTAACACGCAGAGATCAGATCCTCATGTTTGTATAGCTTTATAAAAATTAATTATATGAAATAAAACTTTCTTAGAATTTTTTTATAGGAATCTCCAAAATTCTAAAAAAAAGAGTTACCCCCCCTCCAAAAAAAAAAAAAAAAAAAATAGATATTACAGATGCTCCAATAAAAACCTTTATACGATTCTTAGAATATAATTTTCTTTAAAAAGTACTCCGACAGGAAAAATTAATGGTATTTCCTTTTATTCTTCATGCCAAATCTTAAAAATATAATAACTAATTAAAAAAGTATTATATTAAAGAACTTAAATTATACTTGAAATATTGAATAGATACTGTAAAATTTAAGAAAAGTTCTGATACTCTGGTGTGTAGCCAGGGTTAGAGCCACTAATTTGCTGTACTACCGTATTGAGTAAACACAAGAAATAATTTCAGACGGCAATCTAGAATCATGATCATCTATAAAAATAATAAACATACAAACTTAGATAAAAAAAACAGCATTTTATGGATTTTATCTTTTTCTCCAAGTGGGTCCATCTAAAACATATACGAATCATCATACATACATCCTATATGAAATTAACTTCGAAAACTCTGTACAAAAATGTAAAAAACCAGCATTATTATTGTTACTATTATTATTATTGTTATGATACGATCATATATATTATAAGCTCGACAATCAACAAAATGCTTTGTGTAACAAAGCATGTTGTTGACTGTAGCGATTGTTTTTAGTTGGCTGTTGTAATGCTAAATTATTCAAATATCTACAAATGTAGGTTAAGAAAATTATTTGATTCTGCGTAATCACTTTTATAGTTTATAAAAGAGCAAAAGAAAAAAAAAAGTTCATATAAGATATAAAGCGATAAGAATGTTCTTGGAAAGTTACGTTTCAAGTAATTCTTCGAAATCTGAAAGTAGTATCGAAAAGACTGGTTTTGTTTTTTAATAGATAAGAATCAATATATGCCTTGAGAGGTTTCGGAACGCGAAATCAAAGATTAATCGATCATATTATAAATAAATCAGTAAATAACGGCGATTATTCTATTCGAAGAATTATTGGACAATTTTATCTTCAAACGGAGGAATGCTAGACTGGATCTTTCTGAAAAACTTTGATATTTGCATGTTCAAATAGATATTTATTCAAAAGACTTATAGATCCAAAAACCATTCATTAATATGAGGGGTATTCGGAAAATAAGTTCCGTTTTGAAAAAAAAAAAAAAAATTAGTCAAAAGGGTTTTTTTTTTTCAAGCCAATTTTATTTTTATATGAAAGAGCATACTTTAAACTATTTTTCTACACAATTTCCTCCAATGTTCCAACACTTGTCGTTGAGGGTTACCAGCTTTTCTATATTTCTTCATAGAAACTTCTCTTCGATGACGAAAACCAGGACTCCACAACATTTTTCGACTCATGGTCAGATTAAAAGCGCTTGTTGCCTAGCTCGCACTTCATGTGCAGGAACTAGTGGTAGTCGGACGGCGCCGAATCTGGGCTGCATGGCGGGTGATCGAACTGCACCCAACGAAACTGTCGAATCATCGTTTGAGAGTCATCAGCAGTATGGGGCTGAGTATTGTCATGGAACGATACAATTCTAAACATTACTCAGCATTCCTCAGTGCATGTTTTGAATTGCGCGGCACAGTTTTCTTCTCCTTAGTCTCGGTTATCGTCATTGGCGGGAAGTTTCTATGAAGAAGGTGGAGTAAAGCTGGTACCCCGTTACGACAAGTGTTTGTACATTGGCGGAAACTATGTAGAAAAATAGTTTAAGGTATGCTCTTTCTTTTTAAAATAAAATTGTCTTAAAAAAAAGATTTTTTACCATTTTTTTTCAAAACTGAACTTACTTTCCGAATACGCCTTGCATGAAACTAATTGTGGAGAGAGAAAACCGTGTCTGATTTAAACATTCTTAAATTCAGTGACGAATTATTTTAAATATGCTGGTTACAAAAATGTGTATGCTATCAAAATCAATTCTCTTATTTTATCTTTTTCAATAATCTTTCTATAATATTTATATTGCATAGCTCTCTGCGTATTGTATGTATCTATGACTGATACATACATTTTAGATGAACTTTTACACGCTTTTGTTTGTACTACTAAAAGAAAGTAATATTTTCCGTACTTACTATCAAAAAGATGTTCTGTTTTTTTTTTTTTTTTTAAATTGAAAATTCGTTTCTCAAACGTGAAGGTAGTTAACTAAAAGACAACGGATATATATTTTTTCACCCCTTTTATATAATTTTGTTTTACGATTAAAATTGATCCCTTTAGCATCCAGCGGATAATTTTACTGAATTTACGTCTTCAGTATTTTTCTTCTTAATGTTGTAGCATCCTCAAAAAAAAAAATAACATTTATGAAATTTTTACAGGCATTTTGCATTGCTTTCCATCTCTGTAATTTTATAAATTGCAACGAGAAAATTATATTAACTATTGATTAACAAGTCAGCATTGTCTGGCGTTCGAAAATCAAACGCGATGTCACGTATGCCGTAGTACTAACAATCACGTAACAAAATCTAGAATTTTCTCACGAAAGAATGCCTCTAAGGTTTAACCGTCTTAGTAAAGATGAGGTGCCAGGTGAATCTTATCTATGCACTTGGTTTTACTTCTTAGTTCTAGCGAAAAGGTGGCAAAAACACTCTAGTATTTCTGCTATAGGTGTGGCGCGGTGCAAACCCTCCACCAAAGAAAGTGCAACCTTCATTAGTATGCAGACAGAATTCAGACTGTCCTCCATGACACGGATTGTGCGTGTGGTCGTAGCTTCCTGGGTGGCAAAGTAAAAGAGAAGTACGCGGAAGTTGGTAGACTTAGAAAGAAACACTTGCGCTCTATGCTGTCTTTTCGTCTGTGTTCACGGGATGGAAGATACCGGCCTTGGATGATGGGTATACAGACAGACTAGAGCAAAAATTCAAAAACCTGTTTATTAATATGACAGTTCATGGGAAAAGGATGATAAAGGGAAAGTATCTGTTTAGTTTTTAGCTTAGCTGTTAAGGATCTTAGCATCAAGACATCTCGAACAATGCGTTAAAATTTCATCAATCAGTGAAATACAGTAAAGAGAAATTTGCACGAAACTCTTATTTAACATTGAGACCACAAAAACTGAAATAAATAAATAAAATTCATTAATTGTTCTTTTAGACATGTATTAAATCATGTATTAAATTACATTTTAATTTAATAAAATAACTTTTAATACTCTTAGTACTATAGATACTTAATCTCCTGGCTAGTGTTTTAACGACAAATTTTTCCTACTCCTAATAATATTTGAGTGATTACAAGAAATTTCATGTTATGAATATTTATACAATGAATACTGTGAAAATTTTGCACACTTATTTGCTGTAAAGGAATTCAGTAATGAAGTCATGTTTAAGATGAATTATTATATCTTTTGAGAAAAATGTTGTTACAAACTGTGTTGCAATAAAGATGACTCTGATGAATTTAAGAAAAATTGATTCAATGTTTTCCTTTCCACGGATAACAGCATTTACACTTAGACATGAACTGAACACGCTCTATACATTCCAGTTTGGCGACAGCGAGGAAAGATGTGTTCGTTTGTCTCTTACAGTGTCAAAGTGTACACTGCAGACGCCCCTAATTGGCACCTCGAAATAGAATAATATTTCGCCAATCGTAAGTCAGAATCCGAAAAAACACAGGCCTTTACCATATATCTCCAGTGATCACGTCTACGACTAGGTTAGTACGTTTTATCAGTCGTCATCCCAACGTACCTGCCTGTAAATAGATTTTTTTCCTATACCATTTTACATTGGCAACTTTCTGTTCGCTTTCGTTTCGTTTATCTTTCAGTCCCCACTATTCTGTGAGATTGTGTGCTGACAGCTGAAGAAGGCTGAAGATTTTTTTCGGCTGAAACGATCGTACTCATATATAAGTACCTTGTTATGTGTGTTATTATACAAAGTTTTATTTATATCATCTTTTATCACCAGTTTTTTTAGTGTTTTTTGCTGCACTCTAAAAAAATTTCGAAACGTTTCATGAAATTATCTGAAATCTATCAGATATACAACAGAAATTGAAAATTGCAATATCATTGTTTTACCGGAAACTTTTCAGACACAGATCTGAAACGTTCGTTTTTCCACAACACCTATCATAAATGTTTCTCACGCTTTGTGAGGAACAATTAAGAAAAAAGTTGCCTTACAGTTAGCTGAAACGTTTCTGAATTTTTTTTACAGTGTGTTGTTCAAGATGCTTTATGTCAAGTAATCACGGCTCTGAGGTGTACCGGGCTTTTAAATCTTGTAAATTTCTAAGCGTTCACCTGTTGACAGTATTTGCTGCCTAAAACCTTTTGCAGCTTCTGACCAACAACCAGGGCGTAAAAAAATCATGATTTAAAAAAGAATCAAATTAATCGGATTTTTTTTCTTGCTTTAAATCCGATTTTTAAAAATACAGATTTATAAAAAATAATTACAATAATAATTAGGTAAGTTAACTATTTTATATAAGAAGTATAGGCAACAGACAACTGGTTAATATGTAGTTTGGTACTATAAATTTGTGAATAAAATATTTCTCTGGTATGCAAATAAAATGATTTTGTCTCATGTGGATGATTTTGAAAGCATAGAAAAATTAACTGATTATATACTGACTTATTTTGCAAATAAAAGCATGCCTTTTATTAAAAATTTAATAAAAGGCATTAGAAACTCTTCTTGTCGTGCAATAAAATTTTCCATCTGCCTTTCTCTGTCCATTGACGTATGTGTAAACTGATTGTTGAAATACTTTGCTTGATAGGATTGGTTCTAGATCGAACAAAATATTTTGTTAATATTCATTTTATTTTGTTATATATTCAAAAAGCTTAATAATAATTTTATTTTGTTATATATTCAAAAAGCATTTTGTTAAATCGATTTGGTTGAATCAAGCAAACTTTTGTAAAATCTAGAAAATGAAACTATGGGACTACTTAACCAAATAAATTTTATTAAATTCAAGAAAACACTTTGTAGCATGTGTGTTGTTTAGAACTCAGTCGACTCAAACTGTGATAAACATTCCTGCGATAACTTTTTTACCTAAGAAAGAATATGGTCTCATGTTTATTGATTGGCTTAGATCTTTTTGTTATGTTTCACATTCTGTCTAGCTGATATACAAAAAAAAAAAATCTAGCTTTGTCATGAAGTACGGTGAAATAAAAAGTTAGTTTTTCCACTTTGCTGTGAAATTAAAAACAAGAAATATTAATCATGCAAAACTCATCTATTACAAAACACTTGACAACACTGCAATCTTTTTTTAAGTTAGATTTGGATGTGCATCTTCGCCAAACTTGGGGAGAACCAAAAACTATCCCTATATTACTAAAAAATGTAATTTTGCAAGATCTTGTAAAAGAACTATCTATCCTTTAAATGAACAGCAAGATGTAATAAACGTGTATATACTGTATACAGCTTGTCCAGGTTGACCGACATTTATTTTCTCAGTTTATAAAAATGATCAAAATTAGATGCAGTGTGGAGATACATAAAAAGTTGGAAGAGAAGAAAAAGCAAAAAATATATACAATCTAAATTTGTATTCCGCCATCAGGTCTTTACATTCATATTTATAGAAATCATGGCCATACGAAAACAATGTAATTACAAAAAATTCAGTATTAATAGGATTAATATTCATGGAAGAATTGGAGTTCAAGATCTAAAGCATATAGTGGGGACCATATACTTATGGAGATGGGAATATATTGCCCTATCAGAAGAAGAATTTATAGTACATATGATCGCGGCAGTTATTCAAGCTAAAAAACAGTATATTATTTGCCTAGTGATCACTATTATTAGGGATGGGCATATACTTTGTAGAGTGCATGAAAACACTTCTAAACACTGCTAAAATATGCTGTGAAAAGAGTTCTTCTTGTCATGGCGTTTGCGGAATCGTATCAGATTCCGATATCCTTCGAATAACCCTGTTGAAACCACAACACATCAGTGTGAGTTTGTCCAACCTCGATAGATTTTAGAGCTATGATCATGTGCACTCTCCAGATTTTTGACGGCTTGAACGAATATAGAACCCATGACCTTCCTTTTTAACGAATTCAGTATCTACTTTTTACGGCAATATTGACAGAACGTAGACACATGTTTGATTTCCGAATAATTTAAAAACGAAATACCCCCTTTTTATTTCATATTTATTAATTTATTGGGTTAGAAAGTATAATATGATATTCAAAATGTAACACTTCAAGAATATTTTTCTTTTTTGTGCTTTCGCATGCGTTGCGCCTCAAAGGGTTGAGTGAAATGGAAGTGGAAATGAATAATGGGAATATATCAGAAATAAAGTTTCCTTTACTCTCTGAAAAAACTGAGGGTTTGAAAAACAACTTCTATGAAGGCTGTTTATTGAATGGTGATGTTTGGTTCAGGAAAACAGAAAGTCAACCCCAAGTAAATGAAAGCAATGCAAAAAAGTGAGTGTTTAAAACTAGTAAGATAAAAATTAAAAACCTTTCCTCATTGCTTATTAAGCAGCTTAAACACAGAATAAGTGAATGAGAAATTGTAAAACATATGAGATAATGCTTCAGTGGTAAAATCAGTTTGAGATCTGTCTCATCTTTAGAAAGCGAATCGAATTTAGAAGATTCCACAGTAGTGGTAGAAAACTGGCTACAAGCTCTTACTGAATTGGTGAGCAAAAATAGAAAAGAATTTATATTTAATAATGAGAATAGTCTTCTTATTCAGGGGACGACTTTGTAGAAAAATATTCTTGAAACAGATTTTAATTAAAAAATCACGAATTCTGAAAAGAAACCATCACTTATAGATCAAGATAGCGGTGTTATAAAAGAAACTTTCAAGAATCCTGATGTGTATACTGATGTACCAGAAATAGTTTATCTCCTTGAAATCTGCTTGAAAATTTGAAGTGAGTGTGTTGGCTCTGTTATTGGAAATCATATTTATGACAGAACCATGAAATCTGATAATCCCTTTCATTAAGTATTTATTTCTTGGAATGGACCTCCAGTGTATAAACTAGAGAATTATTAAAAACATCCTTAAACAGACATTTACATGGGGGGGGGGGATATCATTTTTTTTCAAGAAATTTTTTCCTAGCTTTTCTTCAAGAAACAGACTCAAGATCTACAAAACATCAAAAGTATAATTAACAACATCCGCAAAGACAGTGGACAATTGCATTTTCTTAATAATTAACTATTTATAAAGAAAAGATAATCAAAATTTTTATTTGTTAGTATAAACTTTGCAATTATTAATAAATTTAGATGTAAAAATTAGATTACAACTTTATGCATTAACTTAGTTTACCGTTTAAATACGTAGGCATGATACAAGTTCAGTTATTAGTTTTTAAAGATGAAACTTGTACTTTGCAAATTTTTTTTATATCTATGGTAATACAGAACTTATGTATGTCTGTAACATATCCTAAAATTTTGGGGAAATTTTCATATGGATTGAGGGAAATGTTGGGAGTAAAAACATTTTCTGCACCCCTGCTCGGCACTTCAAATATTTTTATGATTATTAAACTTTTTAAAAGTAAGTAATTTCTTTAATTATTATCAGATTGTTAAACACGATTAACCTGATACATAAAAAAATGATACTGATAAAATAAGTTTTAAAAAACAAGCAATTTTGCTATTATTTTTAAAATGCTACACTTTTTTAATTCTTTTTTCCCGTTCTATTTTTTTTTTTTTTTTTTTTGTAAATGGTAATATTTTCAACGAATTTAAGGATTTGATTTTAACTAATTGCATTCAGTTTAGAGAAAAAAAATAAAACTACAACAATGCACAGGAAAATGGGAAAAAAAATCACAAGTAGTACCATATTTGAATAAATATTTTTTTTTAAAATTCAGTGTATAGATATTTGACCATTAAGTCTCTTACTTGTCACACAAGGTTCAAATAGAAAACAAATCTTAAACAATTTCAATTTCATTTGATGAAGTCTTAGTGTAGTTTCAAATGTGATAAAACTTCAAACAAGAAAGATAAATCATGCCAAACGCAATGATTATAAAACACTTTCCAGCATATCAATATTTTTGCGCAAAATTTGGCAATGAATTTTCTTTAAATCTGGCGAGATTTCGGAGATAAGATAATGTTCATGATTGATCGCGGAAATAAGATCATGTATTATCACTATAAATGCAGTTTTATGAGACCCTGTAAAAGAGATTAAAATAAAAAATTCCGTCGTTTAACTGAAGAATCTAAAAAATTTATATTCATTGTCTTGTGCTAGAAATGTATTGGTGTCTCTCAAATGCCACAGATTGTAATGCACTTGAATTCTTTTGAGTGTTCCTGTAGTAGAACTATGAGTAATACAGACACTAATTTCAATGGAGAGCATTACTTTGAGAGCCTTAATATTATGTATGCCAACATTGTTTTCTTTCAAAAAACCGAATCTCTAAAATGCGTTTTCAAGAATGACTGCCCATAGAGTTCAATGTATTTCTTTTTTTCTCCTGTAAAAGAACTTTAAATTCTACTTACACTCAAGGGTGTAGCCAGGATTTTCATTAGGGGGGGGGGGCAGGACATGGAGTCTAACCGGAGAATGCCCGGTTTGTCATAATCATACCCTATGACTAGCTCATTTTAGGGGGGGGCAGCTGCCCCTCGCTGGCTACGCCCATGCTTACACTATTTCCAATAGGATATATGGTACTATACATATTAAAAAAAAAGAATCGCACATATCGGTGTGTATTTATGATAGTTAGAACACTGGACGGGTGGACAACAGAACAGACTAACTGAAATCATTCAAACTTGTTGGTAAGTAAAAAATATAAATATTCATTTTATAAAACATAACGGTATCGGACGAACACTTAGAACCAGAAAATTATTCTTTTAAGGGTTGGCAGTCTAAAATTCATTTTACAAGCACTAAAAAATCAAAGTTTGAAATTTTTTTCCATGTAAATCCGTTAACCCATTTTGGGTTCTTAAGCATTAACGGATTTGGGATAAATTCCGTAAGCGGGGACAGTGTAGAGGTAGTGTTTTGGTTATGTTCCATTTGGGTACTTGCGTATTATCACGGCGATCCGCCAAAACTAGCGAATTTTTGCCAAGATAAATGCCGGACACATGAAATTATTCATGGTTCCGAATACTATTGGCAACAGTTTGCCTGCACATTTGAGAAAAAAATAGTTTGGCGAGAATGACCGCCGGGATAATACGTAAGTACCTCAATTTGTTTTATATTGCATTTGAAATATGTATAGAAATGTTTTAATAAGGTGTTTAGATAAGTGTATTGTAGCTTTGGGTTTATGTTTTCTTGTATATAGACGTTAAAGACAAAAAAGAAAAAAAAGTCGCCTACTAAACCTGCCCCCACTTACGGAATTATTCTGACGGATTTTCTTCGGTCCGAGAAATTCCACTTACGCAACCCCCCCTCCCACTCCTACACAGATAGCCCTTAGCCATTCCTTAACGAAACATAATACACTAAATCGGTTAATTACACCGTGAATAACGAATTTTCAAAATTCCCATGAAATAGTCATAGCTTAATATTATCACATTAGATATTTTTCGATTTACCACCAAATAATGAAAATATCGCCAATCTTGGTTCCTTTTTCAAAGTATTTTTTTCGTACCATATTTGGCAATTTATCGCAACATTGGCGACTTTTGGCGCAATTTGATGGAGGCACTTGATCGTCGTCGGATTATTATCTAATTATACTGTAGGTTATAGTATTATATGCTTTAAATAGATGCCTGTCTCTAAACTGCCATTGACCGTATTGTATTGGAATTATTTTGAGTACTCCTGTAGAAGAACTATTTAACTATACAGATACTATTTTTGATGGAAAGCTTCATCTTGTAATCATTAACATCATATATTAATTTTGTTCCATTTCAAATAGCAGAATATCTCTAAAACTGTAAGTCAAAGCCCGTTGTGAAGGCAATTGCAACGTGCTCTAGGGAAAAAAAAAAAAAAAAAAAAAAAAAGTTTGTCGAAAGCGTGTCTGCACTTAATATATTTAATCTTCGTCCACTTAAAATAAATAACTTCATATTCAATTTTTATTTTATATTCTAAAATCGAATTTCATACTCTTCTGGAAGCTTTTCCCATTCAAACGATTTCATTTCACTGTGAACATCCGCGAGGAAATCATTTTATTAAAATAAATAAACTTAAAATCTGGAAAAAGCTTATTAAGTGTGACGTCAATATGAAGTAATTATCACTTGCAATCAGGGCGCGAAATTAGCGGTCGTTAGTCGTATTTTGCAACTGTAATTTTTGTTTTAACGACCGAGATTTAAGAACCAGTCGTCATTTTTGACGCCTAACATTTTGCCCGAGACAGACGACTAAAAAGTGACTATTTCGGCATCGGCCGACTGCGGAGACTTTTTAAACAAAAATGCTGCGAAAAACGAATATTTTACGAATTCTGGGGACTTTTTTACTGTCTAGACGACTATTTTTCAAAATGTGATGAAAAAATATAAATGTAAATTTCCGTGAAAAAAACTTTTTGCTTTCGTAAGCACCGCTCCGTGGCAGAAAGAGATCGATCCTCTGCAGACAGTCTTCTGTGGTTGAAAAACGCGCGGAAGACCACTTTCTTGTCTTCTGCGGATGTGTAATCATTTAAATCGCACCTTTTTTAATGTAAACAAATAGAGGAACTTAAAGAAATTTAGCCATAATTTTTTAACTCCATGTATATTAATGAAGTTGATCGGAGAAAACTAAGAGCTCGCGTTTGCCATATTGGATTCTTTCTGCAAATGAGTGTTTTAGCGGTAGCTCGGCTCGTATGGCACGGCTGTGTAGGAAGATGCGATGATAATACTTGATATCAATATTGATGAACGCACGAGATTCTTTTAAATAAGGCAGTGTAAAAGTTAATTGGATTAGTAGTTAATATTCATTAATTAAATATAATTATTTATCGCAAGAGAGTACAGGTTTACGGTCCGGACGCCATCTTGGATTTTATTTGCCGCGGCGCGTTGCAGCGCCGCAATAACGGCTGGTTAAGTGCAGCAGTTAGTGACTGAAAACAATACATGGATTGACTGCAATTAATTAATGCAATTTCGTGAAAAAACGAAAGAAGATTTATTTATTTGTGTGTGTGCGTGGGGGGGGGGTGACATTAGCAAAACGTCTGGATTAGGGGAAAATATAAATTTCGGACTTCCGGCCTAAATTATGATAATTCAAATAAAAAATATTATTTGAATAAAAATGTTATTTGATGGTTTAAACTTAATAAAATTTATCTTTTTTAAATAAAACTCCTTTATGAGATAATGTAAATTTAAAAAAAAAAAAAACATAAATTGAATTAGTTATTTGAAAACATTAAAAAAAACTTTTTATTTAAATATAAAAATTTTAATAATTAAGATAAAGTTCAGTTTTTAATAAAATATGTTTTAAGTAATTTAATTAAAAATAATTTTTAGTAACATAAAATAGCTAATATGTAAAATAATAAATCCTTCTTGGTGACATTGAAAGCTTTCATAGACCCTCTCCCAACTTCAGTTTCAACCCACTGAGAATACAAATACATATTTCCACAATTTTAACATGTACTACCTGTTTGCTTACAGTGGTGGTTGATCAGTGTTACTACATAGCATTGTATATAGCAACAATTTATAAAATACTTCTAAACTAAAACTAAAGACCATGTTCTTGTAAAATGTATCACAATATTTTATTCTGGATGCATAGGTGGAAAGCCATAAAAATTGATTTTATATTTATTTACTGTTTATTACTATCTTAATTTTAATAGTTCTGATCTTCTTTATTATTACTGTACATAATCATTAAGCCTACCTGTTTATAGTTTGTGCATATAAACAAAACAAAGGTTTTCGAAACTGCACCTGAACGAGACAGTTTGGCAACCGGGAAAAAAAAGTTAGGTGCCATTGACGCCTAGATTTTTGCTCCTAATTTCTCACCCTGCTTGCAATAGCTAATTTTGTCACGCAAATGATTAACTTTTTACTCTCGGAAATAAAATGGAGCTGAAAATAGCGAAAAATCGCTTAAAAATGAGGGAACGGGTGGATTTTCAGATTTGTAAAGTAGCGCAGATTGCTTTCTATATTTTCATGCATAATTATGAAGAATTTCAAGCGGATCGTACAAACGGTGTAGATGTTATTAGAATTTTGTGTTAACTTGTAACCTTTTTGTAGTGATGGCGGAAAAAGTTTTATCTTGAAGTCAGGGATCAGCGTAACTATACAGTAAGGATTGATACGCTTTAAAGATTAACTTCCCATAAAGTGCAATGTATTGCGAATATTTTGAGTGCTGCTGTAGAAAAACTATAAATGCTACATATACCATTTTCAAGAGGATACAGTAGGTAAGAATGACATATATACATTTCGTCGAAATCTATGCATATTTACGGGAGCACGGACGGACAGACAGACAAACCGAAATCATAAACACTTTTCGACATTGTTGGAAAGTGTTAAAAACAATAAACTGAAGTAAATACGATTTAAGATTTCACTCAGTAATAAGTTACAATCAGCAAATAGGAGGAAGGCGGTCCTATATACAGAGTCAACAATAGTTGACTCTGTAATTGAAATGCGACTTAGAAATTTTAGTAAGATGTTCGTTAAGGTAATTAGACTATTGTACTATATAAATCTGAAAATCGATATTTTCATCAATTTTTCATATATTGAGGGTGCTGATTCCCCTTAAAAGCACGTTTTAAAATTTTTATATTCTTATCTGTCGTATCGTAGGTCCAAAAGTTCTGAGACGTGTATCGCTTTATAAAAAGAGCAGCCTCAACACTTTGAGGTCTGGAGGTTTTCATGATACTTGGAAACATTTTAATATATATATTTTTACTATGAACTTCAAACTGTTCTTATTCATAATGAATAAACTATTTAAATGTAATAAGATTAATATTTGATGAGAAATTATTGGTAAGAAAGTATGTTTTAAAGGGAAATACAAGAAAACATAATTTTTAAAGTAAAAATTTTCAGATTTACCCAATAAAAACGTACCTAAGTGTTGTGCAAATACCTAAAGATAGGCTTTATTTGAAAATAAATATTACTTGGTAAAATTTGCTGAAACACAGAAAATATGACTACACAGGATCCTCAAAAAGTGACTCCAATTCTAGCTGGTTTTTCTATACATAATTTTTTTTTCTTGACATTTACATTTGAGGTAAAGGTTCTTATATAATACTTGAAAAGTTGAGAAACTTATATAATTAGGTACTGTATATAGAGGCTAACCTCAAAGTGTTAACTGAAAGGAAAGGTTCCTTAATCGGAATAACTCTTTTATGCGATCATTTTAACGATTTTGTTTCGGCTTAACAGTTGTTTGACTGATTTTCCACAGTTCGCGACCAACTGGTTTCATCAAAAGAATTTTGCCGAAAATTCACAGCCTCCGCCTCATCCATCAACCCTGGTTAACCGTGTGTTTATTTGGATGTTCCCCGATTCGAATTCCGATGCGATGCTCCTTTTACCAGCAGTTCAATCACCCTCCGAGACGTTTATGAAATATTAGAAACTGTTACAATGATGTACTACTCGCCCATTAATAGTTAGCAACAGCCCGAAATCATCTAACGCTTAACTATACCGCTGTGTTATTATCTCTGTGCGGCGTGCGGCTCTTTCAAAGGGGTGGCGGTGTCCATAAAGTGCTTTTGCAGCAATTAGAACGTCGGCACGCTGCTGGCTGGTTTGGAATATTAACGAACCTTCTAGCTGCCATTAGAGGCGGGTGAATTGAAAAAGCACCGCGCCCAGGTAAAGGAAAAAAAAAAAAAACTGATGCATCTCTATTAAAGAGATAGTTTCTTTTCTTTTTTTCCCTCTTTAATTTCCTAACGTGTTTTGCGTAATTGTCGAAGCGAAGAAAAGATCGACCGACTAATCGCGAAACAGTTCATTTTCCTTTTAACAAGACGGTTGATTAATAGAGCCACCAAGAAACTGTCTGTGCCCCGAGGGCGACGCACAAGAAACTGGAACGCGTCACCGGGTGGCATGGGGAGCGATCACAAACTGCCTAACATTTTAGGACCGTCAAATTTGAATCTACTTTGAGAATTTAATAATCTGCAGATATTTTGTTGCCTGCAAAGAAGATGGTATACCGGATCATCAGTCACGTGCCCTGTATACAAAATGCTAAATGTGGTTTCCACCGAAACTTAGCGTAAATACGGGTTAGGACCCCATAGAAAGACCCCCGCGGAAGGCACTCCACCCATCGCCCTAGATCCCACGTGTAAGTAATTGGCCGCAATCCCACAACACAACACGAAATGCTAATTTTTTTTTTTAATTATCAACTTATAGTACATCTATTTTGTTTATGGAATGAGATGAAAATCTTTTGATAACTCTACCAAATTTCTAAAGCAGGACGTTTTCCTTGCATTTTAACTCTGACATTAGAATCACTTTCACATGTGTACATGAGCACAGTGGCGGATCCAGAAAAAAATCTGGGAGGGACACAATTTTTCTTATAAATATATATGAATCAATAAAATAAGTCAAACTTTTATGGTATAAACTTAGTTCGTCTGGAGAGTTCCAAGGGGAGGCACGGGGGCACGTGCCTCTGGATACCCCAATGTTCTAGCATATGCACAAATACTACAAAACCGAAAAAGTTTTACTAGTTTATAGTTTTATTTACGTTATTGCCAAATTCATGAATGAAAAACGAAAAGAAGCGTGTTTTTCACGGACATTTTGAAAGAGCCTGAATAATTATAGAGTGCTCGAACTTGCATTTTATAACTGATAGGAAGTATCAATTTATCCGAACCAGTGCAAGTTGTACTTGTTGTTTCGTATAAATTAATATTCAAAATATCGGGCACCGACTCTACTTTTCCTCTAGAGAAAGCTTCACATAATATTTTTCCTCCGTGTGACTTGACAATTTTAAAAAATAAAACGAAGAACAGTTTTAGAGAGTTTAAGAGAGGAATTTGAATGAGGGATACTTGGAAATGGGAAACACCTGCACACCTCACAGTGAATGTACATTTTACTTATTTCGAGATATGTTCTATACCAGAGTTTCTTAAACTGTGGGTCGCGGGACCTGTTGCAAGTGTCGTCAAAAATTTTAGCACTTTTGATATTTCTTTAACTTATTATAATAATTTTACATGTTCGTCTTTAACCACCATAAAATCAAAGTGTCGATCAAATCTAAAGAATATTGAAGAAGTGATTTGTCCTGCAGTGTCGACTATTTGGGCAAGATTTGATAAGATGATTAAAAATAAACAGGCGCACCCTTCTCGTTGATACTTAATCTTTACAATATGTGCTAAAGTCGGTTTTCTCAGTACTGAACTTCCAAGTGTGTGTACTTAATGGACAGGCTATAGTTAATGTTTGAATTTACTCAAGTAACCTAATTTATTTTTTTAATTGTATTATACTTTTAAGTTTGTAACTTATCTAAAATTTTCATATCTATCTATATCTGGAAATTGAACTTAAAGACCTAACACTGCAAGAGCATATTACAGTACAAGCGAAGAAACTGGCAGTTTCACTCACGCGTATATCGGATTTGCGCAATGCTTTGAGTCTCACAAAATTTTCGTAAATATTATGGGGGCCTCCACACCAAAAAGTTTAAGAAATCCTGTTCTATACAATACAGCAGACAGGCGCATTGCCCTTCGATATCAAATGATAAAAATTCTACACATTTATTTCCTTCTTACTATTTTATATAAATTGGTATAAAAGTTAAAGTTTAAATTAGCTTTGTTTTCCCTTTATCAAATGCGAGAAATTTTTTAAAGCATATAATTTTATATTTTATTATTTGTTGGACCCGGTTTCTGTCAATAGCATGTTATTTGCAATTTATTGAGAAAGATTATTTAATTCTCGGAAAATTATTTATTCTTCTGCATTTCTATTCTTTTGATGAAAATATTGATAAGGAATCCTTTTCATTGCAAAAATTATACGAATGATGTTCAAAAATGAAAAAAAAGTAAAAATAAGCCCTAGTATTCTTAAATGTTTAAAACTACGCATGTCTGGAGAAATTTTCTTAAAATTTTTACGTTTTTCTTCTAGGACCAACACTTCATGTCAATAGTGTAAAAGTTTTAAAAAGAAGACATATAATTTTCAGAAGTCAGATTATTTTAAGACCGAGGGAGTATTAATGAGGTTTTATAATTCTTTGAGATTTCTTCCCCCCCCCCACACCAAAAGTCTTCCCCCACTTTGGAAATGGACACCTTCTAATTGAATAAGACCCTGTAAATCTATTTTCTCATTATTATACACTGCCTTTAATATTGTTATCTGAATTTCAGAAAGCGTCTTAAGTTACACTCCAAGGTTATACACGGAATATTGAAAAGATTGTTCTTAAATCTAAATGTTTGGATTCCCATTTCCAAGTAATTCTAAAATGTCTCCCTTGGTTCGTTTCAGGTAATCTTTTTGCTGCACAAGCAGTCGAACAGCTTTCTAAACAATGTCGGCTGATTGTTGGAGAGATTGCCTGAATTTGCCTGTCTCTAAGTAAGGAGATATACGTGTGAAAAAGGTAGATTTTGTTCCTTTTTATAATCTCCAACGACTAGGCGGAGGGTACATATTTGATTGTTAAAATGCATCCATGTCTTGTGTCTGTTTATAGCATCTAAGCAGAAAAACCTTTAAGCTGTTAATAATTTTCTATCAGATTTCATGCTTACAGTTTTTTCATAATATCGACATGAAAAAAATCTGAAGTAAATTCATTCCACTTTCTGAAAGCTTAACCTTTATATCAAGCGTTTAAATAATTTTAATTCATCTCAATCGAATGCAAATGTTCAGACGCTAATGCACTTCAAATAGCTTGAATACATAGGCTGCAATGTATAAGAATACTTTTTTGTCGCCCTATAAAAAAACTATGTGGTGTCCTACACGCACCAAAATCTACATACGTATGTAAGACAGTGAGAAATAATATACTTAACTAATTTGATTTTTATGCACCACATAGGCGCTAGCGCACTTTCAAGAATTTGCGTCTACAGGCGGTAACGTGTAAGAATTCTTTTTTTTTTTTTGTGGACTTTTCGCAGACTAATAAGTAAATTGAAAGCAAAAAATTTATGTCTTTATAGTGGCCATTAAAAATATATTGACAGTGTTTTTCATTATTTTATAAACGAATGAATAACTAGACAATCTACATTCAATAGTTTAAAAAATGGAAGAAAGCTGTAAATGTCTAAGAGTACATTTAGAATTGTTTCACGCCTGTTCGTCTGTTGCTTTTCCTTTTCATATTATTCATTTGTACTGCAACTGTTATGTTTCTCTTCCCAGTAAAATCTAAACAATCGCAATTTGTCATTCACAAGGATGATTTTAGAATCACTATGGTCACGATCCTTTCTCCCTTTGTAAAATAAGGTCATGCGAAGCGATTTTGATAGTCTGCCAAGTATAGTGATTCACGAAATATAGTCGTCGTCTGAGGGCTTTCATCCGGAAGTTCGACGAAGATAAACCTATTTGAATTGTCTGACTAACTTTAATTTATGAGAAGAAATATCATTATCATTTTTCACGATGCCCCGACGCATTGCATGCGCAAGAGAAGTTTATAAATCAAATATTTTTTCTTCACTTGCATTTGCATACATGCATAGCTCCTCCAAAAAAAAAAAAAAAAAAAAAAAAAGAGGATGAACCGTTTGGTATACTCAGATGTTTTGTAAAGACCTGATAGTTTCAAGGGGGGGGGGGAGACATGCATATTTAATGTATTTTTCTTTCAAATGTACTAAAACGAACATATTAATAAACTCATTTTATTGACACACTACTATAATATCAATAAAATCCATTTCATAGATATGAAAATTGTTTTATGATTAATAGTTTTGAACACATTTATAGTATTCTTTACCAACTGGTGGTTTGCGAATCCCTAGGTGTACGCGAGGTATATAAAGGGATTCTCGAAAGTAATATACTCGTATACAGCGACTTAAGAAGGGATTTCCAATTCCTTTCGGATTTTAGAAGGGGTTCACTGGAGAAAAGCGTTTGGAACCACTAATTAATAATTTATATTTAAAATAACACTTCCTCTAACCCCTGCACATTTACAGGCGGATATTGTTTTAACTCTGTTATCAGTCCTAAATATTCAATATTTGCTAAGATGTTATAAATTTAAATGTGGCTTACTGATAGTTATTTTATATATAAAAGATTGATAAATAAATATAATTCCTATTCCGAGTACGTATACGTCTAACAAGAAGTAGGTCTTTTTATGTCTTCATGTACCATACAAACATTTTGAGTGAATGATAACAGCTAATTTTAGAAACTGAAAAGTCTGTAGTAAAAGTAGTAAAATAATGCATTTTGAGAGTTCTTAAAACAGTCCTTTTCCACTGATAAAATATTAGTGAAAACATCAGATTTGATATTCAAGGATCTTAATCATTCTCTTTTTAATTGTTGTCATTGACGTACTCGAGTTTTTTAAACTTTTGTCCGAAATTCCTATATTTTCTATAAAAATATAACGCCAGTTTGTAATTTTCACTTTATTAACAGTTCAAATCACGCAAATTACAAAATAATAATAATAATAACGTTTTCTTTACATCTCTTCGTTCTTTTGTCCAACTCAAGCCCTAACTGAGGTTTGTTCTATCCCCTATAGAAAAAATAATTATAAGCTGAAGGAGAAATTTTTTAATTTCCCTTAAAAATCATTATGTTTTCGAATTTTAAATATCTTCTATTAACTATCACATACCGAGTTACGAACTGCCAAGAATATCCCCAAAATTGTTTCTTTTCTCGTTTTGGTTAAACAACGAATGATAAAAACTTGCTAATTAAAAAAAAAGCAAAATAAAAAAATAATAATAAATTTAGCTATACGTCTAATTACTGCTTCCATAAGCAAATTTTTTAAAGTATACAGAACAAACAAAACTGAAGAAGTCAAGTAATATTTGGACTGACACAGTTCTGGGGAAATCTAGTCCTTTAATAAAAAAAAATAAAAAAAACCATTCATAGGGGGGAAGGCCAGAGGGGGGAAGGGGGTTCGTCCCCCCCCCCTTCCCCCCTCTGGCTTGACAGTGTTAGAAAATGAGAGGAAAACTGTCTATTTGAAACAATCTTACTTTAATAGAACATATACAGTCATGATATAAGGTGACTAAGTGAAGTATTTGATAGTTATTTCCAAAGAAATAGTTACAATGAATCAATGACATTTTTAAAAACAATTTCATTTTTTACGGTACTTCTAAGTACCGTCAGTAGATAAAGAATTAAGTCATATTCAGACATATTCAGACTCTTGAGTTTCAATTTTATTTGAAAATCTGTAATACAACGAGTACTTTACAATTCACTGACTACTATGATCTTAGAAAGAAAGAAAAAAAAAACATAGTACTGTTATAGCTTGAAAAGAATTTATATAGTACAGTGACATTTCTAAAGGAACTATTAAGCTCATTTAACAATAATGCAAAAGCTTTTTTTTCTTTCTTTTTTTAAGTATCTTATAGATTCAAAAAGTTTGGTATGGATCATGAAGTGTATGCGATGGTTACTCTTATGGACAAAATAAGAAAAAATTAATTTTACTAAAATCCTGAATAGATTTTAAATCTTTGTTATGCATAAGTTGTATGAATTCAGAAGATCTAAACACTTCTTGTGTTTAAAGGTAATAAAAGTTTCTTTTTTTACATTTTGTGACAGCCATGCTGATAAATGTTCTGAAATCATCTGTACCATCTTTTCTTATAATGAAATTTATTTGAAATAGTTTTAGTCATCTGTACTTTTGAAGGCTTTTTTCCCAATCATTAAAAAGGCTTTATTAAAATTGGTGTAAATAAAAATTTAAATTAAATTAAATATATCAACATACATTTCGAAGAGAATCGAAGGTTTTATCTTTTCAGGAGGAAAATAAAGAACTCTTAAATCTGTGAGAACAGTTCATATTTACTTGAATTGAAAGATCTACCAAATGCTTGGATTTCTGTTGCAGAGTCATTATCATCTTATAATATCTTACTAATGCAGTTTGCAACACATTTATCCAAATTTCATCGAAGCTGTACTTAATACAGAGAAATTCGCTGTAAAGTTAACCTTTTAGCGTGCGGTTTCCTCGCTGTGCGGACACAAATCTGTAACATTTTGACTGTCGGTCGCAAAAATCGTCAAGCATTTTTCAGATTTTGATTCACGAAGAATAAATCTGACTTTAATAAAATACTTAACTCTTTGTATCACTTTGCTGTAGATCTGCAACATCCCAACTAAAGCTATATAAATTAATCACAGTGCATTGAAAAATATTTGAATGACTGTTTTTTTTCCCTAGAATAACAAGAGCATAAAATGATTTTTAAGAAAAAATCTGAAAAGTTCTTGATATCTATATTTATAAAATAGACCTGTACATTACGGTACACATGCCTGTACATTACTTGGAATTCAAAAATTTTGCGATTTCTATTCGTTTCAAGCACCTGGGAACCCAGTAAGACCGTCAAAAAAGTTTGTCTGCCGTTCTATCATTCTGTCCGCAAATCTTTCTTTTTGTCGTTCGAGCATCACGTAAAAATGACTGAAGCTAATGAAATGAAATTTGGTGGCGTGATAGGTGATCACTCAACTTAAACTACAGGCCTCAAATTTTTAAAAATTTTCATTAGGTATCGAGATTTTGCGAAAATTATTTCAAAATGGTAAATATCTGTTCCTGCATCACATAACAACGACAAAAGCGAATGAAATGAAATTTTCTGGCATGACAGGTGGTCACTCAACTTAAATTATAGATGTTGACATTTTTTTTAAAAATTGATTAGATTCGGAGATTTTGCGAAAATTGTTTCAAAAGGTGTAAATAATTGTTGCGCATTAACGGCTAAAACAAATGAAAAGAAATTTGGTGATTTAATAGGTAAACACTCAACTATATGTATCAAATTTTTCAGAAATTTTGATTAGATTTTGTGATTTTGCGAAAATTTAATCTAAATGTCAAAAAATTTGTCCTTCACGTATAAAAATCTGAATCGAATTAAATAAAATTTAGTATCGTCTTAGGTGGACACTTAAACTTTAGGCGTCGAAGTACTTCAAAATTTTTATAAATTTTGAGATTTTGTGAAAACTGAGCACATGTTTGTTCCATTCCTAAAAAATGGAAATGGAATAGAATAAAATTTGGAATTATGTTAGATGGCAAGTTAATTTAAACTGTAAATGCCAATATTGTTGAAGTGAAAACTTCTTTAGGCGCGTTGGGCTCTTTTGGGATGGAGAAAAATCACTGATTTGGCGTGACCGTCACGCTAAAATACATATGGGGAAAAAGTGGATTGTGGAAAAGGTGGATGGTGACGTCATAACTACGACGCGCCTAAAGAAGTTTTCATTCAAAAAGATTAGACAAGTAATTATGTTAAGTTGCCTCCCGACAACTTAAGGTGGGAGGAATGTCAGGTTTAGACAGGTTTAGACTGGTTAGACAGGTGAGAGCCTGAGTAGACAAATTCACTGGTTTAAGAGCTGTTATAATTGAATTTAATATTTTGTTTTATGCACAAGAGTTCAATTAAAATTTTGGAGACAGAGTTTTTAAATTTGGTAGTTTTTAATAAAGAACTGGTTGTAATTAACGGAGTAATCTTAAAGAGGCCTTTAATAAATGTTCTGCTTTGTTTTTAAAGTTGTGTCTTCAGAATTTCGTATGTTAGTCTTAACGAACCAGTATTACTGGTAGTAATGTTTTGCAATCTTCTGTTGATGAGAATCATTTAGTCTCGACAACTGAATAGCCGTCATCTGTGGCATGATATTCATCGGCTTGAGTTTGCTAAAGGCTTAGGGTTTGGTTAAAAGATTCAAGCAGCTATCCACTTGCAAATACGCCAAAGCCAACTAAAAGGCAAATACTTACGCCCAGTATATTTATAATCTTTAATCCGTTTAGTGTGTGGAAAATTGGTAGGTATGCAATCCTGCCTCAACAAAGTGATGAGTTACAAGAAACTGTAACATAGTATGAGATTCTGTCAATGTGATGTGTTGAATGTACTTATATTTCAAGTTAAGAAATCTTGAACTTCCTTTTGGAATCGTTTTGAAGATTGATGGACTAGTAGTACCATTGTGCTTTGGGGCAACTTTTGAGAGTTTAGATGCACGATCGTGTGACACCGTGTGACATTGGACCGTGTACCATTAACTTCCATTCATGGCCTTAGGGTGAATGACCGAATTAAGTTACTAATTAAAAAGTTTCTAGCAAAAATACCAAAAAAAAGGTATTTTCGCTGTTCTACCAATGAAAACTAGTGATTATTCTGATGAAAATGAGAAAACAAGCAAAGAAAAAATAAATTTAAAAAACTGAGAATAAAGTCACTACTCTATCTATCACTGACTCTTCTGATGATGGTAGAAAAATGTTCCAAAATATTCCAAATCGTCAGAAGGTACTACAGCTTAATCATAATTCTCAAATTACTGGCCCATTGACTACAGATGTCCTTATATTTCACAAATAAACTTACAACCACAAAATATTCCTAATACCACACGTTATTCATACTTCTCAACTTGCAGGCCCATCCACGAAAGATATTCCATATATTGCACCAACCGATTCCAACGACAGGAATTTTTCTGCGCGCATGAATATCGGCAAAGATGATTTTCCAATTTCTACTCAAATATCGTCAATACCACTTAACAATAAAACTATTGTAACGAAAAGAAAACCTTTCCCAATTATTTCTGCTTTAGCAATAACGATTCACAAGGCACAAAGGGGTACTTTTGATGCTATTGTTTATGAAAATAATCGTTTTCATTCGAAAGAACTGGTATACGCTGCGTTATCAAGAGTAACTAGTATCGAAGGTTTGTTTTTAGTTACTAAAGAAGATACAAAGAAAAGCTGAAAATTTTAGACAGGCAGAGTAGGAGTATCTCTCGATGATTCAAATGCAACTAAAAGTCAAGAGGTCAACAACTTATCGACGAGATTTATCTATAGAATTGAAACGTTTAGAGGGAAATACTTTGCAAACCGTTACTAAAACGTTTCTTGATTTCATTTCTAAAAATAATAGATTATCTATTTTTTCATTCATTTGCAAAGTTTATGTGCACATATGGCTGATTTAGAAATTGACGCTCTCGTTTAAAAAAAATGAACGTGTATATTTTATCAGAAACTCATATAGGAAACGAAGAAATAATTGACTTTCCGAATTTCAACGTTGTTGCAAGTTTCAGAAGATCTGAACGTCCAGCGGCGGAAGTAGCTATTTATCAAAATTCAGGTAATTCTATGTACAGAATGTGCATGTCACATATGGATGTGCATGCGAAGTTCAGTAGTAATCTTTACATTGATATGTCTGACATCGGTGATATATGCGTTTGTCGTAGCTGCTCTGAAAATGGACGGATGATAATAATGGTTGCCGTATATATTTCACCGGGAAAGTCCATGCAGTCGATACAAGAGTTCTTATACGAAAATTTTTTAATTTATTCTAAAGACGGTTCTGAATTACTTCAAAGAAAAGTTGGCAAAGATTTGATGATTTTAAGCGAAGCTTTCAACATCAAATTTGAAGATGATAAAAATCTACCATTAATAGAATTTTTAAATAAAGACTTTCAATTGACTATGTCCAATAATCGACATCTCAACACTACAAGAAACTACAACCGATGCCGTTTTTACAAAATATTTGCATAGATTTGAATCAAAATTGTACGTTTCCTATTTTAGTTACCATAGGCCGATAGTATCAGTTTTTGAATATGATGATAATAAGAATAATGATGATAATGAGAGAATTGTTGGAATTAGGGATAAAAATTGATGAATGTAATGTTGAAAATCCTATTGATTAAATTTTATAAATTTGATATGTATTTATAAATTTTTTTTGTACTATATAGATAATAATCATTCTTTTTCATGCAACAGCGCAATAAATGAAAATTTTATTAATGTATTAATACGTTGATAAATATAATTTCTAATAAATAAAAAATACTTCCTAAAAAATATATTTCTTAACAATCCAAAAATAATGTTTACAAGTTTGTGAAGCTAAGAAGTTATCACTTCTGGCATGCAGTCCCACGACTGATTTTTAAAAAAATATTTCTTAGATTTTGAGATTTTCTGAAAATCGCACAGCGAGTACAGTCAACAACGTGTTAAGTGTCAACAATTGCCTGAATGTTTGTCTAATGTTTGTTTTGTAAATCCCTCAAAAATGGCTTAAGAGAACAGAATAAAATTTAGCAATATGATCAGCAGCGACTGAAACAGTATGTCGGAATTTTTTGAAAAACTGAATAAATTTGAAAAGTTTTTAAAAAATGTTAATTTACTTTTTTAGATTTTGTAAAATCGTGCAAAATTTTTTCGAAGCATAATGTTAAAATATCTACTGTGATTGAAACAAAATGTTAGTTATAAGTTACGAATGGCCTGTGGAATCAAAAAGCTCATTCAACCAGAATAAAATTTCATTTTGAAAAAAAAAAAAAAAATTCCCTATTGTCAATGTGACTTATCATTTTGTTGCTCTTCTTCTAGTTTCTTCTATCGTTAAAAATTTTTGAGGGTGGTATTTCGGAGGTCTTTGGCTCTTTTGTAGTGTTATGATTTCAATTTTAAGTAAAGCGTAATTAATTAATAGCCTACTTAATTAAAAATCCTTACCTTAATTAGTGAATTTTAAATCAAGTAAAATTAAAATTTCTAAACAATTTGTTTATTAAGGTGGTTTTGTTTTGTCACCATATACCAGTATTCATAAAGGAAGTAAAATAATAATGAAGTGTTTAAAATTTATTAAGGTATATGTTGAATTACTATTGATGACTCATGGCTGACTCATTTTTATTTATTTGTTTACTTGTTCTATATTTTGGCGCCAAACATCTAAAAGATCGTTATTCTGGCGATCGTGTTGCCATCTTTGTGTAAGGTAACTATACATATTGTTCAAGTAATTAAAATATTTTGTACAACAATTTTCTTTTAAATTTTAAATTTATGAAAATACGTTTTGTGAGAGCTGACATTATTCGGAGGGTTGGTAATAAATTTTTAGAGCTGACAATAAGAGTTTCATAAAAATGTTTGTTTTGGAATTGGTAATTTTCCTTAGAAAAAATTAAGTGGTTGTAAATACAGTTAAGTTTTTTTTTTCCCTTTCACTATAATTATCTTTTCTGGAATTCTCTAACCTTCTTTCTAATTCCTTTTTTTAATAACATCCAATAACTACATGCATCGATACCAATACTACGATTCAATATATCGAAGAAGAAAACAACAACGGCGCAAGGATATGGAGATCGGCATCCAAGCATTTTCAAATTTTTAAATCAAAAATAGAACTTCTACAATAGTTACAACGATAAGAACAACTTTCACATTTTTCATCATAGTAAAAAATTAAGTTTCAACGCCCATCGATAATTAATCTACAAGTTTTCATTAATAATAATTGTATCTTCGACCGAACTACTTTACGAGCGGAAAGCGCCTGCCAAACAAAGGAGGTAAAAAGGTGACCTAAGCCGGAGGAAGCGTGGAGTCGATTCATTCTGGTGGTTGGTGTGATGATCTGAAATCCGAGTCCCACGCGCTGCCTTGCTAAAGAAAAAGAAATGGCGCTGACGTCCCTAAGAGGATTCTGGAAGATGCCCGGATGAAATTCTTTGATGGGGGCCCCCCTCACATCAGAAATGATAAGTTCAACTAAATTTTCTCCTTTCTTTTCCTATAAATTTCTCCTTAATTAATTCTCCTTTGTGCACAAATGTTAGGTAAATTTTTTTAAAATAAAAGTCAGCTCGGGGTAAGGGATAACGATGTATTATAAAGTTATAGTGTCTCATGTTCTTTCACGATATTATTTAGTTTTAAATTTTCAAATGTAAAAGATTTAAAAGATATAATTAATAAATGTGATTTGTTGTTTGTAAAAATGGCTCCTCTTCATTTATCTCACTTCGTGTAAATTTATTTCAGCAGTTCTCTTTCAGGTTTTAAAATTTTTTGGCCTAATGGCATTTGCACGTAACGCCGAGAGCCTG
This sequence comes from Cheiracanthium punctorium, assembly GCA_038373885.1. NCBI lineage: Eukaryota > Metazoa > Arthropoda > Arachnida > Araneae > Cheiracanthiidae > Cheiracanthium > Cheiracanthium punctorium. Next base: position 139,838 of record JAWZYV010011848.1, read on the forward strand.
GTTGGTTTATTGCGGTCACAACACTTTTAAAACTAAGCATTATTTTTTTTTGTATGAACTACGAGTATATTAATTGATTAAAATTTAAAAGGTAAATCTTTGAGTCAGGACAAAGTTATGAAGGTACAACAGTAGCCCTTTACCTCACTTGTTCCGACGACTCGATCTGAGACACAAAACATTTTACAGAAACATAAAATAAAAAAGCAGAAAGAAAAGCACAGCATGGTTGGTTGTGTGTGATTACGGCAACGCTACACTAGGGCGATCTGCCAAGGAGGGTGCCTTGGTAGGAGGACTTTCTAAGGGGTTCTAACGCGTATTCACGTTACATCTGGAGAAAACCTACCAAAACTCCAGACCGTTAGATCGACAGCCGCGCGATGGGACCCGAACCCGGGACCTTTACACTTCGGCCATCTACAAGCACAGCATGAAGAAACACAAAAATATAGGAAGAGAAAGGAGTCACTTTGTAACACTCCAACCTGTAATCTTTTAACAATACAATAAGTTATAATTTTTCTTTCTATTCTATTGCCAATATGGTATGACTCCATTCTTTGTACTCCTACAACGCTGACAAAAATTCAGGCTTTTTGGAAATTTGTATTACATACTAAACCGTCAACAACGAGTACTTCAGCTGGTTTAATTAATATTGTAACACGAATCTATATTTTGTCCTTCAGCAGTCGCACTATTGGTTATTGCAGCAAATATATAGTGTTTTTTCTTAAGCCATCCTTACAAAAATGTTAATAAGTTTTTTAAAAAGTTCTCAGTTTAAACTGTTCATAAACACTTCAGTGACACTTTGGTATACTACAGATATATTTTTAAGTAATATAAAATAAATAAATTAATAAATAATACCTATTTTATTGAACTCCACAACAGGAGCATTTTCAATTTTAAATTAATTACAAAACTGGAAAATAAGAACTTTCATCATGTTTATATTCTGCACGTTGCAGTAAAATATTTTAAGAATTTAAAAGATTTAAGTTTGACATACCAACATAAGAATTCTTTACTTTTTAACACGTAATTCCCAGCAAAAATGATCAATTATTTGTAAAATTGATGTCAGAATCATGAAAATGCATATATAGAAGAACACTTGAATAGACTATTAAATGACCCCAATGCTGAAAAGTGCAGTCGTTCACATCACCCTATTTAACCCTTTAACGGGCAGTGTTCCCGCTCTGGGAACACCAAACTCTGACATTTTGGCTGTTGCCAGTCACGAAGAATAGATTTGATTTCTATAAAAACATTTGCAGGTGACATAGCTGCACGAGAATCCTTTACTTTTTAGCACGTCATTTCCCGTAAAAAAATTGTCGGATTACTTTTAACAGCACTGACATCTGCTGAACAATGGAAGAATGCGAGAACAGCTGGATAGATTGCCCAATACTGAAAAAAAGGCGCACAGCCAGCTGCGTCAAAAAAGGGTCTCTAGATCTGTGGCACGCGATGAACGTTCGATCGTCCATCATCTTGCTGGTAGTTAAGTCGAGCAATGGCAACGGCTGCTCTTTTTTCAGCATTGGGAAAAGTTTGCGCCTCAAAGGGTTAACAACCAGCAACATGTTGGTCGATCAAATCACCAGTCGCGTGCCATAGACTAAACAAAATTTTTTACAGAGCCGACTCGGTCGACTGCCTTGTTGCTGGTAGTTAAATGAAGCAATGGCAATGGCTGTACTTTTCCAGCACTGGGAAGTATATCCAATTGTTGTTCCCTATCAAAATGGTTACGTTTCTTAGGGGTGAATTATTAAACGTTAAATGTGGTCGTAATTTCCTGCAAAAATTTCAAAAGCGGCACTACTTACTGGTAGGTTTTACACTTTCTTCACGAATAAATAGTTTTTACACATCAATTTAGTGTCCAAATATTGCAATATTTCATACAGATTTATTTATTTTTTTGTCGTTTTTAAATCTAAGTATTTGTTATAGTATTTTTTAAAAGCAATACTTAATTAATAAAATTTTACTTGGTAAAAAATTGAGTATAAATATAACATTTAAATTCAATAGATTTAATTGAATAAACTGCTGCTAACGTCTAAAATGGGTTTCTCCTCTCTTTTATGTTGATATCTTCTAGATTTTTGTTTAGTAAAGCTGAAAATACTAACATCAGAAGGGGTAAAGAATTTCAAATTTATCTATTTATTATTTTTAAGAAAAATAGCATAATTTTACTTATAATTTAACGAAAATTGCTGACAATTAATTACTTTAGAAGCATGGACATATAGAAATTATTATTTAAAATGTATGAGAATCAATAGCAATTTTTAAAAGTTCTTTTGCCACATACGAGTTGCTAGGTATTTTAACAAAACTTATTTGCCAGCGCTCTTTATAGAATGATCTGAAATGTAGTGCACATATACAGTTAATGAGCTGGAAATTAAAATTTTGTGTTTCGATAGTTATTGTAGTTACGGATAAGCAAGTACTAAACAATAAAAAATGTTAAAGAAATCTAATAATTTGGCCACTCCTGGGTAAGGCCATGTGACATAGTGAAAGAAAGAGGCGTTTTCAACAATGGAACGACACTTTCCTCCGAAGCGACTACTCCAAAGATTACGCGTGTTTTATGCTTGTGCCGGCTCTCGGGGTAGTCGGGCTGCATAAAGTGTTTTGTATGCTACTGTAATGATATCAAAGTTGAAGTTCATCTAAATTCGGTTTGATTTGATTTGATCATTACATAAATAGAGAGAGTTATAGGTAATATAAGCCCCAAAACAATGATTACAATGATGGATTCTTTATAAATTATTAAATCATTATATAAATCTCATGATTTATATAATGATGATATACATAAAACGATCATATTTATCATATGTAATTATAGTAAATTTTATCAATCATGAAATTTACAAATTGATAAAAATCAATTTATATCAATCGACTGATTTATCTATTTATTTGTGATGCTTCTAGGGAAAAAATTAAAACCCTTGGTAATTAGGAATACAGCACGCCCACGTGCTTTCAAACAGAGTAAAACAACATTTAAAAAAACTTTCCAGTTTTATGGAGAACTAACAACATTTGTTAAACAACATTACGGAAAATTAATGTTGATTTCCTTAACTAAAACTGATGAATGTAACAATGCAAACAACAATTCAGTTAAAAGATGGAAATAACATTTGAAGTTCTTTTACAGGGTCTCGAACAATTACATTGGTAATGATATGCAGCTTTTATCCCCAAAATGTCACCAAATTTAAGGACAATACATCGCCAAATTTGGCGCGAAAAATGTTAATTGTTTTTGAAAGTGTTTTAAAATTAATACGTTTGATATGAATGGTCTTTCTTGTTCAATTTAGTATAGAGTGCCTACTTTTTAGTTCAATTTTTTTAAAACTAAGAAAATAAAAATAAGTTATGGCCCAAAAAAAAAAAAAAAACTTGAAAAACATGCTTGTAAAGCAATGTGAACTAAAAAGTAAAAAATAACCTTTAAATGTACAGATTTTGTTCAGTAGCTGTAGGATGTGCCACAATTCGATAAAGTGTAATATTTTAAATTAAGTTTAAAATAAGAATAAAGTGATTGACAAAAAAGGAACTTTAATGTTAGGAAAAGCGTGAAATGCTGTTCACTTACATTTCCATGGAGACAGTCATTATGAATAACTCCAAAAACAATTAATAAATAACTTAAGACAACTGATATCAAGTACCCCACGCTTTTCTAACTTTAAAGATTTTTTTTTTTTTTCAGCACTACGGTGCTATTTCGTTCAGCCCAAAATATTTGTCTACGCGACATTGTAGACATGAACTGTCACCGTGAAGATATTTTCAGATGCTTTTGCCAAATAACGTGGAAGTTGGGGGTGGAGAGATATTGAAATCTTGAAAGACGAACAAGGTTTGCAATTTTCGATAATTGATCGCCACGTTTGCTGCCAAAAAATAGTTTCAAAACCAAACCAATCTTGGAAATATCTTCCGAATTTGGCTAGGTACTAGAAAATTATAGCTAGAATATACCTGGCGAAGATTGTAAAATAGTGTCAGTGGGCGATTTTAATATAGATTTCAATTCCAAATATGAGTTTTACGGAACAAGACAGACAAACAGGGCACACTCATGGTTTATGATGCCCTTTTCAAACAGTATTTAAAATGGTGAAGTATAGGTGGAATATGCTTGGCGAAGATTATAAAAGTTTCGGTAGGCGATTTTAGATTTCGATTCTGAAGATGTGTTTTATGGTTCAAGAAAGAGTTGATTCCTATTTTAACGCCCCCCACACTCGCCAACCTAAAAAATCGCCGCACTTTGGCGAGCAGTCATGGGTCTCTAGTAGTTATGCACAAGTTTCAACGCTAGGAACTAGGTGAACTAGGTAAAAATGGAAGTAAATATATTAGATTTAAAAGCATCAGTTAAATAATTTGAAGCCTCTTAATTATGAAAACTACATTAACTGGCAACCCAAATAAAAAAATAAACAAATAAGTAATAGTGTACTTACATGTTGTTTCAAACCGCCTTTTATACGGTTACCACATAAATACAAAAAGTCGTCATGGTAACTGAATATTTATAGTTATCGCTGCCTTGGAGAGAGGGGGGGGGGGAGGGGCGTAGCCAGAAATTTTTCATGGGAGGGGGTTACGACTACTACAACTCATATATGTATACGTGTGTGTGATAGTGTAGTGAAGAATATACATTTTGTATGGAAAAAAATTCCTCATGCGGGGCGGGGGGGTTGTTGACAGCTCTAACCGTCCCCTTGGCTACGCCTCTAGGGGGGGGGAGTAAAATCCAGCAAGGGAGTAAAATACAGCACACTCATGTATAATGATACACTTTCCAAATTAATGGAATAAGGGAAGAAAATAGGGAAGACGCGTGGATTATGATACGCGTGCGTATCATAATCCACGTGTGCGTATTTAAAATCTGAAAGGGTTTCAGATTTTCTTACTTTTTTTCTGTCAATCACTTTATTCTTGTTTTAAACACTTTATCGAATTGTGGGACAACATAGAGCTGCTGAGAAAAATCTGTGCATTCAAAGGTTATTTTTTACTTTTCAGTTCATACTGCTTTACAAGTGTGTTTCATTGAATTTTTTTTTTTTTTTTAACCGTAACTTTTTCCTGTATAACGCGAAATTTAGGGAGAGAAGTAGTGTCAAGTATTGTCCTGTGAGTTTGTATGACTTCGCTTCTGATAATATATTGAATTAAATACCAATTTTTCAGAAATATCATTTTTATTTTTAACTAGCTGAAGTACCCGTTCTTCGCACGGGAATGAATGGACTTTTTGATATTACGATTTGTGGTGATTACTATTTATTGTAATAAAGAGATATAGCAAAATGGATATCGCTTTATATTGTGTTCAATAACCATGCATACCGAATTTCAAGGCAATCGTTTGTACGGTGCAGAAGGTCATGCGGCGTAGCGCAATCTAGTGGCGAGTTTTAGCAAAACGGATACGGCGGAAATATTCTTCGCATTCAGATATCGATGAATACGAAATTTCAGGACGATCGGCTGGACAGCCCTGTGAAGTTCATGTGTTGACGCGACATCTAGTGGCAAATTATATAAGAAAATGGATAGCGCCAAACTCTTCCCCGTGTTCAAATATCTATGTATACCTATTTTCATAGCGATCAGTTACACAGTCAAGAAGTGATGCACTGCAGCGCGATCTAGTTGTTAATTAAAGTAATGATTTGCTACAGTGCCGTCAAGTGGCGAGTTATAGCAAAATGGATAACGCCAAAATATTCTCATTGTTCAAATAGCTATGTATACTGATTTTCATAGCGACCGTTTGAATGGTCAAGAATTTGGCCTGCTGCAGCGTCATCTAGTGGCGAGTTAAAATAATAATGCATTGCAGTGCCATCTAGTGGTGAGTAACATCAAAAGGAACACAGTTAGAATATATTCTTCGTGCTGAAATGTGTAAGTATAAGAAATTTTATGCCGGTCGGTCGAACGGTATAGAAGTTGATGCGTTGCAGCGCCATTTAGCGGCAAATTACAGCAAAATGGATAGTGTAAAATATTCTCCGTGTTCTAATATCCGCGTGTACCAAATTTCATCGAAATCGGTTGGACGATATTCGCATAGTAAACGGCTAAACGGAATAGAATTCGACGTTCTGCTGCGCCACCTAGTGGCAAGTTAGAGGAAAACGGATAGCATAAAAAGCTTTTCAATGATAAAAGACTTAGGTGAACCAAATTTCATGGTACAACTGTGAGTTTTTCAACCTCATACACACATACCAACATTCATTTTTATCTATAACCAGTGTCATTATATATCCCAGTCTCAAATAAAATCCAGTTTCAAATCTAAGCCTCGCCAAAGTGCCAACATACGCCATTGTGCAAGCGTTTTTTCAGGAAATCATTCGAAGCATTGACTTAGCAGCAATCAATATGGGAAATGGTTCGACCGCGAAAAAGTAAAGCAAGCCTTTATTTCAAAAGTGGAATCCCTTAATACAGCCGAAATTTTTAAAATTATCAACTATAACGTGTTTTATTCATCGTTACTCCGATGTAGTAAATGAGAAGATTTCAATTTTCTGAAATTTGGCGGAATTCCCCCAACTTAAATCAATGTACTCATTTGGCGAGAATTCTGGATATAGATCGCTTGAAATCCCTTAACAACTGCATTATTTCTTCACGGATCATTAACATTTAACGCTGTATTCTAATAAAACCTTTACACTTGTTTTCAAAAATCTATTTCCTTAAGCTCTCAATAAATTGCGCCAAGCCGAAATCTGTGCAAACCGCTAGAACTCACTTTCTCAAAATGGGCATTTGAGCCATTTTATTTTTTCGCCAAACTAAAAAAAATTACTTATTAGCCTCGGAAATCTTCAATTCTTATTGTTTTGCGTATAAAACATTTCAATCCTGCTCCGATTTCCCATGCACACGATATTATAATTAAAAAAAAAAAAAAAAAAAAAAAAAAAAAAAAAAAAAAAACCTTACGAATATAAACTAACAAAAAAAAAATCATTATTATTCTTTTATTTTTACTTTGAGAATTTAAAACATCTTATTCGGCAAAATCGCCAGACATGGCAACCACGATCCTTATTTCACACTTTTTTCACTACAGGGGTTACAATTACGGAAAGCTTTTTGCGTGGAGAACATATAAAAACTCTTAAATTCCGGGAACGGGTGGACTTTCAAAGTTTGAAAGTGGACTATGATTTATTCTATATTATTTTACATATCTGTGCAAAATTTCAGGCTGATATGTCCATTTTTGTGGATTTGTATACAACTCAAATCCACAAACAAACAAACAAACAAACAAACAAACAGAATTTCATTTTTATTTATAAGAAGATTATTTTTGAAATAAATGGTAAGTTTGGCAGCACTAAATATTTTAACTAATCATTTCAAAAGAATTTAAAAAAAAGTATTCTATACAGTCGAATTGATACACAAGAACAATGAAATATGTAATTAAAATAAGGATTGAAGATAAACATGTGATAATCATTACCTTTTTGTGACATTATCCGAAAAGATAAAGTAATCAATTTATTATTTTTATCTGTCCGCAGTTACACGCTAATCGGAAATTAATTTAATTTGAGATGAATTTTTTTTAATGTTTACGCAAAAAAATGTACGTTACTTATGAAAAAAAAAACAATAGCAAAAACACTCTTAAGAACATATTATTTAGTAACTTTAAATCAATATCACAGCTTAATGCACTATATTAAAATTTATATTTTAATTTTCACTACTGGGGTATGAATAAGTTGCATTAATAGATTCTTGATCTTTATATGCTTTGTTAAGTATGTATTCTATTCAAAACTTATGACATATGATATAAAAGTCTGCTGCAACACATTTTGTAAAATCAAGACTAAAGAAGCACAGTCTGTTAATTATTAAAAAAAATCAATTATACTCTCAATAATCAGTAAATATGAAAACGTTTCTTTCTTAAAATGCCCTGCAGATAAATTCCTTAGTTAATATAATAGCAAATGATTAAGATTATAACGAAATATTCATTTTGCAATCCACCATTTAATGTCATAAAATGACAACGCAAAAAATAAACAAATATTTTGAAAGGGAAAAAAAAAAGAAAATGAAAAAAAAAGGAAGAAAGAAAGAAAGAAAGAAAGAAGCACTATTAGTTCTAATAACAAAAGAGACATAGTCATAATTTTTGGCATTTATAAAATAACTGTTATAAACCAGGTGCTTCAAAATCGATGTTACATCGATTATTATCTTTTAAACCGTAAGTGATAGAAACATACTTTCAGGTTGAAAATCTCATCAAATTAAGAGTAGAATTCCGATATGGCAAGTGTTTTACCAGGGGCTGTGTACATATTAAAATACGAAGTTTAATTTTTATGCAGTCCCTCCTTTCCTGTCACCTATATTTAGAAAAAATGTTGTTCTTTGCCTAAGAAAATTAATTAAAAAGTCCCGTGTTTCTAAGTGGAATAGTTTCCAAGATATTGGAATTTGAAAATTTTGGTAATTCTCGCCTAACACTAAGGGGTTGTCTCAAAAGTTAGAAAAATGTAATTACTTTTCAAATGAAATTAATTCATGTTAATAGTCTCGCCATTGAACTCCACCTTTGTCTACGTTATAGCAAATTAGGGTTTTGTTATTAACTTCTGGTCATATTGGTAATTAGAGGGTGGTGTTATCTCCTAGCGTTATGTTGCTGAACTTCTCATTGTAAAATTCCTGAACTTGGGGCGGTTTTGTCTTTTCTCTCACTTTAACATATACTCATGTTATACGGATGTATAAAAACTCCTCTTGTATATAATATATTTTTGTGATCAACGTTCTTGTACAAGGTGGGTTTTTTTGAGGGTGTGGGTGGGGGCAGGTGATAACATCTTGTATATAAACTATTTATAAATAACAGAAAACATTTGTTTAGTGCAATTTAGTGTTTATACACCTCATACAATAAATATAATTCAGTGTTTTGATAGTTCTATAATAGAAAATTATATCGATATTTTTATGGATTAAAATTAGAAAAAGAAACAGAAACTTTTTCTCATATTTTCCATCTCCCCTGTTTCAATCCGACAGGCTGACACCATTTCTCCACCTGTACGTCGTTTTCTTGTTCGAGTAATCGCCCTTGTTAGGAAACTGGATTGACGTGCGCATCTTGCAAAAGATAGCTTTGCAGTGGAATTAACTAACGCATATTAAAAAACCTTAAAGCTAGAACTTTTCAATCACATGTTTAGTGTAGCAGAATGCACAAAAAAGAAATATACCAGTAAAAAAATTACACTGAGATAAAAATGTGTATTTATAATAGAAACTCAGTTCATAAATTAATAGCCAAAAATTTATTCGAAGAGTCGATTTTATGAGTTCTTAAGTTCATGTAAAGAATGTACGGTAGTTCTAACACGCTCTTATATTTACTTTTACCTATATATATATGTATGTATCAATGTAATGGAATTTTGTAATTCAATTTTCACCTACATCCAGACATCCAGTTAGCTTGATATTTTTGCTGGCGCATAAGTAATCAATGACACTATAATGCGATGGTTCAAAGAAATAACACGAGAAAAGTCGTTTTTCGCCCAAAGTGAGCATTATATATATATAAACTAGCCGCCTCCGGCGACCAGTTGGCTCGCCATCTTAATAAATCTTGTTCGGGGAGCATCCTGTTTCTCACCGGCTTCCTTGGCACCGAAATCTCTCAGATTCTGAATGGAATTTAAAATTGAAATGGTTACAAGCAGGGGCGGCCCTAGGCTAACTGGCGCTCCCTGCTAACGTGTGTTCTATAAAGACGCCCCCTTTTATGCTCTACTTAGTTTTTGAGTTCCAAATGACGCCTCTTCGAAGCTGGTGCCCCGATGTGATGCTTACCTTGCTTACCGTGTCTGGCCGCCTCTGTTTACAAAAATAAGATGGTTTAATGATAAAAACCTACGAAAAGGTGCAAATCCTTTTCGTCCTATATTAATTCTGAAGAGCTTCTAGATATATTAGCCGTTATCAAAAAACGGAAAGGGGAAAAAAAGTAAGAAAATCTGAAAATCTTTCAGATTTTAAATAAGCACTAAAGTGCTATATATTGAAAGCGTATCATAATCCATACGTCTTCCCTATTTTCTTCCCTTATTCCATTAAAATGGAAAGTGTATCATTATTCATGAGTGTGATTAAAGAAAATTAAAAATGATATTTCTAACATCCTTTTTCTGAATGTAACACAATAGAAATAAAATGGGGGAAAAAATGTGCAGAAAAATGCACAATTCGAACTGAATGAAAGTTTCAAAAAGTTATTTTTAATGTTTGTTTGTGTAACATGTATTTCGGATTTGTGCGCTTGCCCGAAGTCCGCTTATAAATCCACGTCAGAAGGAAAAACTTATCCAGGTACCCACTTTATCCAGGCATAGCAGGCGATATAATGAATTTATTTATTAAAAACTGTGTGTTCTATAAATTTGCACCATTTGTCGACTCTCCTGTAAAATAAAAACTCAATTGTATTCTTTTTTTGTAAAAGATAGTTTTTGTATATTATAGGAGTGTTTTTTTTGTGTGTGTATGTGTGCGATAAAAAGTAGCCTAAATCCAGGACTTAAAATGTCTTTATTAAAAATTTCATCCAAATCCGTCAAACCGTTTCAGCATGAAAGAGTAATAAACATACATACAAACATTGACATTTATAATTTTAATAGAATTGCAAAGCTTTTCGCAATCATTTGAAATTATCAAAATTTAAAATTATTTTTTCAAAAACTCTATTCAAAATTTCATGAACATTCAACGTTTCTTGCTTGAGTTTCAAATTATCATATAAAATTCATAGTTCAAAATAATTAACATAGGAAGAAACAACTATAGAAAAACACCAATGTTAGTTAAATAAGAAAATCGATTTTCTCATAAGTCGGAGAATGACAGAGTGAGACGATGTGATGTCGAGTCATAACACCTCCAAATGTGAGTTCATTATAAAATGATTATATTGATATTAATTTTTAAAATCAACTAGAAGTATGAAGGTACAGCTATCTTTTGGCATAGAATAACAAACTAGCCATAAGAAATCTGAAACTTCTTGCACAGATTATTCTTTTTCACCTATGACTCCATCATGTAATCCGTGCGCTAACTTATCATCTCATATTTTGTAAATAACAGCTGTATATAGTAATCTAATCATTCAATTAAAAAAAAAAAATACAAGAATGTACTTTATTGATCAACTCTTTCTAACCTAACAGATAATGTATAATTATAAATCAGGGCAAGTTATGTTGCTTAGTTTCATTCATTTACATCTAAAAAAAAACTTTAAAAAAGAAAAAAAAATCTGCATTGCATTCGCTGAAGATAATGGACTGTTTTTAAATAATGGATTTTAGTTTTTAAAAAATCTTTTTTTTTTCAGTACTCAAAATTTAAAATTTTACATAATATAGCTATTATAATCTGTTTTTAACATATTCTCCAATTAACTAGCAATATAACTGGTTGCTGTTTTGACAATATAGTGAATAAAAACGAAAATAAGCTATTCAAAGTAAATCTCTTTTTTTTTTCTTTAACACCTTTTTACTTTATTTATATATCTTGTGCAAATCCCTTCTTCCTAAAGAATTTTCTTTTCCTTTCCTCTTCCAGGTAGGAGTTTAAATGGGCATGTTCTCCTAGACTTTTATCCCTCACACGAACACTTCAACAGCAAGCTCCGAGTAACGGCAGCGAAACTGTGGATCCAACTGCGGTATGTTCCAACTTTGCCCAAAAAGAGCAGAGGGAGAAGAGATCTTACACTGTACGTGTTCAGAGTGGGAAACAGCACAGATCAGATGTATCACCTCACGTCTTTTAGGCAGGATGCTGCCCAAGGCTGGAAAGGGCTCGATGTCAGCCAGGCTGTCCAGCAATGGTTTTCGGGCGGAGAGAACAGAGAGAAACTGACTTTGCTTGTCGACTGCGTCGGATGCGATTCCAGGTTGGAAATGGTCCTTTTCCACGACGAAGATCCATCCAACAACAGCACAACATCCACAGTCACGGCTAGAAAAATACGCCACGGAGGTCATGAACAACAAATGTTAGGTCTTAGACCGTTTCTAGCCATTGCCACGGAAACAACCGAACCACGAAGGTCTCGAAGACATTCTCGAACTTGTAGTGGACGACCCGTGCAGTGTTGTCGTCAAAATCTTTATGTAAGTTTCGAAGAACTTGGTTGGGGAGACTGGATTATTGCTCCAAAAGGTTACTATGCTAACTTTTGTATGGGCAACTGTAATGGCCCCAGGACTCCCGGTAGTTATTCTACATTCCATACGCATGTGATTGAAGAATACAGAAGTCGCAATCCATACGCTTCCATACATCCTTGTTGCGCGCCAACAAGACTTTCACCAATGTCACTCATTTATTTCGATCCAGACCTAAATATAATAAAAACAGACTTACCGAAAATGATCGTGGAAGACTGCGGATGCACGTAAAATTTGTTTTTATAATATAGATCATGCCTTCGCTCTTTTTTCACGTGAGGTGGTTCGGGTGTTTTCTGAAGCAGGTCTTCGGATGGTTCGCCTGTTTTTATATAATGGTCACTGCCAACTATGCAAAAAGAACAACCGTTCTCTTTCGGCTTCTATCAAGTTTTCTATCATTTTTCTCCAAAAGCTGAAACTTTGGGACAGCTGATAAAAGAATTCGATTCACCTATTTTCGTGAGTTGAGAACAAAGAAATGAAGTGACTTTATTTTTAAAAATATTATAGTCCTTAAATAATCTGTAGAGTTTTAAATTATTGATTTCTTTGAGGTACATAGAAATATTTTTTGTTTCTCTGAAAAAAAAGTCTTAGATTTAAGAATTTTTTATAGCTAAACAGAAATTACTGTTTTTGTCAGCATCGTTCAAATATCTTGCTCATTACATAAATATTGTATTAAAATCTAGAGTCTTAAATATTTGTCAAAATAAAATCCGTCTCTAACGCTACTTATCATTTCAATTTCGCTAATTTCAATTAAAAATGCCTTTTAATCTAATAGAAAAAAAGTCATTTATAAAATTATCTATTCTTTATAATACAACTGTTCTCGATTTTAAAATTTAATTTTTTATATTCAAAAATTAATTAAATTTATTCGGAGTTTTATAAATGAATGTAATACATTTTGTAAACATGTTGTTAAAGTATTTTGATAGTTCACATGATTTATTAGTTTGTTTTCAGTCACATGAATTATAGCAATTATGTTTAAAGTAAATAACTTGTGCTGCTGTAACATGTTTAATACTTGAAGATGCCGAAGTTTTGCAGGTTGGAAATACTTTTTGAAAGTTATCTATTTTAACTGTAGATATTCAAAAGTTACCAAAATCCCTTCGAATCATTTTAATCCAATTTTCTGCAATAACTTGTAAAATAGATAATTTTTCAATTATGCTGATCTCTTGCTTTAGGTTTGCATTCCTCTCATAAAATGAAGAAAAGTACTTTCTGAACATTTCCTTCAAATGCCTTTTTTTTCTCCTTATTCTTTGAATTAAAAAAAAAAAGATTCGACATCTTAATTAATTCCGAGATTTATGCATGCATTTTATTTCTTGGGAGATTGTCTTGTTCAGCAAACTTTTCTAACATTTACCAAAAGATGCCTTATTTTATTGTTTGAAAAAGTGCTAGTAAATATTCGCCGTCCATTAAAATGATTTTTATTACCATTTTCAGTATCTAGTGGCAAGTTATAGATAAAAATAGAAGCTTATTTGGTAAATAATATTTTTAAAAATGTATTGAAACATCAAAATATTTTTAATTTATTTATAAGTTAATGTTAAAGAACTTAGATTTTCTAAAATTACAAAGAATGTATACTTTCGTGACCGAAAAAAAATTAAGTATAAAATATCAAAATATTGTTACCCTAAAAAGAGTAGAATATCAAGGTGAAAAGTTGACTATTCATGTTTAAATTAGTCTTATTTGAAGTTAAAATACTAATCATTAATTAATTACAATTTTGTCCAATTTACAGACGCTCTTTAAATTATTTTTTATAAATCACCCTCCTTTCCGATACTTTCAGGCACATAAATTACTATCTGTAGAAGTGTTTTGAAAGAACTTCCATACTGAAATATAAAATTTGACTCGCCCACCCCAGCCCACCCGAAATTTTTTCCTGGCTACGGTACAGAAATCAACCAAGAGACCAGTTGAATGTTCATAGTATTAAATTCACTTTTAGAATTCTTTTACTTCAGGTCAGAGAACTTCCATTACTGTATTTGATATATTTCCTTTAAAAGACATAGGATCTTGTTAGTGCAACACGAAGAATTTTTTAACTGTTAGAAAATTTGTCACACATAAGATGCCTTACTGTTTAGAGGAAAATATTCTTTACATATGCAAAATATAGGATGATCACAAAGTCTTTCCTAATTACAAAAAATAAAAGACGTTTGTAATGTTTTTAATAAAACCATTTTCGTCGGTAAATTTCAACGTGAGAATCCTTGTAGTTTGAAGAATGTGAACACGATATTTCCAATTCTCCTCACGCATTCTCTAACATTTCGGCTGTCACACTAAACTCCGAATATGTGATTCTAACTGAAAGTGTATCAATATCTTCAACAGGTGTGGAAAAGGCTCCATTTTTAACACAATCGCTAAAGAAAAATGCTGAAAATACGAGACTCACATTGAAATTGATTGACTGAAAAAGGTTTTATTAAAAACGTTATAAATGTTTTTACAGTAAATCGAAAGAACCGTATGAAAATTGTAATATATTTTTACAATATTTTTTTTGTAACCAGGGAAAAGCTTTGTGTCCACACAGTATCTGTAATTTAACAAATGAAGCATATACTTATATCATTTTTTCCCTACATCTCAATCGCAGCGTAATACTGACAACTATGGTTAATGTTAAGATAAATTTTAATCTTCTTTAATTTAGTTTTACTTTCTGTAACTATTTTACAGAGAAATGTAAAGTTTTACAAACACACAAAAGTATCAATGCATTTTTTAAAAATGCACATATTTTAAAAAGTTAGGAATGTTTCTGTTGATATCTTCATTATCTATTTAATACATTATTTTTTAAATGCTTTATGTGTTATTATTTTTGTTTTCTTTCAGGTCATAATTTCTCATGAACCGTTTTGTTAATTTACATTTTTCAGATTTTTTGTAAAATATTAAACTTCAGTAGACGTACTTAACTATTAGAAATATTTACTTAATTTACTAAATAATTTTTAGAAAGTTTGCTTTACTTTTATATGTTTAAACTATGTATTTGGGTGATTATGCCTCTGTATTGTATATATTTCTGGTAATGCATTTAAAAAGTTTGGTTTCTCATATCTTTGATAAATAATTGTATAAAACTAAGAATAAAAAATCTCAGGCCGAACATATTTTGTATACAGACCATATGTTCATTTATGTCTTGATTTAAACATGAATCAAATAATTAGAAAACTTGACAGTGAATGCATCTGCATGTTCGACATCTCTGCAGATATTATGACCTCAACGTTTTTAATTTTATAGGCATGCAAGCTTAATTATATTTCAGTAATTAAAATAATGCATAATGTGAAGCATATATTTGCTGTGTTACTGGAAAATAAATATCCAAAAATAAATAAATAAGCATAGTAGTTATTATTATGTTTGCGTAACCCAATTTTAAATGCAGATAAGTTGAATCAATTCACATATGTCACTTCCCTGACATGAACAATATTGCTGAAGTTCCCTCCCGCCCCCTCTCCAAACAGGGAGCAGCAAAATATTGTTTTATTTTTTCATAGATATGCAACTGTCATGGCTGTGTACATTTTTTTTTTACTAAAATACAAATTAGTTTAGCAGAAGCAGTGCCAAAGATACATGTGAAAGAATGCTGAGATAAATTATCATTAATTTTATAACGATATGGTTTTCAAGAATATTGTACTGAAAAAATAAGTGTTGCACCTATATTATTTGTTTTTATATTCTAAAATCAGCAGTTCGAATACCACCCGAGCTCGGCTTATTTCTGATGATGATGATGGAACGTGAATACGCGTTAGAACCCCTTAAAAAGTCCTCCTACCAAGGCACCCCCCATCCTAGGCAGATACCCCGCGTGCAGGTTTGCCTTAACACATACAACACATTAACACATACAACACTATTTATGATGATAAAACTCTAGCACTTCAACTCTGATTTCAGAGGATATTTTAAACAACTAGCCAAATATGTTTAAGATTAAATTTACCTTTACAATTCAATTTTTTATTATATATTTTGAAATATTAAAGTCCATCAGCTTGCAAAACATTTGTTAAACTTTCTATTTTAGATTCAAAAATAATAAACTTATCTTCCATAAAAAAGCTTGATTTAAACTGACACATGATTCGTCAGGTTTGTCTTAGAATTTACTATTGCGTAGAAACTTAATTAGTTGTGTATAAAACATAGTAATATTTCTCTAGTACTTGGATATTTTTGCAGTCGGGATATTTTTGCAGTCGGCTACACACCTCAGCTACATTCTCATTTTTACTAAGCCTTACATCGTATTAAAGCATATAAGCTTTGAAATTTAACTGTTAAAACTTTGAATTTTGTTGATATTAAGTATCCAGATACGTTAAATCGATTAATTTTGTGTAAAACACACATAAGATTAAAATGAACGCTACGTACGTTTCGACGACAAAGAGGTTTTTCCCGTTTCTCAGGAGTAAAATCTTCTCCAACCCACAGGAAAGCAGGAAATCAAAAAATAGAAAACATAAACTACCTATTTTGTTTTTGTTTTTTGTGACTATTTACACATATTTTTTTTTACAAAAAGCTGTTTCATTTATATGCTTCTTTAAAAAAAAATCTTCTTTTTTTGTGCATTTAAAAAAATCTCCAGACTCATGTGAACTTTATTTTAGGTTTAAATCAAATCTAATCACTGTTGATGAAAAGCAAGCTGTGTTTCTGATTATTGGGGTATGGGATAGAGAATAAAATATGTTTGCTTTTTCCCTCATCTTCATAAACAGTTTAAGATGGATCAAGTTGAAGCAATGAAGTTAAATCATGTTAATAATTGATTAAGTAAAATCACTTCAACAAGATCTTATTTTGACATACACTTAACAAATAGTTAACCTGTAGAATTAACAAATAATTAACCCGCACTTCCTGCGTCACAATCACGGTGGCAGAAATCTCTTTTCTGTGGCCATCATTACTTAAAGGGATGTGTCTGAATGCTTCCCTGGGTGCCAGAAACTGCACAAGCGGGGCTGCAGGGAATAATTCAAAGACCCCCATGCCTAGTGGCAAAGATGGACACATAAAAAAAAATATCTGCAGCCATGTCTTTGAGACAAGGGTGGGCAAAAGGATAAATCTAATAACAAATTATGCTTCAGACGCGTTCCCGAATTTTCTTGTTTATGACGCCCATGTTTACTTGTTAGTTTGCCACAATTTTGCTTTACGAAACGTGTTCACTGCATTGTTTTATGTGAATTCCGTCCTTGCTTTTGAGAGAATTTCTGAAGTTTTATTCTATCTCATGTGATAACTGCCTTCAAGTCTTTTTTATAAGTGTGTGCAAGACTCTGTTTCGACATGTGCGTGAAGCCTGGACTCTTACGGTGCTTTAAAACTTGGAACAGTGTT
Organism: Cheiracanthium punctorium; assembly: GCA_038373885.1. Lineage (NCBI taxonomy): Eukaryota > Metazoa > Arthropoda > Arachnida > Araneae > Cheiracanthiidae > Cheiracanthium > Cheiracanthium punctorium. The sequence continues at coordinate 157,639 of JAWZYV010011848.1, forward strand.
AAGTGTGATGATGACAGAGATAACTTCAATGTGATAAATAAATAACTAAAATATGTACATTTAAAATGAGTAGTGGAGAAAGTGCGGCAACGTTATCAGCTGAGCTTATAAAAAGGTGTCGCGTTCTCCCTACTTTTCAAGTGGTATTACGAAAGACTGTGATGCTTAATTATTGTTTCTTGTCACTGCAAAATGATTGATGTATAATATGAGATATCCATATTTGTATTATAGTGTCACAAATTTAGAAAAAATAAATAAAATCTTGTATAAAGATGACTTGATTTTCGTATGATTTTTCTTTTTACAACAGCATTACACTTTATTTTACAATGCGCAAAACTCACCATAAATAAAAATAAAAATTTTAGAAAGCATTTTTGATAATACAGAGTGTTTATAAAATGTCGGATACATTTTTTGTTTAATAATTACTAAAATAATGAAGATAGATTCAAATTAATAACATAAAGTGTTAGATAGAATCAAAAAGTTTTATTATCCTTGTCAAACAACTTCCACGTGTTCCCCCTTTGTCGCAAGGAAAATATCCCAATGATGGTCCATGGCAAACATGTTGGCATCCACGGAGGCCCTTGCGATTGCAATACTGGCATTTAGGTAATCAATGCCCTGTAAACGAAGTTCTTTGCAAATCCCCTCCCCCCGCCCCAAAAATAAAAATATCCAACGACATTATATTGGGTAATTTGGGTGGCCAAGGGCCACTCGCCCAGTTCATCTTCTTGTGAAATGTTCATACAAAGAACTGCTAACAAAGGTACGCAAATGTGGTGGTGCACAGTCTTGTTGAAAAAAAAAACGTGACTGAAGCTCTTCGCGTTGTGGAAATACGAAAATTTTCAACATGTCTAAGGAAACGTCATATCAGAACATATGTCGTTTGTTTAGGAATGTTTGAATATTTTTGCAAAATTAAGGATATTCAAACCGAGAAAGGTAAGCCAATGAGTTATTCCACCCATAAATGCCTATGTTTTTTATTATCTTCATTATTCTTGAATTATTAAACACCAAAATGTGTCCAACATTTTATAAACACCCTGTATTTAAATGATTTGTTTAAGCTAACATTTATAATACTGCTAACAATGTATTGCATAGCGATTAAAACATGGTCCCCAGACCCTTATGGCTCCTTGACACCTTTCTAGTGGATCCATTAAGATTTCGTGTTTAATTTAAAACTAACTTCTTTAAAAAATCTTTTTAGAACATTTCAGCCGAAACTCAAAGTCAATAAAAATTTCTACAAGTGGCATTTTAAAATTGTAAATAAAGCCCTTTGAAATAATTGAATCGGTGAGTGGAGAAACCACTTCAGTCACAAAAATGCGAAAAATCGTTTTCGATGAAAATAAGCGTAGAAAGGCAAGATGCGTGTTGAGGGCAAGAACGACGTTAGTCTGTTGAGTAGTTTCGTAGATACGGGGCTTCTTTTTCGAACGATGGGCGACCATGATCAATTATCGACACACGACAATCAATCAATGGTCGTGAATGATCTATTTTAACATTATTATTGGCCACCTGACCTGCCCTAGGGGTGGTTTTCTAAAAAATAGTTATTCCAGCTTCAATGTTAGATTTTTCATCTCCATAATTTTCTGCAAGCAAAGCACTTTTTTTCTCCTAAATTCATGTTCTCGACTTTTGTATACCATAAATATGGTTAGACAATAAATGGTGATTTGATTTGAATGATTACCTTTTTCCAAGTTTTCAGCTGACTAAAAACCAGTTGAGTGCAGAAACAGCATAAGTCCGAATCAAATTTTAAATTTTCCTGAGCCTAATTGATGTCGAAATTAGGTAATATTTGCATGACAGAAACATAAATGCATGTTATGACAGAGGGAAAAAAAAAGTTTAAATATTTGAAAATTTGGAGGAGTTATGAAGTTTTTTCTCTCTCCTGAAAAATTTCCTTTTTGTGACTGAGGTGGTATCTGCACTCACCGATTCAATTGTACTACTTACTGGAAGATCTTTTTTACTAGTAATCTAAACTAACATGACCATTTATTTTTTAGCACTGAAGGGCTATTTCGTTCACGCCGGTATTTTCTGTCGACATAATTTGTGGACGAATTTGCGTCGGTACGTTTCCGTTGCATCTTTCAACGGGATAACGGTTTATTCGATTGAGCTCAAATGTGGCATATATATTATAGACCACCGTCGCACGATGGGTATTGATTTTGATGGGCATAAGACTTATAGCTTTTTTAAAAGGCTACAAAAAATATTTCTTATACATTACACCCTATGGAGAGAAATACTTAAAAGTACGTTAGCTCCTAAATGATGCATTCTATTGAGATTCGATTTAGTATATATATTATAGGCTACCTCGCACAACCGTTATTGATTTTGGTGTGTATAGGTTTTTTTACAGATCTACAAAAATAATTTCTCAAACAACTCTGTCGAGAAAAATGCCTAAAAATGCCAGATAGCGCAGGTTAAGTGTGGGGGGGGGGGGGCTAAAATGTTTAAAAACACCAAGGTTTGTAAGTTTTGATGATTAATCGCCAAGTTTGGTGCCAAAAAATAAGTTTCAAAACTTAACCAAGTTTGGCGATATCTCCCAATATGGCTGGAAGTATGCAAACGCGACAGTTTATTACTATGGAGAAGTATAGTTAGCAGGGGCGTAGCAAAGGGGTGGGGGGGGGTTAGGGGGTCATAACCCCCCCATGAGGAATTTTTTGCCATGCAAAATGTATATTCTTTACTCCCTTATCACACATATGTATGCATATATGTGAGTTGCAGTAGTCGTAACCCCCCCCCCAATGAAAAATTTCTGGCTACGCCCCTGAAGTTAGAATATGCCTGGTGAAGATTGTAAAATAGTTTTAATAGGGGGTTTTAACATAGATTTTTAATTCTGAAGAAGTGTTTTATAGAACAGGGAAGACAAATACAGTACACTCACGGATTATGATACACTTTCCAGCCTGACAAATATTGTTGAACAGTTTTAGTAGGCCATATTTAATATAGATTTCAATTCAGAAGAATGTTTTGTAGAACAAGAAAGATAAACATGGCAAAGTCATGGATTATGATGCACATTCCAAACAGTATTTATAATGGCGGAGTATAGTTAGAATATTCTTGGCGATGATTGTAAAACAGTTTTAGTAGGCGATTTTAATATAGATTTCGATTCCAAAGAAGTGTTTTATAAAACGAGGAAGAAAAATGCGGCACACTCGTGAATGATACACTGTTTCAACTTAGTGAAATAAGGAAAATAAAACAGGAACGACGAATGGATTATGGTACGCTTTTAATATATAGCACTTTAGTGCGTATTTAAAATATGAAAGTGTTTCAAGTTTTTTGTTATTTATTTTTCTCAAAATGGGACAATTGCTTGTCCCTCCGATTTTTAGGTAAAATGTTTTTTCTCAAAACGGAACATTTACTAGTTTTCAGGCAATAAATTGTGTATGCAATGGGGGGGGGGGGGGTAGCGCATGTTGATTTGAATATACGAGTTACAAGTATAAGTTCTTAGCGCGATATTTTATAATTTTACTTTTATAAGTAACATAGCTTTAAAACTGCAAATTCCAACTGTGTTTTTTTTCATTTCCTCGAAACAGTCGTTTTTTAGCTATTTTTATATGTAAATAGTCGCTATAGTTTCCTCTGATTATAATAGCAAATAGTCGCCATTTAGTTGAGAGTGGGCACCCTGACAAAATAATGTTCGCGTGGGAGACTTTCTTTTCACGACTTTTTACATCCCTTTGAACATCAATTTAAATTTATTAGCTCTCAGGCGCAATTACGTTACAAGAAGAACTTTTACGATTTTAGACTGCTTGGGAAATCTTAAAAAAATAAAATTAACAAGATTGAATTCATTCTTTCGTAAGACCGGGGCAGAAATTCGCAGCAAACCGGAATCCGGAAATTAGCAGAATTCTGTCGATATATTGCCTGAATCGGCTAGGCAAACGATCTTCAAAACAATGCAAAATACAATGAGAAAAGAATTGCTTTTGTCATACCGTTTACGGAATGTTATTGTATTCCGGGTTCCGATTTGCTAGAAATATCCACTCTTAGAGTCCTTAGATTCGGAAAATGAAAATACTACATAAATATAAGCTGAATATACCATTAACTTAATGGCGTTTTAAAAGGAGTCTAGTTTTCAACATTTTCCAGCATACTTGAAAAGTGTGTATGATTTTGGCTTGTCTGTCTGTCCATTTATCTGTTCCTCCTTTCGTCCGTGCTCTAACTTCCGTAAATATATACATCAATTACTACAAGATTTATGTATGTTATTTCTACGTACTACACCAAGAACCATATTGAAAATTGTGTATGTAGCATTTATAGGAGTAAAATAATTTCCTTACATTAAGCTCTATGCTTGTCATTTCCATATTTCTTTTTCTTTCCTTCGTTATCGAAGAATAATAGTAACAACATTAGCACTTAAAATAACCGACTTAATAAAAAATTTGTTATATAGATTATAGTATATTAATAGGTGTATATACATCACGACCAGGGCTTAATTTCTAGAGAAAAAAAGTGCCGGAGCCCTATATTCTCTAGAGCTCATGTTCATACTCAGTGACGTACTGTAAATGCACGCGAACATTGCAATACTGGAGTCGCCAGGCAAGGGGGGAGTCGGTAGCACATTCTATTAAAATGATAGTAATTCAAAGATTATAGCATTAGTAGTGTAATTGTACATATTTTCATTATTTTACAGAACAATGAAATGAACTGAAATAGTCTGAAATTAGCATGACGAAAATTTAACAATACACAGAAGAAGACCCAAAATCTGTCGGTCTCAGGACCCTGAGATTGTTTCGGGCGAAACGATCGAAAGCGAAACACTTAATATACGGGTGGGCTCCGGAGAGCACTATTCAAGAGCTCTGCTCAGTTTTGCCTAATTTTCTAAAAATTCACTCTAGAAAAAAAAGTACAGGAGCTGAGATCCGGTGAGCTCCAATGCAAATAAGTCCTGACATTATAAGTCCTGATCACTGCTCGAAATAAGAGTTTGAAGCTGCCAGCAAATAATGCCGTGGGTTTTCATAAGTTGGCAGAAAAAGCTGTTCAGTTCAGGACGAAACTTTAAATTTTCATAATAAAGGTAAACTGCAGATGCAGTTTTTTTCGCTTAATATTTAAATAATTGAAAATAATTGAATCAGTAATGTAATAAAAATAAACAAACAAAAAATCTTCGCTTTTTTTTAAAGCATTTTACAGTTTCCTAAGTAACCTTAAGATACATGATAGATAGAAAGAAACACTCAAGTAATAAAGTTTTAAATACTCACAGTTGAACTTTCCGCAAGAACTTTCTATCATTGAAGCTTTTTAGGCTGATCCCACGGCATTTGCCGGGACTTATTTCAACTTCGTATAAATACCATCTTTATGAAAACAAACCTTTTCTTTTTTCTACATGGCTCTCGGAATTTAACACGGCTAAGTAAACGGTTGTCTTCTTAAACATTTTCTCTTCATAGAAATTTCTGTTTTCAGTTAATTACTTGGTGAAAGGCAGCATTAAAATTGCGAACTTTTTAAAATGTGACTACTTTTTAAATCCATCGAAACAGCTCTATTCACTTGCATTTTACAGCTTCTAACTTATGGGTATCGTTGACGCGGAGTTTTTTTTTTTTTTTTTAATCATCCTACAATAAGTACAATATGTTCTATCTAAAACAGTACCTCAAATATGGACAATTAGAATTTTTCAAATCCGAAATCGTCGGGATTTTACCGATTCTGGATTACAAAAATTTCTAGATTATATAAATTCTGTAGTATGAATTATAAAAAATTGTAATTATCAGGCACTTTTTTTAAAAAAGTACTTCTTTTTTTATCGAAAAAAGTATTAAAAATAAAACACATTTACTGAGAAATTACACGATAGAAAGGTGTTATCTTTAAGCTTTTTGGTCGAACAGCAATTTTTTGTTATTTTAACGCCCAATTGCGTCCGGATTATTGAAATTCCATAGTTTGAAAGTCCAAATTTGAGAAATTCTACTATATTTAAAAATAATAAGTGGAGATATATGTAAAAGAAAAATGGGACACTGTGAAGAATGCGGATGATAAAAGTTAAACAGGAATGCGCAAAATCGCTTATAGCCATTGGAAGAAACATGCAACTTTACAGATAAGTTAATGAAGCTATGGAAACTGAATTCTGCTCGACAGCATTTGAGGATTTACCTCCGTCAGCGGCAGTAGAAAATCAAGTGGAAACAGGCTTTAAAGATAAGGGAGAAATGACTGTGTAGGAAATCAAATACATATTGATTAAATGATATTGTTGCGAAATAATAACTTAATTTGCTCTCGTATTGAATGCGCATCCGTGAAACTAGTTAATGGCGAAGTCATCAGGTATATGGTAAACCTGTGGAAGTAAACCTGTAGACTTGGCGACTTGGCGACGGATTTGGCGACCTTGGCGACAAATGGTGGCTTCTAGAAAATTCATGTCTCGAGACCATATTTCAATTTCATAAAATTGTTCCAGAAATTTCTCGGCAATTCTGGTGACGTCATCATCTCTATAAAAGCGCTAGGATCTCTCTCCGGAGAGTTCAGTTGAGTGATAGACTTTGAAGCGCACGGTTGATTCTGTGAACTGAATAGCGTTAATGTTGTGCTTATTACTTCCTTGTAAGTAGTATAAGGAAGTAATGTGATCCCGAAAAATTTTGGGGGCCAAATTTCGACATAAAAACCGATTTTGACTACCTCTAAATTTAATTAAAAAATTTTTTTCGATGCATCTCATCGTAGGCTAGCATGCACGATCATATTAACGCGTCTGCAACTCATTTTGACCAGTGGCGAGTCTACTGTGGCCAGTTTTTCCATGCCGTCTGTACGTACGTACGTACGTATGTATGTAACTCGCATATCTCAAAAACTAATGGTCGTAGAATGTTGAGATTTGATATTTAGGATTGTTCTATGATCTAGTTGTGCACCTCCCCTTTTGGTGGCAATCGAATGGATAGTTTATGTACAGGACCGCCCAAAAGATTCGAAATACATTACGCTCTATGGGCCGAAATTCATTAAACTCGCCTAACTCAAAAGCTATTAGGCGTAGAATGTCCAAACTTCATATTTTGGATAGTTGTAACATCTAGTTGTGCACCTCCCCTTTTGGTTCCATTCGACTGGATAGTTTATCTACAGGACTGCCCAAAACATTCGAAATACATTACACTCAATGGGCCGAAATTCATTAAACTCGCATATCTCAAAAACTGTAAGGCGTTGAATGTTGAAACTTTATATTTAGGATTGTTGTAACATCTAGTTGTGCACCTTCCCTTTCGGTTCCATTCGACTGAATAGTTTATCTACAGGACCGCCCAAAAGATTCGAAATACATTACGCTCTATGGGCCGAAATTCATCAAAGCGTTTTTTAGAGGTATTGGGCTATTTCAAACGACTCAGAAGTGATATATGCTGTAAAGAGTTAGAAAATGAATTTCTCCATTAAAAAAAGTGTCTTTTTCATTTATAGTTCTGCTACAGGAACACTCAAAAGATTTCCAATACATTAGGGTCAATAGCAATTTTAGGGGCATTCATCCATTTCAAGCACAATACCGTCCTACCACATAAGTTAGGTAATGGTCCGACCACGGTCACGTGCCTCCCTCAAGAACTATGCCAAAAGTCGCCAAGCTTGGCGACTTTTGGTGTATGTGTGTGCATATTTAACTCTCAAATCTCAAAAACTATTATGAAATTTCATATATAAGAATGTTGTAACATCTAGTTGTGCATCTCGATTTTTGGTTCCAATCTACTGGAGAGTTTATTTACAGGACCACCGAAAAGAATTTCAGTACCTTAATGTCTATGGACATCTTCAATATAATACAGTCATTGTTTGGTACATGCCCAAAATCTCGCCGTCTGTCCTCGACCTTGGCGAGTTTTGGCGAAATATCGCCAAATTTGGCGATAGTCAGTCATTTGGTCCATGCCCAAAGTATCGCCATTTGTTATCGTTCTTGGCGAGTTTTGGCGGAATATCGCCAAATTTGGCGATAATCTGTCATTGTTTGGTTCATGCTTAAAATCTCGCCAAATGTCTTCGACATTGACGAGTTTCGCCGAAATATCGCCAAATTTGGCGCCAAAAATTATTTCCTATTTTGTATAACTCTAAAACTTTAACCCGTAGATTTTTTAACTTTGTATTTAGAACTATTGTAATATCTAACTGTTTTCAATATCTTTTTTGACAGCAATCGACTGAGAATTTATTTACAGGGTGAGCCAAATGACTTTAAATACATTGAGGTGTATGGATGCATTCAATTCATTGAAAGTCTGTGGTCAATGACTACTTTGGCTATCCCCAAAATCTCGCTGACTATCTCAAGTTTGTCGGCTTTTGGTGAAATATCGCCAAATAAAGTGTCAGAAGGAAATCTTTCAAATTGAACTCAGCTTGGCGATATCGAAATATTTGGCTAGAAATCGCTAAACCTTACTATTATTGATATTTTATCTCTTTCAAACAAATAAATTTAGAGGAAGTGCATCGAAAATATTTTTGATCTAATGGACGTGCAAGGAAGTCATGTGTTGGACACATCAGATTTTTTGTGATTTTAGTTAGCGTATGCTAAAGTTTCTTGTATTATTTTGAGCCATCGAGCTGCGAGCCGTGAAATAAAGTGTTATTTTTTTTTATTTACTGTGCATTGGACTGATTTAAAATACACCCACTTGGCGATTTTCGTAACATTGGTGTCAGAAAGTGGGATCAGGATCTGTTTGAATGCCATTAACCAGAGCAGCCATGGAAGATAAAATAGAAAAACTGTTTGCTATGATGTTAGATATGCGTTCCAGTCAAGAGAGTCTGAAAGAAAATATGTCGTTCGGACAGGAGAGTCTGGAAGAGAAGATCTGTTCGGGACTAGAGAGTCTACAAGAGAAAATGCGTTCAGGACAAGAAGAAATGAAGACTCAAATACAATCTGTTCATAAAAGAGACGAGGGAGTACGAAGCGAAGTGCAAAGACAGATCAGCGACGTACAAGAAAAAATCGAGGGAGTACGGAGCAATGTACAAGGACAGATCAGCGACGTACAAGAAAAAATCGAGGGAGTACGGAGCAATGTGCAAGGACAGATCAGCGACGTACAAGAAAAAATCGAGGGAGTACGAAGCAATGTGCAAGAACAAATCAGCGATTTTGAAAGAGACTTTCTGATCTTGAGAGGAAGCCAAGCAATATTTTGGCAAGTGGAGAAATTATTAATTCTAGACCCACTGTAAAGCATTTAACATTTGACGGCCAAACATCTTGGACTGTTTTTAAGACTCAGTTTGACGTCGTGAGCTCTACAAATGGATGGACGGATAGCTTCAAGGCCAGTCAACTTGTGGCCTCTCTGCAAGGATCAGCTGCGGAGATTCTCCTAGGAATACCGAATGACAAGTTGAACGACCTACCAACTGTCGAAAAGGCTCTCGAATCTCGATTTGGAAATAGCCATCTTACCCAGTTTTATAGGACTGAATTGAAAGCAAGGCGACAAAAGCCTGGAGAAAGTCTACAGGTATTAGCCGCTGATGTTGAGCGATTGATGAGCCTAGCTTACGCGGAATGCCCCCTAGATGTTCGAGAAAGTTTAGCAGCCCAGTACTTTGTCGACGCTATCAGGGACGAAGATACACAACATTCTACGAGACTGGTAGACCCGAAAGATTTGAAGGCAGCTCTAGCGTATAGCATGAAATATGAAGCTGCGAGAACCGTTTCGAAAACACCCAGGCATGTAAGTTCTGTGCATATAGAGGGAAACGCCGCCAAGGAAAAGGATGATAAACTGGATCTCTTATTACGGAGTGCCTATAATGTTACATTCGAATCAAGGTACAAATTTTAATTCAGCACTATTTTCGGAACTCTGCGAATATTTGGGAATCAGGAAGACTCGAACAACACCGTTACATCCCGAGTCCGATGGCATGGTCGAGAGGCACAATCGAACAATTTTGAATCATCTTTCGATATTTGTTTCGAAGAATCAAACCGACTGGGATACATATTTGCCACTGTTCCTCCTGGCTTACAGAAGTGCGGTTCATGAGACGACCGGATATTCTCCATCAGAGATGTTGTTCGGCCGTCCTCTTCGATTACCCAGTGATATTGTTTTTGGACGACCATGTGATACGCCCTCTTCACGGAATGTTTACATGAGTAATTTAGAAGCACGATTAGAAAGAGTTCATTCGTTTGCCAGAGAGCGAATAAATTTGGCGAGTGACCGAATGAAGATTCGTTACGACGCCAAAGCAACGAATCACCAATTTAAGGAGGGTGATCAAGTTTGGCTGTATAACCCGAAACGAAGGAGAGGTCTGAGTCCTAAGGACCTTATACAGTTGTCAATAAATTGAACGATGTTATCTACAGAGTCCAGAAGTCGCCCAATTCAAAACCGAAAGTCACCCACATTAATCGTTTAGCTCCATATGGTGCTACTGACCATGATGTTGTGTGATTAGACTGCCGGGTCGTCAGTTTTTAAAGAGGGGAGTAGTGTTGCGAAATAATAACTTAATTTGCTCTCGTATTGAATGCGCCGCCGTGAAACTAGTTAATGGCGAAGTCATCAGGTAAATGGTAAACCTGTGGAAGAAACCCTGTAGCCTTGGCGACGGATTTGGCGACCTTGGCGACAAATGGTGGCTTCTAGAAAATTCATGTCTCGAGACCATATTTCAATTTCATAAAATTGTTCCAGAAATTTCTCGGCAATTCTGGTGACGTCATCATCTCTATAAAAGCGCTAGGATCTCTCTCCGGAGAGTTCAGTTGAGTGATAGACTTTGAAGCGCATGGTTGATTCTGTGAACTGAATAGCGTTAATGTTGTGCTTATTTGTGATTTTAGTTAGCGTATGCTAAAGTTTCTTGTATTATTTTGAGCCATCGAGCTGCGAGCCGTGAAATAAAGTGTTATTTTTTTTATTTACTGTGCATTGGACTGATTTAAAATACACCCACTTGGCGATTTTCATAACATTATTCTGGAAATTGTCTTACATAGTGTTTGAAAAATTTCACATGCATACAGACGATTGTTTTTAATAGATACTTTATGCTTTAGTGATTGGGAAATGTGTGTGTATCTGTGAAAAGAACGGGACTAGCTCGTTATAGCTGAAAGAATATAGTATAGCGGACTAAATCAGAAAACATCAGCTAACAGTTATTAAATCTTAACACCTCTAATACACCGTGCAACGCCAAGCTATGTAGCTAGTGAAAAATAAGCCGGTATATCTAGTGCAATTTTTGTAACTTTCATTAAAGTAGTGCCAATTCGCAAATCAACTGAGGTAGTATCCATTTAGGAAAGCTTTTCAAAAAGAAACATACATTTAAGGGTTTTGTTTTTTATTTTTGTAATTTTTCATAACTCGTTTATTTATAATTTTACCGTTTGTAAAAGACTAATGAAATTCTTAAGGGGACTACCTGAATATCTTTTAACGTGATTTAATTTGATTATTTTTAAAAAGATCAAAAGTTGTATTGTTTCTTTAAAAAAACAGGCTTTAGACTGTAGAACCTACATAGGTACACATATAAAGAAAAAAGATAATTTTTCAGTTATCTGAACCTAAAGGACAGCTAATTTATTAAAAGCGAATATACATAGAACATTATCAATTTTCGGAAACTTGCCAAACTTTAAATTCCGCAAGCGGAATCGCAAACTAAAATTAACATACTGTACACATATAATTTAGGGAATATTAACATGGAAAGACATTATTTTATAAATGTAGCTTTCGCTCTAGTAAAAAATTGAAACTCTATGCATGGTAAAATTAATGACGAAAAGGATATAATGCTTGCAACTCATGTTACTGGATGAGTAAATCAATATAATTTATTTGCATATTAAATGCAAAAGAGCAGACAGTCTTTTCAAATTAAACAGCCTTGGTTGTCCATTATTTCTAATATTTTATAAGAGTGGCATATAGCCCTGTTAAGTCAGTTTCTTGGCGCTGTTCCAGAATACAGGGCACGTGTTTGTAGTCTTTTGAGACTAAATTCGAAGGCCTAGCTCTCATGCAAATTAGGCTGGCCAAAGGCGTTTCCTTATGTTGTGAAACTTTTGGCGCCACTTTCTTATTACTATTTTGATTAAAGTATTACAAACGGACAGATCATAGCAAGGAATGTTTCTAAAAATAAATTTAAATTTCTTTTTAACGAAAATTAAATTTCAAGGAACGCGTTTTGTATCAAATTATTAATACACGCTCACACGCGTATGTGTATTTCATTTTTCCCATTCGAACGTTTGATCTTTTTTTTTTCTATACTAGGGGCCAAGGCCCCCAGACTCGCTACGCTCGCTTTTCGTATGAGGCATTCGGCCCCTAATCAGGCTTATTCGTAAAAAAGACATAATTTCAACAGACAAAACCCGAACATTGGATCAGATAGAATGCTACTGAGCTAAGCTGCACATTGCTTGGTTCTTGCATCTTCATTGGTACATAAAAATTTAAACTTCACACTACAGTAGACCCCCTACCCCTTATAACACGGAAGATATTTTGTTATGGGAATCCGTGTTCTACGGGTCCTGAGCTATACTCCACCTGGAGTGCAGACTCCGCTTATAATCGCTGGAAAAATTATTTGCACTCCTCAGAAACACAATATTTAATGTTGCCATTCAAAAGTTATATTAATTAGGAGCTAAAGCGTAATAAAATCAGAACATCTGTTTCAGCTGTATTTTTAATAATATAAAACCTATTGGACACCTTGCGAATTTGCCACCCATGGCGATTTTTCATTATTTGGCGACCTGCGTACATGTAAAGTTAGTAAAAGCTACGGAACAGATAGGATAGCTTGCCACCAATGGCGACTTTTCATTATTTGGCGATTTACACATGCTCACAACCTATAATTACTGTTCATTTAAGGTTATCGGAAAACCGTTATCCATATTTTCATTTACGTAATCATTTGCAGATTGGCGTACTTAACACCACGAATTATACCATCTCGTCGCGCTAGCAAATATCCAAAGTGTACTATAACTGCTATAATGGCATAGCTAACGCCGCCAAATATTTCTACTGGTAGCCAATAATCCAGCTGGACGAGAACCGGCTTTAAAATAATCTGCATTTTAATTATTTTTCATTTTCAAGATATTAGTTATTCTGTTTTGGAAAAACGAATAATCGCTAATTCTAAACTCCTGTTGTCTAAGCGAACTTACTATTTGAAAATTGTCAACTTTGTGTAACACATTTTGAGTTACTTATTTCATATAGTTTTTATTTTGGCGTAAAATGGGCGTAATTCTAACTCATGTTTGTAAATTTCACGCGATTCTAGATACTTGGAAACGCTTTGTTGCAAAGGAATGAATGATTTTATGCCAAATCTGGCAACCATTCTGTTTATTTTTTCAGTTTTTTATTAATATCTTCTAAAATAATTCGATTTTCGAAATTTAAGTCAGCTCATCAGGTTCCTCGGAATTTATCGAATCTGTGGGGCCCTTAGTCGAAACTTAAATCCCCACGGTTTAGGAGGAGATAGGCCAACAAGCTTTGACAGCGCCAGTGGCGACACCGGCCTTTACTTTTTTTTTAGAATAGAGAGATACCCAAATTAAATTTCATGCTGTTCTGGAAACTCGCGGAATCTTTTTGCAATCGAAAGATTTCGTTTTGTGTACACAGCTATTCTCATGTCCATGCAAACGATTTATTTGTGAAAAAAAAAATAAAGATAATAAACTGTGTAATCTGGAAAATCTTTTTAAACGAATTTGAATCCCAATAGTATGACGTCATATTCACTTGAAAAGGGTAATTTTGTCATTCAAATGATTTACTTTTTTGACTCTCGGAAATAAAATGGTGCTGAAAATAGCGAAAATTCGCTTAAAATGGAGGGAACGGGTGGATTTTCAGATTTTTTAAAGAAGCGCAGATTGTTTTCTATATTTTTATACATGATCATGAAAATTTTCAAGCGGATCGTGCAAACGGTGAAGAAGTTATTAGGCTTTTTGTGTTAACTTTGTAAATTTCACGCGATTCTAGATACTTGGAAACGCTTTGTTGCAAAGGAATGAATGATTTTATGCCAAATCTGGCAACCATTCTGTTTATTTTTTCAGTTTTTTATTAATATCTTCTAAAATAATTCGATTTTCGAAATTTAAATCAGCTTAGCAGGTTCCTCGGGATTTTTCGACTCTGTGGGCACCTTAGTCGAAACTCAAATCACTACGGTTTAGGAGGAGATAGGTCCACAAACTTTGACAGCGCCATCGGCGGCGACAGCTGCCCTTACTTTTTTTTAGACTAGAGAGATTATTTATACCAATGTGTTACTCAATAGCATTCTATTGGATCCAATCTTCGGTTTTCGACTGCGAAAATTATGCCTTTTTACGAGTAAGACTTACTAGAGGCCGAAGTCCTGTACGAAAAACGAGTGTAGGGAGCCTAGGGGCACTGGCTCCTAGAATTGCAAATAAAACTGAATATCTGGATCCAAACACATTTACAAATTTTTATCATCTCGGGGATCTCCTGGAGGAAATTTATATCTTCACACAAATAAGTGCACATGAAATTAAAGAAAAAATCCATTGTATCTAAATGAAATGTAAAGAAGGAGAGAGAAATAGAAAGGGGAGAAAATCGCTTCAAACAATGGCGTAACCAGGATTTTATTTGAGGGGGATCTGTGTATCAAATCTTAAGCTAAGTTTCGATTGTAAGCTCAATCAATTTTCAATTATAAAATCAAATTGTAAGCTAAGTAAAGTGTCAAATTTCCGACGGGGGGGGTTGCAGCCCCCCCTGGATACAGACAGCACTGCTTATTTTTAAATAAAAAACTTTGTAAAACTATTTTTTTTAATGTAGTCTCTCCATTTATCCCATTACTAGCTGATACACGCGACTTCGTGTACGTCGGCTTTAGAATTAGGTCCTGAGAGAAATGAAGTATTTGAACAAACATGTTTGCACTATAGACACAAAAGTGACTGTATTTAAATATTATTTATTTTTCATTTATTTTAAATGAAGTATAATACATGGTAGTATACAATTTTAAAATAAGAGAGTAAGCAGAGTTACTAAATTTAGATTTTTTTTATGTAGTTGGCGAATAGAGACAGTTAAGACTGTATCTGCGAACTATTTTGAGTGTTCTTGTAAAAGAAATATTTATGCAGTTCGCATGAATTCTAGCCTGTGTTAATCAGGAATAGTGCAACTTTCTATTAGTGAAAAAGTTTCAGAATCGGTTCTGTAGTTACAGAGATACCCATAGAGTGTAATGTATTATAATTATTTTGAATGTTTCTGTAAAAGAACAGTTTATGCTACATGCATGAATTTTAGCCTATATAATACTCAGGAATAGTGTAGTTTTCTATCAGTGAAAAAAGTTTTTGAATCGGTTCAGTAGTTACAGAGGTAGACTTAGAGCGTAATGTAATTCTTATGAGTATGCCTGTAAAAGAACTATTTGTGATATACATAAAATATAGCCTATAATACGTAGGGCCCCACCAGTAGCTGAGAGGTTCTGCTCTCGAAACTGCAAGGCGGGAGGAGTCAGGTTCAAACCGCGGTCGCGCCTGACGACTTAGCTGAGTTTTCCGTGGTTTTTTCCGACACTTCGCGTAAATACGAGCTAGGATCCCTTAAAAAGTCCCTCACAGAGGGCATTCCCCATACAGGCTTAGAACTCTAGTGCAGTCAATCGCCCTTAATTCACAAACAAACAATAATACTCAGGAATAGTGTAACTTTCAATCAGTGAAAAAAGTTCTAGATTCGGTTCAGTAGCTGCAAAATGCACATAAAGCGTAATGTATTAGAATTAATTTGAGTGTCTTTGTAAAAGAATTATTTATACTATAGCCATAGTTGCCTTATGTTAATCCAGGGTATAAGCTATATTCATTCCAAATTTTATCCAAATCCGTTTAGCCATTTTTGTGTGATTCAATCACAAACATCCAAACACACAAACGTACACATATATATTATAGGTAGGATTTGGAAATTTATGAAGGAATTTGTAAGAACCACATTTGGACTTTTCTTTCTTATGCTTTTTAATTTTGCGATTTTTATGGCATTTCATGTTTTTCAAATGCACGCGATTCTATGAATAGAATTTTTGCTTTATTTCAAAAGCATAAATCATTTTGTGCTGGCGTAACTCGCCAAGCGTGACCACCTAAAATCGGTTTTTAATTAATAGTTAAAAAAGTAATTAAAATTTCAAAATTCTGAGCCTCTCAGGTACGCATTATCGAAGTCATTCGCTTATATGCTCAAAAGCTCTGCGTGTTGTAGATTTGTCCCAGTGGGGGTTCGTGGGTTATTTAAATGGAGGTTCACAAAACAAATCCCGAAAATTAAATATGCAGATATGACGCACCTTACAAATTAAAATATATTTGCGTTTCCAGCAGGTAAAGGAAAACAATGCACGCAACTAATAGAAAACAATTCATATTTTGTCTTATATTTCGTCACCAAGATCAGCTTTAGTAAAGGTATTGTCTAGATTCCTTTTATTTCAATATTTTTTCAAAGGATAATATTGAAAAATGTCATTGCTTTAGCTCCGAAATACTTATTTTACTTTCATCTTAATTATTTACACTAGTTTATAAAAAAAAATAATGTTATGAAAAATGATAGAAATAAAGAAAATAATAAGAAAATGAAATAAACATTAACTAACTAACCGAACGTAACAAACCAAGGAAAAATCCGGAAGAGATACCGTAAAACAAATGGCCCTGGTGTGCACAATGAAAATGTGGAACGGAGTGATATCAGCAATGCTGTATGTTCTTCTCAGCTGTCTCCGCTTCTGATCTCAGAGAGCGGTTCAGAAGAAAACTTTTCCGCTCGCACGTACGATTGATTAAAGACTGTGCTGTCGTAACCTACACTACAATACCTTAGCTATAATAAGCGTATTTAATAATAGTGGAGGGGAGGGGGGAGAGAGTAAAACTCGCGTTTTAAATCCACAAAAAATCTAGAAGGGTACTAAATTTTTTTTTTAATTTAATTCGTTAATGTGTTTATTCTTCAGTTTTTCCTTTGGAGGTTCACGTGCTCATGTGCTCAAATGGAGAAGCCGCCATTGTGGAGAACATTCATTTTTATTATTATAGATTTGGAGATAGATATATTTGGAGTAAAACTGGCATAATTTCCGTGATATTTCATGTTTTTTAAATGCACGCGATACTTCATTGAAGTAATAGCCTTTCTGTTAGCTCAAAACATGAATCATTTTATACGGGCGAAAACGTAAAAAAGGTTTTTAATTTATAATTAAAATAGTAATAAAAAATAAAAAATTCTAAGAAGCCTATAACCGTTTCCGGGGTCTCATCTACCTCTATACCAAAATTCATCATAATCAAGTCAACGGTTTTGGCGTGAAAGCGTAACAAACAAACTCACTTTCGAATTTATAATATTAGTTAGGATTAGACTGAATTAATGAGAATGTTTTATCATTTGCAGTTGAAAAATATCAATAGTCCAGCACTGTTAGTGGCTCTGACTGACAACACTCCATTAAAATTGCTAATTACACTTTGTTAATTACATTACTAATTACATTATTAATTACACTTTAAAAAAAACTAGATTAGTTTTTGATACCTTTAATAAGGCATTTCATCAGAATCGGAATATCTAAAGCAGAGCTTACAATGTTGAACAAAAAGTTGTGATTTGCAGGGAGTATGTGACCTAAGCCCCGTTTTGAACGGGACCGCCCTGTTTTTAGATAGCATATCCCGTTTTTAGAAAGAAACCATTTCAAAAAATTGTTCGAAAGATTTAAAAAATCCTCCAACAGTAGCACCAAGTAGCTTTTAATTACTAACATTTCGTCATCCTATCAACCCATTAAATAGAAAGGGATCTTTCTCTTATTCATAATTTAGGAATTAACAAACAAAACCAAAAAAAAAAGCCATGTTACTTGTGAAAGTGTATTTTCAGAAATCGTGTCAAAAGCTTCATCCGTATTTTAAAATCAGCATTATTATTTTTTTCTTTTTCTTTTCTTTTCTCGAAAGCACACTCTAAGCATTAGTAGATATCCTTGTTTCGGAGGGGGGGGGTGCTACCTAAAAATTAGAGACAGAGACATTATTAAATGTCGCGTTTTTCGATAGAAAAAACTAAATAGTCATATTAAGTATGTGGTGGTGTGCCCGGGACAGCCAGCTGTCCTCAAAAAAGGGTCTCTAGATCTGTGGCACGCGATGAACGTTTCGATCGTCCGCCATTTTGCTAGTAGTTAAGTCGAGCGATGGCAACGGCTGCCCTTTTTTCAGCATTGGGAAAGGGTTTCGCCTCAAATGGTTAATGTATTATAATTTATATAAGAATAATTATATATAACATAACTCTTTATATATATTAGAATAAAGGTAGTCTAGATGTGGGAACCATTGTTCAAAGATACGTCCCCTTGCACATCTTGAGTCGGACATTGCTGGTCGCTGTCGAATCTAGAGCTTCGCAAGGATCTCCTTGGCTCGAATCTAGAGCTTCCCGAGGACAGCCCTTGCGGCCCACCAAACTACCAGCCCATCAGGGTAGTTTCACGGCGTTCATCCGACCGCCCGATCCCCAGTCCGGCCCTGTTCTCAAGTACTTCTCGCAACCATCCCTCGTCGTGTTAATAATAATTCCTAAGGAGATTTAATTGCATGCAATTACATTTCGATACTTCTTACCCGGAAGTAAATATGAAGCAAGGGCTTTTCCAAGGGGAGGACACAATTGTCGCGCGTCCCCTCTGAGAGAGATATATTTATACTAGATAAAATGGCTTTCTTACCTGACATATTTCATGCATTTCTGATCGTATTCAAGTTTTGCCACACACACACACCCCCCCCTCATTAAAAAAGTTCTAGATCAGCCATTGATATGAAGACAATGCGTGAAACCGCGATAAAAGTGAGAGGACTGCATAAAAATAAAGACTTTTGGGCGTCAGACAAAATGCGAGACTGGTCTCGCGGTCTCGCACGAAACGAGACCGCGAGACGATGCCTACGCATGCGAGACCAGACCGCGAGACGAGACAGCGAGACGATACCTTAGAGCACGAAACAATATTTCGATGTGAAAGTGCGAGACGAGACGAGACCTGAGCTATATCTCGTCTCGCATGGTCTCGCGTCCATCCCCAATTTAAAGTATGAAAGTACGTGCTTCTGGTTTTATTTTATTATTATTATTATTTTGATATAGATTAATTCGTTTCGTTAAGCCGTGAGGTTCCCCTGTAAACAGATTGATACTATTTTGGGGGAATTTTTGACACTTTCGCTTCCACATAATTTATGTACACGGGATCGATGCAGATGAAATTTGGGTCCGTTTTACGGCCCCTTCACAAAAATACAATCCAAGATTAAAACAACGATGTTATCTTATATTTTAATTTGTTTTGTAAATTATTTTAAGAAAAATTTGACTTTCACAAAACTTGTTATGAAAATTAACAAAAATGGATGCTGAAATTCACAAAAACAAACAGTTTTTACAAAGATGGAACCCTGGAAGAAATTCCTGGATCCGCCCCTGTTTACATTATTAACTGTTTAATTAGGGGTTTTTTTAAAGTTTTTTCGATATTCTCATACACAGGATAAGTAACTTTCAACGAATATATTACATGCGCGATGCTTGACATTCCCCCTCTTGCCAATAATCTCAAAGAGAATCTAAAAGATTGGTCACCTTTGCTTTCGATATAGTTAATGCCAGTTGCTAAATAATTTTACCTGCAGATTCAGATCTAGGTTGAATGATTCATGCTTACGCATTCTTTTTTACTGCAGAAGTGAGTCGCGTACAAACGTACATATTCAATGATGAGTTTGCGCTTTACGAATTATTTTCTGTAATTAACACTATGGACGGAATAAAGCTTAAAATGGAATAAATGGGAAATTAATACTCTCTTCTGAAAAAAAATTAAAAAAATCAAAACTTAACAAAGTCTTGTCCATAGGATCAGATAAAATGCTGTTTCCGTGTAATACTTAAATTTTCATACAGAAGAATAAATCTCACTTCGTTTTCCCTAGACTGATGAATAACTGAACGCTATAGATTGATTTAGCTCTACACTAAGAAGAATTTTATTGTTCTACTCTGGAATGCATGAGGAGCTAATACATAATCTCGGACAAGAATAAATGTTCCTATGAATCGTGGGTGAGGGAAGGGTCACTCTTCCATGACCTTGCAGAGGTCGGAGTCATGGCAACTTGCGATCGATTGCAGACAGTAAATGGACAGGACCGTTCTCTCCAGTTTTTGCATTCCATCTCCCGGAATTTCTTTTTTTTTTTTCTTTTTGGGATCGTCTCCCCTCTATCTTCCGGATCGTCTGGAATCGATCCAGGATCTGGCGCCAAGTGCTGCCTCTTAATTGACACCTGATACAGCAGCCGCTGTACCACAAAGTGAGAATAGATAGCCCATCAGCGTGGGATGAAATGTTAAAAGTTCGACATCGCAACAGAAATAATGGTTTTTCTGGTTAATTAACTAAGAAAGGCTTTGGTCAAATAACATAAAATTCTAGTTTGTTTATCCCCCACGCTATGATTATCTGCTTTGAAAATGAAATTGCTTGCATATGTGTTATTTTAAAGCTTTTTAAAATGCGTACAAAATATAATTAAACATTTTTATTTATTTATTTATTTTACGTATTTTACAAACGCATCTCAAATTACTTTGATAATATAAAATATACTTTAAAAATTACTTTATGCTTAAATTTTAGATTTTCGGAAATTATCCGCAAACATATTATTGAGATTCCATTTATACGTCCAAATTTTTATAACTTCTGATAATTAGTTAATATCCATGCCTTGGAGTACAAGTCATCTTATGGGATATGAATAAAGCAATAGTTTCAGTCATTTTATAATAATAACGATAAACTAAAATGGGTTGCATAAATAATTTCTTCCCTTTAAATTAGAAATGCAAGCCTATCACAGACCAAAACAACTAGAGAGAAAGAGCTTTATCCTTCCTATATCTTCTACAAGCATTCTAATTTTTCTGCAGCGGAAGGAAAATTTCCTATTGATCTGTTTCCCGAACTTAAGCTTTCATCCCTAATATTAGTGATCTGGTTTTAGTTTGGTATCGGAATGTAAGATTAAAAGCTATTATTTTTATGAAAAGGACCGAGAGATAAAGGAACATGTATATGTATTCCATTAATGGTTAAATACCTTTATTACTGAAATGTCCGTAGGATTTTTCAGATTAATGTAGAGGTAATAAAGAACAAAAATATTATCTCTTGAACTTTATATTTTCTTTCACCTAACTTTTTGAAGGATGGAACTTTGAGGAATATAATGCATATAAGATGTAAAAAATCCTACTTTAGTACTACAAGGAGAAACTTAAAATGAGTATTGTAAACAGTTCTTAAAACAATAAGGAAGTAAATTTCGTGATACTGATCACTGAAAAGTTCGACAAACGACTGCTATTTCATCTCTTTTGATTAGGGTAGCCCGCATATCTTACTGAACAAAGGGTAAGATAAAGTTTTGGGGAAAGGAATGAGTTGAATTATATATTTTTTTGTTAATAAATGATTTCTGGACAAACTTTTTCGTTGTCGAATGACTGAATCTCAAAATTTTCTTGTTTCTCGATAAGCAGTTTTCAGCACTATTTTCGGGACCGCATACGAAAGCGATAATTCGGTCCTATATTTCCATGTGCGTGTGTTGACGTCTGTAATGGAATATTCAGTCCGTGTTGGAGCTGCTATCCGGGAATGCGTAAACAGGTCAAACTTTTGCTCTTTAGAAAAGAATACGCTGCGAATAAGAAGATAAAATAATCGTCTCTGCGTCTAGACTGGGTGGGGATGTGGTGTCAAAGAGGCCGCCGGAGCAGAAGGAAGGACAACCTCAGGCGCAAGGGAGTAGCCCTAGAAAAAACTTTTTTCTTACTTTTCATCGCCCCTTCAAAAGGTGCCGGTGACAGAATAATAAGATGGGAGCAAGAATATCAAACTCAAGATCTTGGACCCACGTTGAATGTTATAAATTTCAATGTCGCCATTTAAATTGTAATATAATTTACACAAACGAAGTAAAAATAAAAACTGAAATCACCGATCCGGCTCATGGGCAGAGATGGAGGAATTCCGAGACGACAGGCGTTTTAATAAATCAATTGCGTGATGAAATACCTCTCTTCGCGAAGAAAGTTTTGCAAGAGACGATTCTTTTCTGGGTCGATGCAAGAAATATGAAAAACAGTCTGAGTTTATATAAATACTTCACATTGCTATCTCTTTTAAAATAAACTAAGAATACGTAAATAAAAGTATTATTAATTCTTAATAGTACTTTTATGTACGAACAAAATGAAATCTTGAATACCTCAGTCATTTATTCCGAGTCTGTAGAGAAGTTAAAAATGCTGCGATGCGATGTATAAAATTCGAGAGGAAATGGGGAATGAAGAAGAGAGAATTTTTCACCCAGAATTTTTTTTATTATTATCATTTCCTCTGTTAATAAAAATAAAAGTTTAGTGAGGAATGAGACCTCCTTCCCCTCTCCTCCGAATTCTTCGAACGTTTCTCCGAAAATAAGACCACGTCTTATATTAATTTTTGCTTTCAAAAGGCACACTACAGCTTATTTTCGAGGGATGACATATTTTCCATGCACAATTAACAAACGTACATGTTCGTAAAACACATTTATTTATGTATCATTCTAATATAGCCATGTCGTCTTCTCCTGAAACATTGGCTTAAAGCTCCAGATCTCGAATTCCGCAGTGATTTTTTTTTTTTTTCTAACATGATTTTACCTTAGACTATTGGCCTAGTCTCTCATATTTAGCATTAGAGCTCTCATCCGATAAGCACCTTTTGTCTAAGTAGCCTGCTTGTAGGGTACTGGAAACAGCTGTTCATTACTTTATTTATTCCATGCATTCTTGACTTCTTGTACATAAGGCTTCACAGATGTTGTTTTTTTTTTCCCCTAATGGCCGGTCGCTGCCTTGAAGGCTCGGCCATTACAAAGGCCAGAAGTGTTGGTCTCTTTATTATGGGGACACCTAGTAGGTGGACCAACGTCGTCCTCTATGAAGGGATGGACAATGATAACTACGCCCAGTCGGGGATCGAACCCCGACCGCCGGGAGTTGAACCCGAATCCGTAGTACGGTGCTTTACCCTCCATACAATCCGGTCAGCAGGCTTCACGTTGATTTCATTTCCACGTTGTTTTCAACGTGGAAATTAAATCTAAGTTTCCACGTTGATTTCATTTCATTCTACTTTCAATGTAGTTATTGATTTCCGAACGCAAATAATGTTTAAATGGTTTGTTTTTTGCACTCATTTTATATAAAAATCAGAATTTATTGTACTTTGAATTTATTTTTAAATCACTAAACGTCCGTTACTAGCGTGACGTATTAAATACCGATACCGATTATTCTAATTTGTCGTAATACATCCGTTTGTTTCTAATGTGCATTCTTGTTGCGTCTGCACTTTGTTATTCGGCTCTCTGGCTGTCGAGTAAGAAAACCGCCTCCTCACTGACGATCTGAATTAGGGCTTCTATTCAGGGCCTTATTATCGCATGGGCAAATCTGGACTTTGCCCAGGGCCCCAGGCTTGAAAGGGACCCCAATTTCACATGTTTTTCTGAAATATTCTTTTATATATCAAAATTTTATGAAAAATAAAACGAATTTATAAATGGTGCCCCCCAAATTCATCAATCCCAGGGGGCCTCTTTGGCCATAATCGGGCCCTGCTTATATTAGGGGTGTCCTGAGAAATCATACTAGGGCGTATTATTTGATTCGGTTTTATTTTCAGAGAAACAGGTAGCATTCATCCTAACATAGCATAATGTTATAGTCTAATTTTTGACAAAACATGTGTGCAAACATAACAGCTGAAAACTTATCTAATTTCTGTTCTGTAATTCTAATGATGTAACATACTCACTGGAAATATCTATTAAGTTTAGACTTGCTGAACATGTGGAATGCTTAAAAATCTCTTGACAAAAACTTGCTCCCTGTTATCATAAAAACGCTCCTCTAAAAGTGCCTATAAGTTATAATTAAAGTAAATTATGGCATTAGACGGAGTAATCCGGATAGAAAATTTAAGTGAGCTTTTTGAAATACTGTAACAATATTGCTCTAGGTAAATTTGAATTCTGGTGTACACTGCCTTTAAAAATCTCTCTATTCTAAAAAAAAGTAAAGGCCGCTGTCGCCGCCGCTGTCAAAAGCTTGTCAGCGTATCTCCTCCTAAACCGTGGGGATTTGAGTTTCGACTAAGGTGCCCACAGATTCGAAAAATTCCGAGGAACCTGCTAAGCTGATTTAAATTTCGAAAATCGAATTATTTTAGAAGATATTAATAAAAAACTGAAAAAATAAACCGAATGGTTGCCAGATTTGGCATAAAATCATTCATTCCTTTGCAACAAAGCGTTTCCAAGTATCTAGAATCGCGTGAAATTTACAAACATGAGTTAGAATTACGCCCATTTTACGCCAAAATAAAAACTATATGAAATAAGTAACTCAAAATGTGTTACACAAAGTTGACAATTTTCAAATAGTAAGTTCACTTAGACAACAGGAGTTTAGAATTAGCGATTATTCGTTTTTCCAAAACAGAATAACTAATATCTTGAAAATGAAAAATAATTAAAATGCAGATTATTTTAAAGCCGGCTCTCGTCCAGCTGGATTATTTGCTACCAGTAGAAATATTTGGCGGCGTTAACTATGCCATTATAGCAGTTACAGTACACTTTGGATATTTGCTAGCGCGACGAGATGGTATAATTCGTGGTGCTAAGTACGCCAATCTGCAAACGATTATGTAAATGAAAATAGGGATAACGGTTTTCCGGTAACCTTACATGAACAGTAATTATAGGTTGTGAGCATGTGTAAATCGCCAAATAATGAAAAGTCGCCATGGGTGGCAAGCTATCCTATCTGTTCCGTAGCTTTTATTAACTTTACATGTACGCAAGTCGCCAAATAATGAAAAATCGCAATGGGTGGCAAATTCGAAGGGTGTCCAATAGGTTTTACATTATTAAAAATACAGCTGAAACAGATATTCTGATTTTATTATGCTTTAGCTCCTAATTAATATAACTTTTGATTGGCAACATTGAAAATCATTGTGTTTCTGAAGAGTGCAAATAATTTTTCCAGCGATTATAAGCGGAGTCCGCACTCCAGGTGTAGTATAGCTTAGGACCCGTACAACACGGATTCCCATAACAAAATATCTTCCGTGTTATGAGGGGGAGGGGGTCTACTGTAGTGTGGAGTTTAAATTTTTATGTACCAATGGACATGCAAGAACCAAGCAATGCGTAGCTCAGTAGCATTCTATCTGATCCAATCTTCGGGTTTTGTCTGTTGAAATTATGTCTTTTTTACGAATAAGCCTGATTAGGGGCCGAATCCCTCATACGAAAAGCGAGCGTAGCGAGTCTGGGGGTCTTGGTCCCTAGTATCTGAAAACAAGAGCCATTATTGTAAATCTTCCGTAAGCAAGGCAAAATTCGACATGTCAACTTCAAATTTGATTTTGATTTCCCGCCTTTTTGTTAAGATTCAGAAGAAGTAACTTTTTTTAAAACAATTTTTCAGTTAATTCTAAGTTCTCAATTATGCCATTTATCTGTTCTTGTTCTGACACGAGTTTCTATTCCAGCCTCTTTAACATTCTCATGAATCAATAAAAATATGTCGCAAACTCACGCGTTTAATTTTTTCACCTTGTCTTGAAAATATTTAATTTATCGTATTCTATGACATTTTCGTTAACGCTTTACATTATCAATTGCGTCTAACAGACCCCTTTTATTTCGGTAAAGTCTCTTTAATAGGGATCGACCGATACTACATTTTCGCAGATAACCGATACCGATACTTTACCCATAAATTCATTTCTAGAATACCGATACCGATACTTTACCGTTATTGTATCGGCCGATACCGATACTTTACAGGATTTAATGCCATGTAAATCTACATCTGTGGACAGTTTTTGCAACGAGAGTGCAGTTCTCGTTAAAATGAATAATACCATGATGAGCTCATAGATAAAAATTTGAACCCAGTAGAAAGCATTATAAAAAGAAAAAGCAGTGAATACATTGAAGTGGGTGTACAGTATTTATAGTCCAACTTTTCTATTAAAACATGGTGACCAATGGCCGAATTTATAAAACGCTGCACATTGGGAAATGTCTGAAGTGTGCAGGTTCGGGATTCTTATCCTCGCCAGGTTATCGATCTAACGTAAATAAAAAACTTTGTAAAAAACACACATAAGATGTTATAGGTAAGAGGATACGTACGTTTCAGTCAAAAATTGCTTTGGCCTTCTTCAGTCCAAGCCCTTTGTCGCAAGCAACACAGGGAACTGAAAAGAGATAAACAAGCAAGATGTTGCCACAAGGGGCAAAGAAAAGTCGAACAAAACCACGGAGAGGGAGGTGGTTTTCTCCAGATGTACTTTGAATATGCGTTAGAACCCCTCAAAAAGTTCGCATACCACTGTTTTTAGAGAACTTACCTTGTCTAGGTTGTCAGACTATTTCTAGGAATTGCAGTACGTCATGTTTTTGAATTAGCCGGATAAAATTAAATTCTAATTTTACACTGTGTGCAAGACTTTTTTAATGAGTAAAATTTATTTTTAAGATCAAACAAAACAAAATTAAAAAAAAAAAAAACACATTACGCACAAAATCTGTAAGCCAAAACTGAAAATTGTTTCATGAATACGATTGACCACACGTATGTGATGAATCCGTATTGTGACGAATCGGAGCGAATTCGGCGTCAAAAGATCGCTATCGTAAAAGAAGTTTTATTTATTTATTTTTTTTTCATTCAAAAATCATGAAGTGCACAAATTGAATGCTGATTGTACTATCGCATGTGTAATAATATTCTATGCTAGTTGCAAAATTAATCTTAATCCAAGAAATGAAACGATTACAAAAAATGATTCAAAGAAATTACTCTTCCTAAGACGGGACAGACTAAAGAGAAAATTAAAGCAATAAAAAATAACTCATTTTATTAAATTGTATCGTAAGATTTGTGTGTTTTAGATCCAATTTTCTAAAAATTTCAAACCCTTTCAAATCTTTGATAAATCTTTTTCGGAAAAAATAATTGCCCCCTCACCCCCTACCAAAAAAAAAGTGAATACATAAATAAAAGTGTGGTTTTTTAGTGCAAAGGTTTGCCATAAATACAAAAACTCGCACCGAGAATTTCTCTGTAAAAAAAATCAAGAATTCAAATTTCTACTTTACACACAGATATCTAAAATCTAGAAAATTATAATTTCAATATTTCTTAATACAGCAAGTTTTTAAAACAGACCAGTGGCGGCTAGTGGGATGCAGCAAGTACTGCCGGGCTGCACTTGAAATTATCAGCACGTACTTTAAAATAATTTATTCAATAAATTTTCTTAAATTCAGATTAGAATTATGGAATTCCAATGGTAAATTTTTTAAAAATCTCAAAAAAAAGTATTGTAGTAATGGCCGGATCGCTCATTCAGAAAAAAAAAAAAAACCTTTAATCTTCCCTGAATTCAACTGCGAAAGTCGTTGGTGCAGCCCGCACCGTTGATTAAGGAATTGGCAGCACCGTTGCCATGGTAACGACTACGTAAGCACTTTCTCCGGCTTAGGATAGCATAGGGTGTTTTAGCTAAGACTCAGCTGAAAAAAGGTTTTCTGACTTTTGCTGCACTAGTGAATTTGACGAACTGATTGGCTCGGACGAGAAGTGAGGGAGAGAATAAAGACACAGAATATATGTTCTAGCCCAGCGTTTCTCAGTCTCAACCTGTGGGGGGCGCGCTCCCCGCAGAACGTTTGCAGGGGGAGGGGGGTGAGAAAAACTATAGAGCAAGTAGTGATGCATGTTTTTAAAAAATCATCTTATTTATTCTCATTTTTACTCAAAAATATATCCATTTTCGCTTAAAATGTTCATTATTAAAGATTAAAAAACTCAATATATGCTGAAAAATGTGAAGGGGTAGGGGGAGCGCCACTGTAAGTTACCTTTGTTGGGGGGGGCACGACGTTAAAAGGTTGAGAACCGCTGTTCTAGCCCATTCTAACGGAAACAATATTTTTTTTTGTTTGTTTGTTGTTGTTGTTGTTTTCTTTTCTTGTCTGGGAAGGTTGAAAGTTTTTAGCTTTATTTGTTACTGTGTCCATGTGTTATTGGAATCTATGATTTAACCGTATTGAAACATGGAGCCCCGTTATTATCCAGTTTGCGTCTTGCTTGAAACTCCGTTTAACACATGGAAAGAAGATGATAAACGACAACCACTAAAAGAAAATGGACCGACACCAAAATTGTCCATCCATAAGAAAAAGGCAGGTTCGTCTCAGCATGGTCGTAGCTTCCATTCATCATGATATGCACTATTCTCGTGGCTATGGGGCAGTTTTTATTTACAAAAAAAAATGTTTTGTTGGCCGTGTTTAATCGTTGAGATAAAAAAAAGAGCGTTTGGAATGGTACTGGATAGGATGGATTAACCACCATCACACGAGCATGTAAAACACATGAAAGCTCAATCGAGCATTTAAAAAATTCTTTTAAATTTAAGGAGTTGATAAGAAGTGGGAGCTAAATTGCTAGCGCATTAAAGAAAAACTCTCGACTTTATATTGCTGAATTTATCAAGAAGGTAAGCCTGAATAGACGCTTCATGCAATTACCCATCAAAGCAGTATTGCTTTTAAGTATGCAAGAACTGGCATTAAGAGGACATGGAGAGCGAGAAAATTCTTTAAACATTAAATTTAAAGAGCTTTTAAAATTAATGATATCCGAATTAAAACAACGCCTTTTTATGAGGACATCACTGACTGATTCGCAAGTTTAAAAGCAAGGAGGATTGATTTGACTTATAAAAAATAAGTAAGTTTTCTTTTTTTCTTTTTTTTTTTCTTCTTAAGTTATCATTACAAAAGAAAATTCTCAAGAAACTTCGAATTAGACACGGATTACTGCAATTTTGAGGATAGGAGTGGCTGGTTGAAATTTACGTCCATTTTATGGAAGTAAAATAGGATCTCTTACATTTTTATGTAATTTCTTTTTTTTTTCTTTTTTTTTTTTTTTCATCCTGGGTGAGGGCTTAATCCGCCAGCTTTCGAATTCAGTAACAAAGATTTTCCATTCCTGACCGGAGGAAAGGGGGGGGGAGGGGGGGTCATATGTTTCCGGCTGCACTAACATTTTTGACCACGGGCCACAGACAAAAAAGTATAAACTAGCTTTTCCTAGCCGCATATTGATTATATAACTAGATACATATTCCTGAATCCATACAAACGGTCCTATAAGTTTACAATTATCAATTTTTTAATATCTATAAAAAAAACTTGTAAAATATAAAAGAAAAGCGAGGGCCACATGCAATTAGATAATAGTAACGAGTTTAGAAAGAATATACAGGGTGGTCTAAAAGAAACTTCCCCTATATATGAGTCCCTAGTGGCCGAACCGTTCAACTAATCGAAATGAAAGTTTATAGTTATTTGAATGCATGGGGTCCAGATTGTGATGATTTAAAACAATAAACCTCTCCAGTTACGGTTACAGTGACAAAATTTTGAATTTTTCAAATGGCAACACCCACTTTTTTCGTGCGCAAATTGATCAGAGCACTGAAAAACCTTAAAAGACATTAGAACGAGATACGTATAACGTAAATTTTCGGCGTAAAACATTTGCAAAGAAGAGCATCGTAAAGAACCAATCACAATAAAAGGGAAGGCGTAATTGATGCATAATTCACTGGTCTAGGCAGTAGAAGCACCAATCATAGAACACTCTTGCAAAGCACTGCTTGTGATATAAGCACTGTGGGAAGATTGTTTCTTCAGGTTCGTGCTAATCCGCCTCGTTTCGTGCGAAGAAGATGACACTGGGAAACAACGAGGTGAATTGATAAAGCTTTTTTATCTGAGCGGAGAAAATGCTGCCGAAGCATTGCGAGTTTATCGTTGAAACCATAAGCTAGAACGAGGGCCATGTTCCGTAAAAAGTGTACGTAATTTGGTAAAGAAATTTGAAGAAATCGGATGCGCATGTGATAGACCGCGATCCGGACGACCCCGTGTTCCCGTTGAAGTTATTGCGGAAGTGCAAAATATGATTACATGCCCATTGCATACAGCAAGAAGTGTTTCCCGCAATGTACCGAAAACCACTCTCCAAATTCTGCGCTCTGTTCTGCGGATGTGTCCTTATCGATTCCAGCGCGTCCACGAGTTGGCACCTGGAGACAACCATCAGCGTGTCGACTTCGAGAATTTTTCCTAATCAGATAATATGGTTAAGATAGCAGGTGGCCGCTGCGGATATTATGGACGGATGAGGCACCTTTCACCCTGACAGGGAACGTAAACTTCAAGAACTGAGAAGAAAATCCTCACGGTGTGGCACCAGTGCCTTTATACGTCAGACACGTGACTGTGTGGTGTGGCGTCGCAGGGACATTCACTCTGGGTCCTTACTTCTTCGAAGAAGTAACATCCAGTGGTATGCAAATGTGTTTTGTCACAGGTGCTCGGTATAACGCAATGTTGGAGAATTACGTAATTCCAGAATTGCAGCAGCGAAGTGTCATTAATGACATTGTTTGGATGCAAGATGGTGCTCCTCCACACATTGCCAGAAGTGTTAGATAAGTGCTGCAACAGCACTTTGGTGATAGTCAATCGCGCTTACCTTTGCAGTTTAGTGGCCACCTCGTTCCACCGACCTCACTCCGATGGATTTCTGGTTCTGGGGTTGTCTGAAATCAAAGGTGTACACATCAAATCCCCGGAATTTGTCAGACTTGAAAGACGCCATAAAACGGGAAGTTCTACAAATTCCTCCTGCCATGGTACGTTCGTCATTGTTATCAACAATCTCCGCATGCAATGCGTTATCGTCTGCGAAGGTGGCGTCTGAAAAAGTGTCTCGTTACAACGCCATTTAAGGTTTTCCATGCTCTGATCAATTTGCGCACGAAAAAAGTGGGTGTTGCCATTCGATAATTTCGAAATTTTGTCACTGTAATCGTAGCTGTGAGAGGTTTACTGCTTTAAATCATCACAATCTGGACCCCATACATTCAAATAACTGTATCTAAACTTTCATTTCGATCGGTTGAACGGTTCGGCCACTAGGGAGTCGTATATAGGGGAAGTTTCTTTTAGACCACACTGTATATCTGTGTGTGTGAGTATATATATTTAGCAAATAATAAAATAAAGATCACAGTCATGTCCAGTGGCGCACCCAGGATTAATTTAGGGGTGGGGAACTTGGGCTACAAATACTGATGAATTCGGCTCAGTGACCTCGATTATAGTGAGAACTCTCTTATAACGTATAAATATTCTGTATCACTTGCCCATGGAACACACGCCACTATCAACTTAACTCCTTATAGAGTCATAAATAATTATCTGATCTATTGAGGGACATTGTAGCTGAATTTAACTATATTTCATACATTAACTATAAGTATTTATTTAAAAACCAACTTTTTTTTTCCCTTTCTTTCTAAAAGATATTTTAGAAGTTATTCGAAGACGATTTATAAAAATAAAATGTTTTAATTCATTAAGCTTTTCACATCTAACTCCTGCAGATTTAGGTTGGGCTTTAGCCCCCGTAGCCCCCTCCGTGTGTGCGCCTATGATCATGTCGAACACATCGATTACATAACATTTTCCAAAACAACTTCATTTACACACGTCAAAGCAATTAGGGAAGGACCCAAAAAGTGATAAACGTAGAATTTCTCTCAAAAAAGATTGATTATTGACATCCAAAAACAGAAATCTAAATCTCGATAGAGAAGGGCCCATTCCTCCATGAACATAGCTAGAGGCACACCCCCTATCTGTATTAGGGGATGTGACAGATAGGGGGACTATGTCTGTCCCCCTGTCTATCATAACTAGAGGCACACCCCCTATGTATGTCTTTCGTGTGCTTCATGATCGTGCTTTTTAACTATTTCTGACGGAGATCATTATTTTATAAGCCTCAATTACTGCATTAACTAAATTAAACTCGAACAAATACTTGTTCCTAGTAATTTTTTGTGTTTTCCAGCATTTGAAAAAGAGTCACGCCCCCCTCCGAAGGTATTATTTCGGTCTTCTTGGCATAGGGAATTATTTGGGGGTCTTGGTATATCTAGGGTCTTAGATATACCAAAAAAGGAGATTTTCGCCACACCCTCTTTAACACCTTCACACACAAGAGTTTTCCAAGAATTCGATATGACATTTGTCCAGAACCGAAGCTAGAGATTATAATAGAATAGCTAAAGAGGGGACAACAAAGAAGAGGCGACGCTTGTATGGACTTTGGGTGGGCTATGTCTTAATTCATTCTGTTACTGAAAAGTTTTTTTCTCCCCTCCAGTAGCGTAGCCGGGATTTTATTTCGGGCGGGGGCTGAGTATCAAATTGTAAGCTTAAGTTCAATTGTAAGCAAAATATCCAATTGTAAGCTAAGTAAAGGGTCCCATTTTGGGGAGGCTGTAGCCCCCTCAGCCCTCCCCCCCCTCTGGCTACGTCCCTGTCCCCTCTTATGGTGATAGAGTGAAAGATGAGAGTGCATTTGAAAGGAATGGAACTGGAAATTTTCTACAGTAAAGCAACAAAAAAAAAAAGGAGACTTTTTAAATGGTGCTTTAGTTCTTGAAGCTGCAGAATAGTAATAGTACTAGCAGTCAAGTTATATAATTTATGAAAATGTTTGAAAATTTCCGCTTAATTTTTTAGACACGATAAAAAGTATAAAGCTACTTTTGATTCCCCCCCCCCCATGAATC
Organism: Cheiracanthium punctorium; assembly: GCA_038373885.1. Taxonomy (NCBI): domain Eukaryota; kingdom Metazoa; phylum Arthropoda; class Arachnida; order Araneae; family Cheiracanthiidae; genus Cheiracanthium; species Cheiracanthium punctorium. Next base: position 190,771 of record JAWZYV010011848.1, read on the forward strand.
CGGGTCCGGGTGCCTTGCCGATAAGGCATTGCCCACCAACTGCCCGAAGGTATTGTAGAATTTTTATCACGGGGCACCCATTGGGCGGCCAGCATAACCCCTCATGAACTGACAGACAATTTGGTATCCATGCCCAAGTCGGGATTCGAATCCGGAACCAAGGCGTGATAGAATGGTTCTTAAGCCACTACACCCCCTGGGTGTCAAAATCTCAATATAATTTCAGATAAAATCAAAAATCTTACTTTTATTTATTTTAATGCAAACTATACACATACGTTTGCTTTTTGCCTTTACGAATAGACAGTTTTGTTTCATTGCAATGATAAAAAAAATACTTATACTTCTTGTTGTTCTCTAGATTGGTGCTTTTTACCCAGGGTTGGAAAAAAAAAACGGTTTTTTCTTCGGGAAAAAAAAAAACGGGTTATCTGGTTTAATCGTTTTTTAACCAGGTTTTTTTTTTTGGGGGGGGGGGTGTTCTAAATTCTTTTATAATTACATGTGTACATATTTATAGATAAAATTATTTGTAAAATGTTCAAATAACAATTAATATTCCTTCTGAAAATAAATAATTAGAACGAAGCAAATAAACAATTGTAGCTGTATACTTATGTGGACATTGAAATCATTAAATTTTAGTATGTATTGAGAGGTACTATTTTTTAAACTTAATATATAATATAATTCAATAGTAATTATTTTCTGCATTTTACATAGAATATTGCTTTTAGATTCATCAGTAATAATGGTGAAAATTTTTTCAAAATGATATTTTATTTATAAGTTTTGAAAATAAGTTGTTAAAACACAAAAACTTCCTTTTAGAAACAAATTAGAAATGCAGCCTATAATTTAAGTTTAATTAATAATTTTTAATAATGATAAAACATTAAGGTATCTATTAGATTGATATAAAAACTTATTGCTGATACTTATAAGGATAATTTTAAAATATATCATAACTTAATCTATTTGTAGTATTCGTAATTTTAAATTGCTCTTTAAAAAAAGCAATTGGTTTTTTTGAGAAAAAACTTTTGCTTTAAACCATGGTTTAAACCACGCCAAACCTGCTTTTACCATTGCTTGCATGTATTAAAATCAACTTTAAGACCGATTCCTTCCATTATATACTGCATTCTTAAAAAATACTTCCTGAAACTTCTTTGGGAAGTCTTGAAAACTTGTCTCTTTTGTTCTGAGGAGCGGAAACATATTTTTGACTAGATTGTAACTAATATACAGGTTGTCCGAAATTGAACGACCCTATTTTAAAATTGTCTATAGACGAAAACTATTGTTGATAAAATTATGAAAAAAGTGGGAAAAAACTCTTCATGCATTAATTTGCATTTAATAATTGCACAATGATTTTTTTAAAGAAACCATTCATTTAGTAATTTGCGCAGAGTAATCGTTACTTTTGTAAATAAAAACCAATGGAATCCGATCATCTTTTTAGAGAATTTTTTCTTTAGATTATTCTTTTAATTAGCCTCCCTCCCCCAACTGATCGCTCATGTCAACATTGATATTTGGTTTCATAGTTCTAAGAGTTGTTTTTTGTAAATATTCAGATAGCTGAAAAATGAGGTTTGAATTGCAAGTGAGTTTTAATGTCTAATACATATTTACGCATAATCCAGAATTATTAATAAATTATTCAGTATGCTATCATTATTTTTTCATGGAAAAGGTTTCAAACTTATTTAGAATGCCTGGCTATAATTATTACATTTTTTGAAATACTTAATTTAAGTATGCTAACTTTGATATTTTATGATCTAATTGTTACTAACAATTATAATATTTTGTTTATTACTAATAATATTGGTTACATTTCATCGAAATGGATGAATACGTATGTAATTAAATCTTATTGATATTTGATATTTTTCTCTTAAATAAATTAATAATTATAAATAAAATGTCTCATTAGTTATTAAAAATGCTTTTTTCACCATAAGCTGAACTATATGTGGACGCAAATGAATGATCCACTAGAGCGATTTCGGAAATAAATAAATTTTCGGCGTCATGTCACATTATATATACGGATTAAATCTGAATATTTATCACTTCAAATGCACATATGAGTTAATATGGTAATTAATATATGTACTAATATGGTAGTATGTAACTAATTGTTATTATTAATATTAATTTTCAATAAACTGGTATTAATGTTACTAAAAATATGGTAAAAAATCGCTGTCCTTAATTTTGCGAGACGCGAGACGAAACAGGCAATTTCTCTGTGAGACGCGAGACGACACAAAGTGTTTGCGAGACGAGACGAGACGCAACAGAGGTTTGCCACTGCGAGACGAGACGAGACGCAACAGAGGTTTTCCACTGCGAGACGAGACGAGATAGCCCAGTTTCTCATCTCGCGTCCATCCCTAGCCTTTACATCCACCATCCGATGGCGTGGTGGAGCGGAATGGTGGAGTGGTTTAATCGCACTATTTTGAACTACCTCTCGCTCCTCCCCCTCTTCCTGCTGGCCTATAGGAGTGCCGTCCATGAGACTACTGGCTTCACACCATCCCAGAGACTATTCCGAAGAGATTTTCATCTTCCTGCCGATCTAGTGTTTGGTCGCTTTCCAGATGCACCTTCATCGCCAGGGGAGAGAGTACATGGAAAATCTCCAGACACGGGTTGAAGACGTGCAGCATTTTTCTCGAGAGCGGATCAACCTGAACACGGAGAAGATGAAAACTCGCTACGTCACTAAGGCTACGGACACGAGTTCAACGTAGGTAACAAAGTTTGGCTGTGGAATCCTACTCGACGGAAGGGCCCGTCTCCCAAGCTGCAATCGCTAAACAGACTGAAGGATGTCGTCGTACGGATTCGTAGGTCACCTAACTCAAACGAAGAGTTGTTTATTGGTAAATGGCTAGCCATTTACCGCGGTTGTAATTAATTAATTTGAAATTAGATCATGGTCACTATGGTGTAATCCTTCCTTTCTTTCATTTCTCATTTTTTTTCTGTCTCTCTCTTCTCTTTCTTCAACTTTCTTTTAGTCAGTATTTACACCATGTTTAGTGTACATACTTGTAACATATTTGTGTTTATTAATGTGTACTCGTTTATTATATCTATTATTCATTTGTTGTGTGTTTGCTTATTGCGTTCATTGATTACTTTCTTGAATCATGTTGTTAAGATCAATTGTTGAAGGTTATATTGTAAATATTTGTGCGACCTCCTAACTGGGGATTGTACTGCCCGGGACTAGCAGTCCTTGGGAAGGAAGTAATTTTTCGAATTTTCTGGGCAACCCGCTGTTCTGGGGCTTAAAATAGTTTGAAATTCATTTTCTACGCGTCAAATAGTTAAATTTTGCATTCTGTTGCATCAAAATTAGTTAAGCAGAACGCGAGAGATGAAGTTTTATGTTTCTCAATTGGTTTCTATGGGGGTTTTCTAGAAATCTCGAGAAATACTGGTGTTAGAGCTCCGCTAACCTCTCTTTTAGGGACTTATTTTCGGAGCCAAATTTGGCAATATTTCGCCAAAAAGTCGCCAAGCTTGGCAACATTTTGGGCATTTGCATGATTTTTCTAATGGTGTCTTTAAAGCTTATTTTCCTGCGTCAACATCACATATTAGCCTTGTATTTATTAATATTTCTATGACGTAATCAAAACGCGATTGTTCGGGGACTCGTTAAAGATCCTGAGTTTTCTGGAATGCACGTCGGAGTCGGAAAGTATGAAAGGAAGTGGGCTGCCCCGCTCGGGGCCTTCGCGATTAGTAACGGGCCTGCGCGTGTATTTTGATGAGTCATCCAAAGAGGCTCGAATGCTCGAGTCTTCACGTATACATCAGGCATTTCTTAAGCTTCTCTACGCTTTCAAACGTTATTTAATGTAGTTTTAAGTATTAATTGTGTTACTAATTCAAGTACGAACTCTTTATTAATTTGTTTGCTATGATACATATTGGTATTAAGAAGATAGATGCATATAATTTGAAGGAAAATCAAAGTAGCGCTTACTCTCATGATTCACAATTGCTTATTTTAGTTTCACAAGTGGATATTTAATGTACTTTAAAATAACTAAATACAGAAATGAGAAAGACATTTTATAATGAATATTTCATTTAGTCGTATTCCCTACGTTATTTTAAACAATTTTTTAACATTAATCTTTAACAAATTATGTATTAAAGCACATTTCAGTGTTTTCGGGATATCCTGTATATTGGCGAAAATTGATAAAATACGCTCTATAGCGCGATCCGTGAATTAATTATTCTTTAATAAAGACATTTCATGTTATTCTTTTGTCGCTTTCTCAATCGAACTTTGGAATTGAGCAAGCATAATGAACGCTTGTACAAAATATTAACTACATTTGAAGTTTCTATATAAACGGGCAAAAATCAATAATTTATAATTTACTGTATTTCTGCACTGTACCAAATGTAAGTCTGAATCACATAATCAAGGCATATATAACTGATAAATAACATTTTCAACTCGCAAAATGAAATTGTCTAACTAGTATCACAACGTCATGCTTATTTACAAGAATAAATTACACAAGTAATACGATTTCTGATTAAAATAATTTATTTATAATATATTCACTAAACACGATTTACATACATATTTTTAGAATTTCTAAATAAATTATAAAAGTGTTCACTTAGCTTTACATTCAGAACAAAATGTTCGAATTTTATGATAAATTTTTATGAAAGAAAACGGCGCAAGATTCACCAAACGATTTCCTACTTTTCTTAAGTTCTTTAGTACGACAAAACTATAAAAAAAATTGTTTTAAAATAATAAAATAATATCATATTTAGAATACTTAGAATAATAAAATAGAACACTGCGAGCGAATGGCGAAAACAGGCCTCAATGATTAACTCGTTTTTAGCGGTGGCAACTCATGAGCAGGCCCGTTACTTAGCGACGGCCCCGCCCCGCTCCAGTCAGTTTTGCTTCTACTTGTGCTGAGAGTAGATGTCCTTGAAAGCAGGCTTTGTATTTGCACTTAGAGAAAGCTATATTTAGCTTGCTTTTCGAAGCTTAGTTTTTGAGTGTTTTGTGTAAATTCTTCGTTGCTGAGTCTTGAGGAACTGTTTATGAATTCTCTCGTAAGTTTCCCCTGAATTTTTGCCTGTGGAAGTGCTTTATTTTGTGTGAAAAATACAGCATGTGTGAAAGCTTCTGTAACTAAGCGGACTGTTATAAGCACGTGTCTGATTGTGCTTGTGAATTTTGCACAGCTGATTGTTCGACGAAGTTCTAGAAGCAATGAAGTTCGAGTTCCATCCTGACAAGTGGACTCTTTACTAGAATTTTCTATACCTACTGGACTTTAGAACGACGAATCCAGGAAACAAACCGAGTTTTCTGCAACAATATAAACCAGTGGAAATAAACAGAAATGGCACAATTTTCCGATAATTTCCGTTTTCCGATGGGTAACTGAAAAACAGTGAATTTACCACCAGCGACGGTGACAAACAGTGACATTTGGAAATTTTAACAAACAGTTATAACAGTTTAATAACAGTGATTTTTTAGAAAAAATATGGTCACCCTGCTTGGATCGTGGCGGACCTATCGTGCTTTCGTCGCATCTCATTTTTGCAGTGCTATGTAGCACAATTGCAATTTCTTGTAAATAATGTAATATACAAGTTCTGGTAGGCCATTTTTGTTGCATTTCATTCCTAAAACCAGCGACCTAATTTTTTCAGGCACAACATTTTATAAAACAGTAAATAAAATAGGTAATAAGTTTCATTTATCCACCCCTTCCTTTACAATACGAACAAAATTTATTTAATCTACTTTTGTTACAATAGCTCAGTAGAAGTAAGCTTTTTGTTCTATTTCTCATGCGCATACACAAAAAAGCGGCTTGTTTTCTTTTTACTACTTATTTATAAAGAAAATTAAATTCTGTAAAAGCGCTCATTTTCGCGAGCTCATCATAATTGCGAAAATTAAAGCCACGCGAAATACTTTTTTCCCGCTACAAATAATAATAAAAATCAGAACTTTTTCACTTACCAAAATTTTATAATTTTTTGGACAATTACAAACTCTTTCTTGGCAACTTCCTTCCTCACAATTCGGCTTTCTTTCTCACAACTATTTCTTGAATACTATACAACTATTTCTTGAATATAAAACAATAATACAACTAATAGGAATAAGCTCATTCCCTTTACAATATTTATCCAGCTTCTTTCAAGCCATTAAAAATGGCGAAGGAGTAGGGAAGAACTTTTCGGACAAAAGGAAGTTTCTTAAAATGCCTTATGTGAAAGGTGTTCTATATTTAGGTACTTTCTCAGAATTTTTCAACTTTCGGTTCTATTCATATAAAATCCATTAAATTTTCAGCTCGCATAATTACCGATATCTTCATGTTTGCGAAAATTACGGCTTACGAAAATAAGCGGTTTTGCAGTGTTCCTTTGCTATCACACGCATAGCATCCTCACTCACAACACATTATGGCATGTGGAATTCCAAGAGGAAAAGATAGAAGCATTGAAATCGAACTTTTTCTCACACAAAAAAGTAAATTACTCTGGCAGACGATTTTTGAACAGCAAACTCAATTTTTGTATTTTGTTTTCATATAAATCCTAACTAATATTATAAATGCGAAAGTGAGTTTGTTTGTTTGTTTGTTTATGACGCTTTCACGTCTAAACCGCTGAATCGATTAGGATGCATTTCGGTTTAGATATAGATGGGACCCTGGAGTTGGTTATAGGCTACTTAGAATTTTAGATTTTTAATTACTTTTTTAATTATTAATTAAAAACCGTTTTTACGTTGCCATTCTTGGCGAGTTTCGCTCGTATCATATGATTCATGTTTTGAGCTAACAAGAATGCTATTACTTCAATAAGAAGCACGTGCATCTGAAAAACATTAAATAATACGGAAATTATGCCAAATATATCTATCTCTAATAATAAAAATGAATGTTCTTCAGACAAATTTACAGAAAGCAGAGCTTTGAAAATTTGAGCATGCCTGGACCCATGACTTCGGTAAAGTGTACCTGAGGCTCGGACATTTTAATTACTTTTCTAACTATTAATTAAAACCCGTTTTATCGCCCGCACAAAATGATTTATGCTTTTGAAATAAAGCAGAAATTCTATTTGCAAAATCACATGCATTTGAAAAACATAAGTAAGTATGGAAATTATGTTGATTTTACGCCAAATTAAAAAACATAAATAAAGAAAAGTGTACTTACATGTTATCCCGGCGGTCCGCCAAGACGAGCGATTTTTTGCCGAGATAAATGCCGGGCACATGATTTTATTAATGGTTTTGAATACGATTGGCAATAGTTTGGCAACTCATTTGACGAAAAAACAGTTTGGCGGGAATGACCGCCGGGATAATAGGTAAATACCAAGAAAAGTCCAGATGTGTTTCTTAAAGTTCGTAAATTTCCAAATCCTACAAATAATATAAATGTGTACGTTTATGTGTTTGGATGTTTTTGACTGAATCACACAAAAATGGTTGGAAAAATTTGTAATGAAGATAACTTATGCCCTGGATTAACATACAGGCAGCCTTTCAAGCATATAGCATAAATAATTCTTTTACAAAGACACTCAAAATAATGCTAATGCATTGCGCTCTATGGAAATTTTTTTAGGAACTAAACCGATTTTAAAACTTTCTTCACTGATTGAAAGTCCTAGGCCTATATGGTCCTAGGCCTATAGGGTCCTAGGCGTATATGGAGAATTCCTCTGTGTGGAATTCTCTAAGGATCCTAGCCCGTATTTTCGCGAGGTTTTTGAAAAAAAAACATGGAAAACTGCGAGCGGATAGGTCGACAGGCGCGACCGGTGTTTGAACCTGGCACCTCCCGCCTTCTAGGTTTGAGAGCAGACCCTCTTAGACACTGGGGGGATCCTGAGTGTTATAGGCTACCTTTTATGCATATATCACAAATAATTCTTTTACAGGGATACTCATAAGAATTATAATACGCTCTGTGTGAATCTCTGTAAGTACTGAACCGATTTCAAAACGTTTTTAACTGATAGTAAGCTACACTATTCTTGAGTATTATAGGCTAAAATTAATGCATGTAGCGCAAATAGTTCCTTTACAGGAACACTCAAAATAATTCTAATACACTACGCTCTATGGGTATCTCTGTAAGTTTAGAACCGATTCTAAAACTTTTTCGCTAATAGAAAGCTGCACTATTCCTGATTAACATAGGCTAAAATTCATGCATATAGCAACAATATTTCTTTTACAAGAACACTCAAAACAGTTCGCAAATACTGTCGTAACTGACTCTATTCGCCAAATGCCTGAAAAAAATCTAAATTTAGTATTTTTACATACTCTGTTATTTTAAATGAAGCATACTACCATGCATTATACTTCATTTAAAATAAGTAAAAAGCAAATAATATTTAAATGCAGTTTCTTTAGTCGCAAACATATTTGTTATTCACACATGCTTCGTTTCTCTCGGGACCTAATTCTAAAGCCGACGCGGACGAAGTCGCGGGTAGCCGCTAGTCTTATAAATAAAAATGAAATTCTGTTTCTTTGTTTGTTTGTTTGTGGATTTGATTCGTATACAAATCCACAAAAATGGACCTATCGGCCTGAAATTTAGCACAGATATGTAAAATAATATAGAATAAATCGTAGTCCACTTTAAAACTTTGAAAGTCCACCCGTTCCCGGAATTTAAGAGATTTTTTATGCTCTCCACGCAAAAAGCTTTCCGTAATTGTAACCCCTGTAGTGAAAAAAGTGTGAAATAAGGATCGTGGTTGCCATGTGTGGCGATTTTGCAGAATAAAATGTTTTAAATTCTCAAAGTAAAAATCCAAGAATAATAATGATTTTTTTTTATTAGTTTATATTCGTAAGGTTATTTTTTTTTTAATTATAATATCGTGTGCATGGGAAATCAGAGCAGGAATGAAATGTTTTATACGCAAAACAATAAGAATTGAAGATTTCCGAGGCTAATGTGTAAAATTTTTTAGTTTGGCGAAAAAATAAAGTGGCTGAAATATCGATTTTGAGAAAGTGAGTTCTAGCGGTTTGCACAAGTTTTCGGCTTGGCGCAATTTATTGAGAGCTTAAGGAAATAGATTTTTGAAAACAAGTGCAAAGGTTTTATTAGAATACAGTGTTAAATTTTAATGATCCGTGAAGAAATAATGCAGTTATTAAGGGATTTCAAGCGATCTAACTTCAGAATTCTCGCCAATTGAGTACAAGACATTGATTTCAGTTGGGGGAATTCCGCCAAATTACAGAAAATTGAAATCTTCTCATTTAGTACATCGGAGTAACGATGAATAAAACACATTATAGTTGATAATTTTAAAAAATTCGGCTGTATTAAGGGATTCCACTTTTTAAATAAATGCGTGCTTTACTCTTTGGCGGTCGAACCATTTCCCATATTGATTGCTGCTAAGTCAATGCTTCGAATGATTCCCTAAAAAAACTCTTGCAAAATGGCGTATGTTGGCACTTTGGCGAGGCTTAGATTTGACACTGGATTTTATTTGAGACTGGTATATATATAATAACACTGGTTATAGATAAAAATGAATGTTGGTATGTGTTTATGAGGTTGAAAAACCCCCGCACCGTTGAGCACCGTTGCACCACGAAATTTGGTTCACCTAAGTCTTTTATGATGGAGAAGGTTTTTATGCTATCCGATTTCCTTAACTTGCCACTTGGTGCCGCAGCACAACGTCGAATTCTATTCCGTTTAGCCGTTTGCTATGCGAATATCGTCCAACCGATTTCGATGAAATTTGGTACACGTGAATATTAGAACACGGAGAATATTTTTCACTATCCATTTTGCTGTAACTTTCCGCTAAATGGCGCTGCAACGCATCAACTTCTATACCGTTCGACCGATCGGCATAAAATTTTTTATACTTACACATTTGAGCACGAAGAATGTATTCTAACTGCGTTCCTTTTGATGTTACCACTAGATGACACTGCAATGCATTATTATTTTAACTCTCCACTAGATGACGCTGCAGCAGGCCAAATTCTTGACCATTCAAACGGTCGCTATGAAAATAAGTATACATAGCTATAAATTTTAACACAGCTTTAAACTGCCGCTAAAAACTCATATTAAGATATTAAATTCTTGTTACATAAGAACTCAGTTATGAATTCTAAGCCATTTTCTAATGTAAATGCATACTGTGGCAAACGAAAACTTCTTTTCTGTCAGCCAGGATATACGCACTCGTTAACAAATATAAACTCAATCCTAACTAATATTATAAATGCGAAAGTGAGTTTGTTTGTTTGTTTATGACGCTTTCACGCCTAAACCGCTGAATATATTACGATGCATTTTGGTTTAGATATAGATGCGACCCCGGATATGGTTATAGGCTACTTGGAATTTTAGATTTTTAATTACTTTTTTATTAATTAATTAAAAACCGTTTTTACGTTGCCATGTTTGGCGAGTTTCGTCCGTATCAAATGATTCATGTTTTGAGCTAACAAGAATGCTATTACTTCAATAAAGAAGCGTGTGCATCTGAAAAACATTAAATACCACGGAAATTAAGCCAGTTTTATGCCAAATCTATCTATCTGTAATAATAAAAATGAATGTTACGCGAGAAAGCAGAGCTTTAAAAATTTGCGCATGACTGAGCCCATAACTTCGGTAAAGTGCACCTGACGCTCAGAATTTTGAAATTTTAACTGCTTTTCTAACTATTAATTAAAAACCGTTTTATCGCCCGCACAAAATGATTTATGCTTTTGAAATAAAGCAGAAATTATATTTGTAAAATCACATGCATTTGAAAAACATGGAAATTATGTTGATTTTACACCAAATTAAAAAGCATAAGTAAGGAAAAGGGTAGTTACGTATTATCCCGGTGGTCCGCCAAGACAAGCGATTTTTCGCTGAAATAAATGCCGGCACATGAAATTATTAATGGTTTTGAATACGATTGGCCACAGTTTGGCAACTCATTTGACAAAAAAACAGTTTGGCGGGAATGACCGCCGGCATAATACGTAAGTACCAAGAAAAGTCCAGATGTGTTTCTTAAAGTTCGTAAATTTCCAAATCCTACAAATAATATAAATGTGTACGTTTATGTGTTTGGATGTTTTTGACTGAATCACACAAAAATGGTTGGAAAAATTTGTAATGAAGATAACTTATGCCCTGGATTAACATACAGGCAGCCTTTCAAGCATATAGCATAAATAATTCTTTTACAAAGACACTCAAAATAATTTTAATGCATTGCGCTCTATGGAAATTTTGTAGCTACTAAACCGATTCTAAAACTTTTTTCACTTATTGAAAGTTACATTATTCCTGAGTATTATTGTTTGTTTGTTTTTGGATTAAGACCGATTGACTGCACTAGGGTCCTAGGCCTATATGGAAAATTCCTCTGTGGGGGACTTTCTAAGGGATCCTAGCCCGTATTTACACGAGGTTTCTTAGAAAACCACGGAAAACTGGGAGCGGCTAAGTCGACAGGCGCGACCGGGGTATGAACCTGGCACCTCCCGCCTTGCAGTTTTGTTTGTTTGTTTGTTTGTTTGTGGGATTACGGCCGATTAGCTACGCGTGGGCTCTAGGCCGAAGGGTGGGGTGCCCTCCGTGGGGGTCTTTCTAAGGGGTCCTAACCCGTATTTACGCTAAGTTTCTGAGAAAACCACGGGAAACTCCGAACGGTTAGGTCGACGGACGCGCGATGGGACCCGAACCCGAGACCTTCACACTTCGCCCGTCTACCATTTCCAGTGATATAACCACTGTGCCATGGTGAGGCCTTGCAGTTTTGAGAGCAGAACTTCTTAGACTGGTGGCATCCTAAGTGTTATAGGCTACCTTTAATGGATATATCACAGATAGTCCTCTTACAGGGATGCTAATAAGAATTACATTACGCTCTATGTGCATCTCTGTAAGTACTGAACCAATTCCTAAACTTTTTTACTGATAGTAAGCTATACTATTCTTGAGTATTATAGGCTAAAATTCATGTATGTAGCGTAAATAATTCCTTTACAAGAACACTCAAAATAATTCTAATACATTACGCTCTCTGGGTATCTCTGTAACTACAGAACCGATTCTAAAACTTTTTCACTTATAGAAAGCTGCTCTATTCCTCATTAACATAGGCTAAAATTCATGCATATAGCATAAATATTTCTTTTACAAAACAGTTCGCAAATACTGTCGTAACTGTCTCTATTCGCCAAATGCCTGAAAAAATCTAAATTTAGTAACTCTGCATATTCTCTTATTTTAAATGAAGTATACTACCATGCATTATACTTCATTTGAAACAAGTAAAATGCAAATAATATTTAAATGCAGTTTCATTTGTTGCAACAATATTTGTTATTCACACATGCTACATTTCTCTCGGGACCTAATTCTAAAGCCGACGCAGACGAAGTCGCGGGTAGCAGCTAGTATTTTAATAATCTTAAGATAGATTACTTTTTTTTTCTTTTTTTTTACTCATTTGTTACTAAGCCAACCAGGTAAGAAAAGGTGAAAAAAAAAATTAAAATTTAGAGCTCGCGTCAATAATCTCGTTCACATATATGCTACGTTGGAAAATTAAAAACAAATAAAATTAGTTATCAGTCAGCACGGGATATATTTCATTCTTTTACCGCTAGGATCGCTGCACGTCGCTAGATTTCCAATGTTTACATAATTTAAACTTATTTGGGGTACCAAAAATCCAGTATATGGAGAGTGTCCAATCCTATAAATATACCTTCGTGGTCATGATTAAGCAAAAACACTAGGGTGTGGCTGTGTTGTGGACATGGCCGTATGTTTTCCGTGATTACGCGTACGTAACGAGTAATATTTTTGACTTTCATTGGGTTCAGGAAAGAAATCAAGTAAACAAATAACTACTGCGTTATGACTTTATTAATGATAGGCCTGTGATACGATACGTACGAAACTAATGGCATACAGGACACATCGAAATTTCTGGTAAACGTTAACTCAGTACAGTTATTATTATTATTATTATTATTATTATTATTTAACTTTAACACCATATTCACTGTAAATATTTCACACTAATATTTTATAGACGCAATCGATTGATATTGGCGAGAGCTGATGATTGAATCGCAAACGAACGTTCTACCTTCTCCGAATCAAATTTATACTAAACGGACATTGTGTGTCGCAGCGAAACGACCTCAAAATGGCGTCGCTTCCCCCTCTGCCGTATGCGATATCTCACAGTCCTCATTCAGAGTACCGAATTCTTTGACAGCCTAAAAGCTTTGTCTCGTCTCGCAAAATCCCTACATCGCACTGTTAAAAATGTCTGACTCGTCACGCACAAAAGCTGTAAATCTCAGACTCATCTCGCAAAATATCGTCCCGCGTCCATCTCTAATTTTAAGTCAAAATTCGTATCAGATTTTTTTTTTTAATGTTTTATGCGATCTTCCGCATTTTCCCTCGCTTAACACGTAATAATGATGGTGATTATCCTTAGAATAAAACGATATTTGCATCATATACATCAATATAATCCATATATTCAGAATTTTAAAAGTGCTTCTGAAATTGCTGATAGTACAGAATACAAAATTATTATAAATGGTGATTTAAAAAAAACCCCTCTTTAGATCATGCAAGAAGATTTAATCTTCCACAATGCAATGAAGTTGCTGTTATAATTGCTGGTGAAGAGCATGGCAAAGGAGACATCGTCCTTAAAACTCGAGACGATAGGCTACAATTTATAGATGAAACTCATAGATCTTATGATAGCTTGCAGTACCCGTTGTTATTTCCATTTGGAGAAGATGGATATCACTTTCGTATACCTCAGATAGGTATACATTTCAGCAAATCAGTTTCATGCATGGATTTCTATGCTAATAGATGTATGGTTAGGAGCAATTCTTTAAATTATTTGTTACTGTTTAGAAATCTTTTTCACCAGTTTGCTGTTGATATTGTTACGAATTTTCGGTGCAACCTACTGTTCTGGGGCTAGTTCAAAATTCGTAGTCTACACGCTTAAATCTACTGAGTAAAATAATAATCAAACGGAGTATATTTTTACTCAATTTTTGACTTCAAACAGCTATTCTCCCGATTGAGTAAAATTTGCTCCATTAATCGACAAAAATCAATGGAGCGAAAAATTCTCAATTTTTGAGCATTATACAACAGCTCCATTTAGGCTAAATAAATCAGAAAAGAGGAGTGTCTGTCCGTTTTGGATTAATATAACTGTACTCAATTATGATTATTATTTAAGCTATAGAATGAGCATTTTTACAAAATCAGTCCTTCTTTAATTAAAATATCTGTACTCAATTAAGATTATTATTTTAAGCTAGAAAAAGGGTGTTTTATGAAAATTTGCTGTTTTTGATTAATATGTTGAATTATTCGTTTTCTTCATTTTTTTATTATCAGAGCTGTAATCTATTATTATAAGCCCGAGAAAATAAATTTTAAATCAAGGCAAATACATTACATATATCTTAATACACTATGAAAAAGTATTTTTTTTTAATAAATAGAATATAATTTCCACTATAGTCCCTAGTTATAAAACGAATTCACAGTACAATCAGAATACAGAAATGCAATCATGGTTAAACCAGCTGTGAGATTTAATTAAAGCAGCAACCAAATTTATTTACATGAAAAAGGTAAAATACTACTTACTCACTTTGAATGGAGATATCATAACTTCATTTGTATTACAACACCTTTTTATAATCCAATCGTAAGAAACTATGTCATTAAAGCGAAATCTTTACCTAAAGCATCTCCTCCATATCAAGGCAGAATTTATTTCAAAACTCCGAATATGAAAAAGATGCATTTACTATTCGGATATAAAACAAAATTATCACAAGCGAATACACACGCAACTAAGAATCCACAACAAAAGGACTTGGCATTAACTAAAAGTGCATCCAGTATCCTCTTCAGAAATTCTTTTACTTCATATTTTGATAACGACATGCTTGTCCTTCGATGCCCGCGAGGTGACTATGGCAAAGAATCCGTTGAAGAGCGTTGGTCACGTGATACACAGTAAAAAAATTCAGAAACGTTACATACTTATAGCGGAAAGGTTTCCGAAAGTATAGCGTAACCTACCAATGCTCTACTCGAACTCACGATTTCAGAAACATAACCCATATTTCGGAGTAAAATATTTACGGGGAAAGGAAATCTTTATTTGGGACTTGGCGCGCATGCGCCAAGTGCCAAGAGACAGAGGGATGAGTGAACGCGTCTTCCCTAATAGCACAGATGGTCACAAAAGAGTCGCTGTGACGTCACAGAGGGTCACAACTGTCACAGGACTGTTACATTGTAACTTGCAGGGCCCGATTAAATACCAACAGGGGCCCCTGGCATTGATAAATTTGGGAGTCCCCATCTATAAAATTTGTTTTCTTTTTCATAATATTTTGACATATAAAGGAATATTTCAGAACAACATTTGAAACTGGGGGCACTGGGCAAAGTCCCGATTTGCCCATACGATAATAAGGTCTGGTAACTTGTGAGTGATGTAACTCCACTGTGTGGTCAAAGTTTATTTGTGACCAGTCACCAGGTGACGTCGCCGGATGAATATTTAAATAAAACGAATGAATACTTAAATAAAACAGCACATTATCTCCTGAAAATAATTTATGTGGAAGAAAATAGATTTAAGATTTTTAATTTATATTTATTATTTGTGGTATTTTCCCTCCATTTACAAAATACTTCAAAAAAATTTTAAGTTTCCAAAATAAGCCGTACCACAACAGCGGTCAATTTACTTTTAAAGCAAAGTCCGGCAAGAGAATCACAGCGTCGCGGTAGCGTGCTGTCTTGGGTTCGATTCTGATCGCTGGTCCTGCGCGCTCCTTCCGTTAGAGTTTGGTGCTGCCATCTAGTTGATGTTACTTGAAACGCTTCATCTAGTGCATGTTACTTTTTCTGAAAAACTCAGAAAGGTTACTCGTTAATTCGGAAACCTTTCCGAAATACACGGAAAGGTTACTCAATATTTTACCAAACTATACAGAAACGTTACCCATCTTTTCCAGAAACCTTACCTAAAAAGCAGGAAAATAGGTAAATATGTTTCCGACATATGCAGAAACGTTTCTAAATACTTTACCTGCGTGGTTCGTAAACGTTTCTGCAATTTTAAACTACAAGAGCTGCCCCATTTTTTGGGGTAACGTTTCCGAATTTTTTTTTACCGTGTAGTAATACGATACCTACCAGGCTTTTCTTTTCGTGGGGAAGTCAGAATACTCAAATAGACAAGATTTAAGTGAAAATGGAGTTAAGTAGAATCCAGCGAATCGTGAGCATTGAGGCGAATGGAGGAGTTTACAAATTATTGTCTTTAATGAGTATTTTTCGGAAATTTTTAGCGTAAAAGGATTTAAATCAGCCGATAAGAAATTTAATCAGTAACGGAGTGTTAGTTTTAATCAATAGATTTAAGCGTATACGCTTCAAATAGATAAATTTTGCTTTTTGTTTCATCAAAATCCGTTAACTAGAACCGGAGATACGGAGGTTTTGGTTTCCCCTATATTTTTCTATGGGGTTTCTAGAAATCTCGAGAAATATTGGTCCTAGGGCCTCGATCTCTTCACTTTTGGGGACTTATTTTTGGCGCCAAATTTGGCGGTATTTTGCCAAAAGTCGCCAAGCTTCGCGACATATTGGTCATTTGGCGCAATTTTCCCAATGGGGCCTGAAAGTTGGTTTTCCTGCATTAAAAAGGCATATTAACCTAACTTTCTCTTCTATGACGTACCGCCTTATGTTGAATCTTCGAAAAATAGGCTTTTCTAGAAGCTTCTTGTACCTTCTGCGTCGGCTATAAATTGAAGCGCTTCAGAAGCCCCAGTTCAGTGTGAGTGAGCACACATATTGTGAATAGATCTCTCTGAGAGAGTACGCTTGCTTTGTGAATTGATAGTGCTATAGAAGCAGTGTTTTGGCTTGCTTTTCGAAGCTGTTTTTAAAGTGCTGTGTGCAAATTCTTCATTGCTGTGTCTTAAGGGATTGTGTACGATATCCCTTGAACATTTTTCAATGAATTTTTGCCTGTGAAAGTGACTTATTTTGTGTGAGAAATACAGCATTTGTCAGAGCTTCAGATCTAAGCGGACTGTCAAAAGCACATTACTGTTTAATTGTGCTTGTGAATTTTGTACAGCTGATTGTTCTACGAAGATCTATAAAATCCATAAAGTTGTGTTCCATCCTGACCAGTGGACTTTTTACTCGAACTTTCTACACCAACTGGACTTTAGAACGACGAACCCCGACAACAAGCAGACTATTTCTGCAACAATATGCATGCAAAAATGGAGTCTGAAAGATTCCGTTATATTAGGACACATCAAAAAGAATTAAGGTGTGATTCATACATACATTTGAGAGATGCGATTAACCCTTTGAGGCGCAACCCTTTCCCAATGCTGAAAAAAGGGCAGCCGTTGCCATCGCTCGACTTAACTACCAGCAATATGGCGGACGATCGAAACATTCATCGCGTGCCAAAGATCTAGAGACCCTTTTTTGACGCAGCTGGCTGTGCCCGTGCACACAGCCAGTTGTCGTCCAGTTGTCTGCCCTTTTTTCAGCATTGGACAATCTGTCCGGCTGTTCTCGCATTCTTCCATTTTTCAGCTGATATCAGTGCCGTTAATTTTTTTACGGGAAATGGCGTGCTAAAAAGTAAGGATTCTCGTGGAGCTATGTCACCCGCAACTATTTTTATAGAAATCAAATCTATTCTTCGTGACTGGCAACAGTCAGAACGTCAGAGTTGGGTGTTCCCAGAGCGGGAACACTGCGCGTTAAAGGGTTAATAATGATGCAGTCGCATTAGAAGTGGGACAACATTTTCATTCTTCCTTCAACTTTTACTGGAAGCCCACGTTACATGCATGAAAGGATGCAAAATGCCGCGACATATGTTCGCACTTATGGTAGACCTGACCTGTTCATAACATTTACATGCAATTCTAAATGGAAAAAAATTCAAGACGAATTACTACCGGGACAAACGTACATTAACAGACATGACCTTACTGCCAGAGTGTTTCGATTGAAATTATTAAAACTAATGAAATGATAACAAAATTAAATGTTTTTGGAACAGTTAGATGCCACATGCACACTATTGAGTGGCAAAAGAGAGGATTGCCTCATGCTCATATTCTGCTTTGCCTTCACAACAAAATTCAGGCAAGCCAGATTGATTCGATGATTTCAGCTGAACTTCCAAACCCCAACATGGACAAGGATCTATTTGAAATTGTAAAAACGCAGATGGTACAAGGCCCATGTGGAGCTTTAAATGTTAATTCGCCACACATGAAAGAAAACAAATGCACAAAGCGGTACCCAAAACAATTTTTACAAAATACTCAAACAGGAGAAGATGGTTATTCGTCATATCGCAGAAGAAAACCGGAAGATGGAGTCTTTAACCCTTTAAAGCGCAGTGTTCCCGCTCTGGGAACACCAAACTCTGACGTTTTGACTGTTGCCAGTCGCGAAGAATAGATTTGATTTCTATAAAAATAGTTGCGGGTGACATAGCTCCACGAGAATACTTTACTTTTTAGCACGCCATTTCCCGTAAAGAAATGGTCACGATCATTTTTAACAGCACTGACATCTGCTGAAAAATGAAAGAAAACGAGAACAGCTGGATAGATTGCCCAATGCTGAAAAAAGGGCAGCCGTTGCCATCGCTCGACTTAACTACCAGCAAGATGGCGGACGATCGAAACGTTCATTGCGTGCCACAGATCTAGAGACCCTTTTTTGACGACAGCTGGCTGTGCGGCACAGCCAGCTGCTTCAAAATGGGTCTCTAGATGTGTGGTGTATTATTAAATACATTTGGCAGTCATAAAAGCTTTCTTTGTTTTGGCGCTTTATCGCTTATTTCCTTAATTTTTTCTATATATTAGTTTGAAACATGTTTTTCCGGTATCCACTAAATTGAAAGAACATCTATGTGTAAAAATCTGATGTGTCCAACACATGACTTCCTTGCACGTCTATTAAATAAAAATGTTTTCTACGCACTTCCTCTAAACTTATTTGTTTGAAAGAGATAAAATATCAATAATAGTAAGGTTTAGCGATTTCTAGCCAAATATTTCGATATCGGCAAGCTGAGTTCAATTTGAAAGATTTCCCTCTGACACTTTATTTGGCGATATTTCACCAAAAGCCGACAAACTTGAGATAGTTTGCGAGATTTTGGGGATAGCCACAGTAGTCATTGACCACAGACTTTCAATGAATTGAATGCATCCATACACCTTAATGTATTTAAAGTCATTTGGCTCACCCTATAAATAAATTCTTAGTCGATTGCTGTCAAAAAAGATATTGAAAACAGTTAGATATTATAATATAGTTCTAAATACAAAAGTTCAAAATTCTACGGGTTAAAGTTTTAGAGTTATACAAAATACGAAATAATTTTTGGCGCCAAATTTGGCGATATTTCGGCGAAACTCGTCAATGTCGACGACATTTGGCGAGATTTTAAGCATGGACCAACAATGACAGATTATCGCCAAATTTGGCGATATTTCGCCAAAACTCGCCAAGAACGATGACAAATGGCGATACTTTGGGCATGGACCAAATGACTGACTTTCGCCAAATTTGGCGACATTTCGGAAAAACTCGCCAAAGTCGAGGACAGTCGGCGAGATTTTGGGCATGTACCAAACAATCACTGTCTGCAATTGTATTATATTGAAGATGTCCATAGACATTAAAGTACTGAAATTCTTTTCGGTGGTCCTGTAAATAAACTCTCCAGTAGATTGGAACCAAAAATCGAGATGCACAACTAGATGTTACTACAATCTTAGATATAAAATTTCATAATAGTTTTTGAGGTTTGAGAGTTAAATATACACACACGTCACTAAAAGTCGCCAAGCTTGGCGACTTTTGGCACAGTTCTTGAGGGAGGCACGTGACCGTGGTCGGACCATTACCTAACTTATGTGGTAAGACGGTATTGTGCTTGAAATGGATGAATGCCCCTAAAATTGCCATTGACCGTAATGTATTGGAAATCTTTTGAGTGTTCCTGTAGCAGAACTGTAAATGATAAAGAGTCCTTTTTTAATGGAGAAATTCATTTTCTAACTCTTTACAGCATATATCACTTCTGAGTCGTTTGAAATAGCCCAATACCTCTAAAAAACGCTTTGATGAATTTCGGCCCATAGAGCGTAATGTATTTCGAATGTTTTGGGCGGTCCTATAGATAAACTATCCAGTCGAATGGAACCAAAAGGGGAAGTGCACAACTAGATGTTACAACTATCCAAAATAAGAAGTTTCGAAATTCTACGCCTAATAGTTTTTGAGTTAGGCGAGTTTAATGAATTTCGGCCCATAGAGCGTAATGTATTTCGAATCTTTTGGGCGGTCCTGTACATGAACTATACATTCGATTGCGACCAAAAGGGGAGGTGCACAACTAGATCATAGAACAATCCTAAATATCAAATCTCAACATTCTACGACCAATAGTTTTTGAGATATGCGAGTTACATACATACGTACGTACGTACAGACGGCATGGAAAAACTGACCACAATAGACCCGCCGCTGGTCAAAATGAGTTGCAGACGCGTTTATATGATCGTGCATGCTAGCCTACGATGAGATGCATCGAAAAAATTCTTAAAATTAAATTTAGAGGTAGTCAAAATCGGTTTTTTGTCGAAATTTGGCCCCCAAAATTTTTCGGGATCACATTACTTCCTTATACTACGTACAAGGAAGTAAAAATTTGGTTGAGAGGTCTAAAAAAAGGTCTTGGTCCGTAGATGTGTCATCTAAAGAGAAAAATTTTTAAAGTCGAAGGGATTAGGCGTAGCGGAACTTCAAATGTGCAATTTTTCGCCATAGAAATAACATTGTGGTTTATTAAATACATTTTGCTGTCATAAAAAGCCTTCTTTATTTTAGCGCTTTATAGCTTATTAGCACTAGGGTGCTATTTCGTTCACGCCCAGACTTTGTCTACTCGATTCTGTCGATATGATTTGTAGACAGGTTTTGTAGAGATGAACTGTCAAGGTGGAAATCTTTTTAAATGTGTTTGCCACATAACGCGGAAGGGGGGTGGGAGAATAAGTCTGACAAGGTTTGTGATTTTTGATAACTGATCGCCACGTTTGCAGGAAAAAAAAAAAACAAAAAAAACTTAAAAACCGAGCCATACCTGGCGATGGTTGTAAAATAGCTTTAGTAGGCAAATTTAATATAGATATTAATTAAAAAGATGTGTTTTATGCAACGAGAAAGTCAAATATAACACACTTGTGGATTATGATGCTCATTCCGAACAGTATTTAAAATGGTGAAGTATAGTTGGAATATGCCTGGCGAAGATTGTAAAACAGTGGTTTTCATATAAATTTCGATTCCAAAGAAGTGTTTTAATGAACAAGGAAGAAAAATACGGCCCGGCCATAAATAATGATACACTTTTCAACATAATGAAACAAGGAAGAAAAATAGGGACGGCGCATGGATTATGATACGCTTTTAATATACAGCGCTTTGGTGAGTATTTAAAATATGAAAATGTTTCAGCTTTTTTTCAAACTTTTCTCCATACAAATACATTGTGGTTTGTTAACGACATTGACGGCAGTTATAAACTCCTTCTTTAGTTAGCGATTTATCTTTTATTTCTTTAATTTTTCAGTTTTCTGTCTGATACTGGATCTTTACCATCGAGGGTAGCTTGAGAAAAGGCAAATAAAGCAGGGAGCGCGCGATCGCCATTTAGCGGATTAGATTTTTTTGTATTTTGGAGAATTCCGAAATTTTTTACTATTTTCGCTTCATACTTTTGGCGTTTACCTTTCTGCGCCCGTATTTTCTCATGGAATGTTGTATGTCACTCTTTCAATGGTTAGATCAAAGAATGCTGTGGCAGTCAAGATCATTTAAGAAAATTCACCTGGACGTTTCGTGTGTGGTCGAAGACTTTACCCAAGATATCGTCTTCAACGAAATGCTCAATTAGAATTTGTAACTGTATTTCCTCATTCGTCATTTAATATCTACTCTTCTTTTTTTTACTTAATAAAGATAGTTAAAAACAAATTTTAAGATTTCATTCATTTCATCGTCATTGTACAGTTGCTAAGAACTGGCGTGTAACCTTTTGTTTACTTTCTGTCTCAAGTCATGTTCCGTCCGCGTCGCTCTTTGATTTTTCCTGTTAGTTTTGTTCAAGGCCTTGGTGACATTCTTGATCGTTCCCATTTATTTTTGAATATTACAGTCAATAAAGTGACCGTCGAATTCGACGGGTTCCAGCTAGTTAATGTTGAATTTTGTAATTCTGTCAAATCCATAAAATATATATGCAAGTATGTTAACAAGGGTTCCGATGCAGCTATGTTTGCTTTGCAACAAACAAACTCACATGATGAAGTAAGTAACTTTCAACAGGGTCGTTACATAAGAAGTAATGAAGCGTTTTGGAGAATCTTTGGCTTTTCTATTCATGAAAGATATCCTCCTGTTCAACAATTGGCAGTCCATTTAGAAAATAGACGACGAATTTATTTCACAAATGATACAGCGGCTCAACAAGCTTATGTGCCTACAGATACAACTCTCACAGCTTTTTTTAAGTTATGCCAAGAAGACAGTTTTGCTCAGACTTTATCCCCAATTACCTTCTTATTTCACATGGAACAATAAGAAATGGAGTAGAAGAAAGAGGGGGAAGTGCAGTTGCAGGTTATCCAAATGTAAAATTAGATAATGCTTTAGGTAGAGTTTATACTGTTCATCCGACCAACCATGAATGTTTTTTCTTAAGAATGCTGTTACATGAAGTTAAAGGGCCCAAAAGTTTTGAAGATCTTAGAACAGTAGATAGTTTAATTTTTAATACATTCAGAGAGGCATGTTACAAACGTGAATTGCTCGAAATGACAGTCAGTGGGGTGCTACTTTAGCAGAAGCAGCTGTATGCCAATCGGCAAAGCGTCTCAGAGATTTATTTTCTATTCTCCTCAAAACCTGTGATGTGGGTAGCCCTTCAGAATTATGGAACAAATATGATGATTTAGCAGAGGATTTTAAACACCAATATCAACTCACTAACCCAAACTTGAAACTAACTTACACAGATGAAATATAACCAAGCTTTAATTGCGATAGAAAACAAAATTGCTTCAATGGATCGACCACCAATTACTTCATATGGTCTCCCACAGACCAATAGAGTAGAACCTTCAGGTTTACCTTCTGAATTAATGAGAGAGACATCATGTGACATCAACTGCTTAACACAATATGTTAATGAAAATGAGCCGAAATTGTTACCTGATCAAAAAATAGCTTACAATACAATTCTTAAAAGTATATTTCAGAAGAATGCAGGTATTTACTTTTTAGATGGACCTGGTGGTACAGGAAAAACATTTTTGTTGAATTTATTACTGGGCAATGTACGTAAACAAAATAAAATTGCTATAGCAGTTGCTTCTTCTGGCATAGCTGCTACATTGTTGCCTGGAGGTCGAACAGCTCATTCTGCATTCAAACTTCCTTTGGAGTTAGCAATGAATGATGAACCAATTTGTAAAATTAGTAAAAATTCTAGCATGGGAGAGGTTTTAAAAAGATGTCAACTGATAGTCTGGGATGAATGTACAATGGCCCATAAAAGATCATTGGAAGCCCTTAATAGAACTCCAAAAGATTGGCGGAGCATCACAGCTTTGATGGGTGGTATAACCGTTGTGTTATCAGGGAATTTTCGTCAGACTCTGCCAGTTATACCGAAAGGAACTAAAGCAGATGAAATTCGGGCATGCCTTAATTCGTGGCCTCCTATTTGTGGAAAAATATCGGAACATTTCAGTTAAGAACTAACATGAGAGCAAGAATTTATGGCGATGAAATTTCAGGAATGTTTGCTGTTAACTTATTACATCTTGGCGAAGGAAAAATGTGTGTAAATTCAAATAAAAAAGTGAGAGTTTCTTCAATTGGCAATTGGCACTGTAGCTCACAGTGTTAGCGATTTAATAGAAAAAGTATTTTCTAATTTTAGTTGTCACGACACAGAAATTTCCTGTCTGCGTGAAAAAGCAATACTAGCACAAAAAAATGTTACCGTTAATACTATCAACGAACAGCTGCTCCAGAATATTCCAGGAAATCCTATAATTTACAAATCCATAGATACAATTATGAATACAAATGAAGTTATGAACTACCCAACAGAGTTTCTCAATTCTTTAGAAGTTTCAGGACTGCCTTCTCACAGACTGCAGTTGGAGCCCCAATAATCCTACTCCGAAATTTAGATCAGCCAAAGCTCTGTAATGGAACCAGATTGATAATAAAATCATTGCGTCCTCATGTCATTGAAGCACAGGTACAAACTGGTTGTGGGAAAGGTGAAGATATTTTTATTCCTAGAATGCCATTAATTACTTCAGAGGTGCCGTTTCAGTTTAAACGCTTGCAATTTCCAATTATATTAAGTTTTGTAATGTCGATAAACAAATCACAGGTGCAAACTTGTAGGCCAATAGGAAAGTTGTAGGCCTTCAATTAGAAGAAGACTGTTTTTCTCATGGTCAATTATATGCCGGGTGCTCGCGAGTAGGAACTGCCAACAATTTATATCTATACTCTGCTGGAACAACAAGAAATATTGTGTATTAAGAAGTATTATAAAATTTCATATGGTAAGGAAGGAACTGCAAGATTTTTTTATAAAAGTCATATCATGGCCTACTACTAATATCGCTAGAAATTGTTCTTCAGTCAATTTTTTTATTTCACAACTACACAACAATTTATCTGGAAAAATAATTTTTTACTTTTCCAGATAAATTGTTGTTTAGTTGCTGCTGATCGTGATGAAAAACTCTATAGAATCAAGCCCACTATGAATTTTTTACTCGCCTTTAAGGGATGCAACTACAGTATGCCCACTAAAGTCCCTTGTCACCCTCTTAATTTCGGAACGACTGCTGCTATTTTTATAAACGTAGTGTCTAGGTATAGTAAATTGAATATGCGCTACCGAATGAGACCGCTCACAGCGCTACTAGGTGGAAAACTGCGGAGTTAGCTTTCCTATCTCGAAAACGGTACAAAATAGAGGGAAAAAGTGAATTACAAAATTGTAGAACGTTATCGATTTAGTACGAAAAGACGCCTCATTGACATGGATGTGAAAAATAGAACGGTTAAAACGTGCATTTGTGATTACCTACGCTGCGAAGGTGAAAAAGCGATCAAAGAAAGAAGAAAACAA
This sequence comes from Cheiracanthium punctorium, assembly GCA_038373885.1. Lineage (NCBI taxonomy): Eukaryota > Metazoa > Arthropoda > Arachnida > Araneae > Cheiracanthiidae > Cheiracanthium > Cheiracanthium punctorium. The sequence goes on from JAWZYV010011848.1 coordinate 216,196, forward strand.
TTATTTATAACAATATATCTTTATTTAAGATGTTCAAATTTCGCATCGTCAGCTACAATGCACATTTAGATACTCGTTTGAATTTCACATTGCACATGTTGGAGTATAGAGAGTGGCACGTTGGCACAAACGCCCGTCATGCGTCGTTTAAGGTCCTGCAATGTTTGTGGAGGGATCGCATATACCTGCTACTTTAGGTATCTCCACAGAAAAAAGTCCAGTGGAGTCAGATCAGGCGAACGTGGAGGCAATTCTTCGAAACCGCCATACCCAATTATTTGGTTCCCGAATTCCGTGACGAGGTACTGCTTCACTGGAGATGTCTTGTGAGCAAAAGCTCCGTACATGTTGAAACCATACATTCCTAAGATTAAACACCGACAGATTCTCCACAAAATCGAGCATTACGTTCTGCAGCAGTTGTAAATACTGTGCGCCTGTTAAGGTACCATCGTAAAATATTGGACCGATCAACTTGTTACTCTAAATTGCACCAAACATTAATACCAAACCTCACTTGATGTCGAACATCGGTTAAAGATCTAGGATTTTCCAGCGCCCAGTAGTGGGTGTATTGCCTATTGTACATGCCATTCCGTGTAAAGCATGCCTCGTCCGCCCACACTACATCTGCTAAGAATGTTGGCTGGACCTGTATCGGCATCCCCATACAGTAAAACCTGTTGAGGCGTTGGTCGGTATGGATAAGTGCCTGATGCTTGTAGGATTTTCCAAACCTGACTTTTTGAGAGGTCACAGTGTTCACTGATATGCCTTGTACTGTACTGCATTTCGGGTATGCGAGAGCGTGTGTAGTACGCCATCTGGTTGAACTTGCCGTTCTACCTTAGCTGGTCTTCCAGATAGAGCTCGACTAGTCACGCAGCCTGTTTCCCTTAAACGTTTTACAACAGATAGGATGATTTGATAAGAAGGATGCGGGCCTGAAGGGAAACCTTCCCGGGACAACCTTGTTGCTGATCGTGCCTTGCGTCCACATTCACCGTACAGTAAAACAATCTCACAAGACTCAGCTTTAGAAAATTGCTCCATGGCCATGAACTTCAACATAGTGGAAACAGAATAAGATGTCTCTTTTATACTAGTGGTCTCAAGTGAACAGGTGTGACGTTTCTTAAGTATTTGCATATTGCAAAAATTTCGAACATTAAGTGCAAGTTGCGTTGAGTTGATGTTGAGATCAGTACAAGGATGCAACTCTCGTGGCTTGAACCAGAGTCATTTGGAATAGGAATCGCAAGTGATACCATTGTGCGCCAGACATTGGGGCGTCGTGTTTAGCCCGAAAGATAATATTTTCTCCTTGTGTTCACATTTCGTGACGTTACAGTGTAGGAAATCATGAAAATACAAATGCACGTTTTAACCGTTCTGTTTTTCGCATCCATGTCAATGAGGTGTCTTTTCGTACTATGATATCGCTCTACAACTTTGCATTTCACTTTTTTCCCCTATCTCGTACCGTTTTCGAGATACGAAAGCTAACTCCGCAGTTTTCTACCAGGTGGCGCTGTGTGTGGTCTTATTCGGTAGCGCATATCCAATTTACTATACCTAGACACCACGTTTTTAAAAATAGCAGCAGACGTTCCGACATTAAGAGGGTGACAAGGGACTTTAGTGGGCATACTGTATAGACAATACCAATGAACTGAAAGGATGTTGAATGTAGAAACAGGAAGTTTCCTCCAGATCAGAACAATTTGCATTATCTCCTTCAGGAATACACAAAATGTTGTGTATACAGATATATTATGGAGGCCATGTCTGTACACCTTGCGTAAAAGCCTTAGTGATGTCTCAGGTGGGATTGTAGACAGATTTACATATCTGTCTACAATCGACAGATTTACATATCCGTCTATACTTTCTTATTTCTGATTAGGGATGGACGCGAGACGATTTTTTGCAAGACGAGACAGAGATTTACAACTCTTTTGCGAGACGAGACAAAGCATTTAAATGTTTTGCGAGACTCGAGACCCCTATTTTTCGTCTCGCGTCCATCCCTATTTCTGATTTTTTTTTTAAATTTTTATAGTATAGGTATCCATGCAATCATTGCGTGTAGCCTGTTGCATATGTCTCTGTCTATACTTTCTATTTTCTGATTTGTTTTTTTTTTCATTTTTATATTATAGGTATTCATGCAATCAGTGCGTGTAGCCTGTTGCATGTGTATCTCTATTTTATATTTTATGAATTTAATATTTATTTATTTTTGCAGTGTAAGGGTTGATGTCACAAATCATTTTTATAGTTTGGGACATAAACCGTTACACTGCATTCTGTGGAGTGACTTGCGAAGCAGGGTCCACGTCCCTCACTCTGGCAACTGTGCAATTCATATTAATTGATTGCACAGGCTAATAACTTCACTTTTTTTATATTTCGGCCCTTTTTAATTGTCAAACTTTATTAATCTTGCATTTGCTGATTTTTGCATTCACGCTGTTTTATTAAACTTCAAATTAGCTAGATTTTACGCTTTTATTTATTTTGTTGTTTTTTAAAGTCAATGTTTTGCACATGTGTGCCATTGAATACAATTAGCAAAGCCGTGTTTGCCTTGGAGTCGGGACATTTTTTCCGATCAGCAAAGGCGAGGATGAGAGAGAGAGAGGTGGAAAGGCAACCCTGCAAAATACCCCCTCCTTCTCTTCTGTGTTTGCGTTGCGGCAGGAAGACTTGCTTTTATACCGACGACTGGACTCTGTTTGTTTTTAGTAACTGCATAGGCATTAGCGATAAATGACTGTTAGAACACAGACATGAACAGGGGAAAAGCCTATCCACGTCCAATTCTCAGTAACCTCTGTACGCTATCAGGTGACATGTCCATTTTCTTTCCATTGCAGCGAGAAGTCCCATGTTCTTCTTTTTTTTCTTTTTGTCATTGCAGCGGGAGGATCCACATTCTTTCCCTTTAGAATCTACATTTAAGGTCAATGTGCATTTCTCTTATTTGCACGGGCAATGCCGGGCCACGCTGCTAGTTACATATGTATCGCATTTTATTTAATTGCAAGTCTTTTCTTTTAGAACTGGGAGCTTTATATGTTTAAAAGTTCTTAAAATATTAATCTTCATTTATCAATATTCATGGCAAAAAATAATAGTTTTTCAAAATAAAATTATAAATACAATTATGATATAATTTATTAAGTTTTTAAATATAATCGAATTTATTTTTAACTAATACACTGTATATGATATAGTAAATTGATAACATATTCTTTTGTGTGACTGCACATGAATTTATAAATTTATATACACTGCTCAAAACAATTAAAGGATATTGTAAGTTTTATATAAAATAAAGATATAAGCGATTTTTTTTTTTTTTTTTTTTTTGCCGAAAATGGAAGAAAATCACAAATGCAAATTTTTCTGATTTTCAAACTGTGGAGTATGCTAATTTTGAGTTCGACGTCAAAAATGTCGCTTCAGCGGCAGCGAATGAAATTGGACTTTCGACTGAATAAAAGACAATGAAGACAAAGATGATCGGCATTCAGTGACTGCTTTGTTTCGATGAGTACGATGTCTCAGCGAAGTCATTTAACCGATTCAGAAGCTTGGAGAGTTGTCGGTAGATTAGAAGGGGGCCAAACTCAAGCCGAAGTAGCGCAAGCCATTGAAGTGTCACAAAGTGTGATTTCCAGGATCTGGAACTGGTTTTTGGCGACTGGAAGTACAAGCCGAAGACCAGGGCAAGGTCGCCCAATGAATATCGTTATTTAGTGTTAACGGCTCGGAGACACCGGAATATGTATGCTACTCTTTTCCAACAACACCTTCGCTCGGCTACTGGCACCACGGTTTCAACTCAGACTGTCCGAAACCGGCTCCATGATGTAGGTCTGTATGCTCGCCGATCGATGGTATGTGTTAGACTAACATCAAGGCATCGTCGCGACCGCAGGGAGTGGGCAACAGAGCATGTGAACTGGATGAGAAATGAGTGGAGCAATGTTCTTTTTGCTGACGAGTCCCGTTTTTCAGTTCATCCTGATAATAGGCGTATTTTCATCTGGTGGGACCGTGGCAGTAGGAATAATCCTGCGTTCGTGCACGAAAGTGTCAGCTTTGGCGGTGGGGGAGTGTTGGTGTATGGTGGCATCTCCATTGATGGGCGCACTGCACAGACCTCTACATCATTCGAGATGGACCTCTGACTGGTCGCCGATATAGGGATGAGATCCTCAGACCTATTGTAGTTCCTTACGCTGCAGCAATCGGAGATGACTTCATTTTAATGGACGATAACTGCAGGCCACATCGTGCTAACCTGGTGGAGGATTTCCTTTTCGAGAAAGGAATCGTACGAATGGAATAGCCAGCGTGTTCTCCAGACATGAATCCAATAAAGCACGTTTGGGACGCTCTAGGAAGACGAGTTGCTGACCGCCAACCACCCCCATAAACTCTCCAAGAACTGGAAAGAGCTCTTCTGGAAGAGTGGGACAGAATACCCAACTCGTGATTTAGTCTCATTGACTCCATGCCTCAAAGGTGTTCAACGTTACTGGCCGTCCGTGGAAACCATACCCCTTACTGAAAATGATTTCGTTTGAAGAAAACACCTTTCTTATTGTTTTTTTCTCATATGCACAAATTGTGTTTTTTTCCTTTTCTACAGAAATGCGCAATAAAATGCATTTTTTTCTGCCAAACATGTGTAATTTATTCTCATATAACCTGCTACGTCTGTCGACCATGTATCAATCAGCTAAAAAGTTTCCCAGCCACAAGATCCACCTAAAACCGCAATATCCTTTAATTGTTTTGAACAGTGTATATTTCGTTCTTCTAGATCAGGTATGGGCAACCTTTGAAAAGTTGCGGGCCAAACTTTAGGTAGTTATCGAAGTCGCGGGCCAAACGTCAAGATGTTAACGAAGTCGCGGGCCGTAAATTGGTATTTATATGAGATTTTGAATGGCTTATATGGGTTTGATATCTTCCGCGGGCCGGATCCAAAGCCGTGGCGTCTCCCATCCGGCCCGCTGGCCGGCGGTTGCCTATATGTGTTCTAGATAGAATAAACGTTTAGAAATATATGAAATTAATCTACCAAAATTAATTCAATCGGCTTTCCTCATCCAGCATCCTGCAACTGATATTTCCTTACATACACACTAATATCTTCATGTATAGTCTGACATTTTATTTAAAAATAAATGCTTACCACCGATTCTAAAATCTATAGTTTTGTACTTGGAAAAAAAATTGCTCCCGCCCTATTTAGCCTGTAATTATGACATTTTTAATAAGTTACCTCAATCACTGATATTAAATACATTGTAGTAACTATGTATAACAATATTTGCACCATACTGTTTGTATTTACATTGTAGTGTTTTACTGTCAAAAAATAACTATAAGATATCATATTTAAAAAAATTCATGTTGTAAGATGTTAAAAAGAAATTCAAAATTCGATTTATTCAACAAATAATACATAAAATATTTAGTTAAAGTTTTATACAAGACAAGAAAGATATGTCTACCCGGTATGATATATATATTTTTAACATCCTTAAAGTTTTTACTTATCTATTGAGATGTTTCTTCTCTTAGAAAATTGGCTTTTTAACGCCTTTCTTTTTTCTTTTTTTTTTTAAACACACATTTACAAAATCTTGAAAACTGACAAATTTTATTGTTATTCCAGTATATGTAATTTTTACTTAAATAAAAATAAATAAAACGGCTATGTGTCCTTTTGAAATACTCCACCCACTTTTCTAACTTCGATAAATCACTGAAGCGAGTGCAATAAAATTTAGTATCGTCATTGGTGGTCACTTGAACTCTTTGCGTCAAAGTATTTATTTATTTATTTACTAGCTGCGTGCCCGTTCTTCGCACGGTAGGAAACGAAAAATTTCCTCACATGTGTAATTCGAATTAATTCCAGTGATGTGGAATCTAGAAAAAGCAAAATTATTTCACTCTTAACTTAAAATTTGCGTCATATATGTAATAACCTGAGATCATTGCAATATAATGACACACACACACACACGCAACAATAACAACAACAACAAAAAAAAAAAACTATGTCAGCGTCATTCGGTATCAAAAAAGTGCAAATGGACCGTTTGCAGCGAACTTCTCACTTTCAAAATGTCTTTCAATATGTCCTCAGACATGCTGTCTTTTAGGTTCACGTTTTAGCGTTAAATACCTCAGACACTACATGAAATAGACATTTTTTTTTAAATTTTAAAAATACGTCACCCTCTCTTGCAACCCTTTACAAAAAGAAAAGAGATAAGAGATAAGACTGCGCTATTTATAAAGGCTTTAAAATTGTTTTTCTCAGTTTAATTTTTCTTCTCGCAAATAAATCCAGTATTTATAAAAGGAAATCGAGCCAAGCAAAGAAATCGTCTGCTCGCGGGACCCGTTTTTATTTATTTTTTTCAACTGGCAATTTTAATCATTGTTACTATATCCATGACAACCAAACCGCAAGATATCAAACCGAAACTCATAAGCAGGTGCTACTGAAATGAAAATCCTTCTTTACTTAAAAATTCGTAAAAATTCTCCTAATTTATATTTTTCTTCCGTTCTTCTTTTAAAAGTAGGCGAATTGTGTTCTCCGTCTTTTGCCCAAATATAAAAAAGTTACGACAGATAGAATTCAAGATGCAGCAGTTTTAAAAATATTTTACGAAAGTCAGCGTCAAATTTAATTTTATTTGAAAAATTCCCAAAAATCTGCAAATTATGTTACACAGTCCGAACAAACAGTTTTTAAAAGAAAATTTTCTCCTCTATACGATGATGTAAATATCGTTTTCTAGCGAGTGCAATTACCGGCGTTATTATGTATTACGCAAGAAAAATCGCTAAAAATCGGACAAAACATAAAATAAAACATTTTCTAATTCGAATTTCGAAAAAATCGCTTCGAGGTGTGTCGAGACCCGTCTTGGAGAATTTCCGTACAAAATTTGGTAGGTCTACGATCACCCGTTTCAGAGCTACGCGAGACACAGACAGACAGACAGACAAACGGACAGTTTACACACTGTTTTATTTATATAGATTTTTAGATTATGAGATTTTGTGAAATTTCAGTACGTGTTTGCGCTATTCCTGAAAAATGAGAATGGGATAGAATAAAATTTGGAATTATATTAGATGCAAGTTAATTTGAACTCCAGATGCCAAAACAATTTTTAAATATTTCATAGATTTTGGGATTTTTTGAAAATTGTATAAATGTTTGTTCTCGCATTCCTTAAAAATGTATTAAGAGAATACAATGAAGTTTAGCAACATGATCAGCAAACAGATAAAACAACAAAAAACGAAATTTTTTGAGAAATTTAAATACATTTTCAAAATGTTTATTTACTGTTTTAGATTTTGTGAAAATTGCTCAAAATGTTTTCGAGGAATAATGTTAAAATATGTACAGTGAATCAAACGAAATATAGTTACAGGATAGAAATGACATCGGAAAAACTCATTTAACCAGAATAAAATTTGATTTTTTCAAATAGAAAGAATTCTCTATAATAGCCAAATTTACTGATCACTTTGTTACTCCCAAACCTGTAATCTTTTAACAATACTCAGAAGATATAACTTTTATTTATGCTATTGCTATTCTACTATTTCCATTCTTTATACACTTACAATGCTGATGAAGATTCGAGCTTTTTGAAAATTTGCATTATGTACTAACCCGCCAACGACGTGTACTTCAGCTAGTATATATATATATATACAGGGGCGCAGCCAAGGCGGGGGGTTAGGGGGTCATAACCCCCCCTTGAGGAAATTTTTGCCATGCAAAATGTATGTTCTTCACTACATTGTCACAATCACGTATACATACATATGAGTTGTAGTAGTCCTAACCCCCCCCCATGAAAAATTTCTGGCTACGCCCCTGTATATATATATATGTAATGTATAAAAAGGTAATTTGGGTTTTACTAGTTTGGGTATTGTTAAAGGTACTTTCACTGTAAATTTTGCTTTTCTGTCTTACTTGCCACGCGCGCTCTGGAGCTATGTTTTATTTATTTTGTTATTTGTCAGACATCAGGCCATCGATTCTGAGTTCTTTAGAGTGTACACGTGTCCCCACGCCTTTGTAGCCCCGGATGCGGGTCATGTTGGTAAATGTGTGTGGTTCGATTAGAGATAAGAGAGAGGCGGAGTTATGTCTTCGCAAACCACGTGGTGTGGTGAGCGTAAATACACCCGCACATCGAAAATCGAGAGACTTCTGCTACTGGAACTGCTTAATTAGTCCACGCTGATTTTTGTACCCGTCTCCCCTCCCCTCTTCTCACTTTATATTGTTACTTAAAGATAATGTTTAATAAACCGTTTTACCTGCCTTAATTCTGAAACTTTACTGGAATATCTGACGTCTCAAATAGTCGACAGGATGATTGCCTGTGTGCCAATTAAAAATTTTAAATTGTAAAAAATTAACGCTCAATAGTCCGGGAGATGGGTTCATCGCCCATCGTTCGCAGGAGATGCAGCGCGCCTCTTCGCCGACCAGCCGATGGCCTACTCCCTTGAGTCCGCTCTCCGCCACCAGCCAACACTTCGTCGAGCCCTGCTCTGGGAGTTTTACACCCCGACTGCTGAGTCAGGATATCTTCCGAAGTACTTCACAGAACGTCCTGTACGTTCTACGCCGTTAATGCCGAAATGGAAGAACGTCTGCATTGATGAACAGCCTATGCCGTATTTCTGCAGCGCTCATCATACCGAAATCTGCGCCTCCTAATTCATCTTTTTTTTTCCCTTCTTTTTCGCACGTTCGCCGCAAACCAAGAGAAACTCCTGTCATCATTACGGCGGTGCGTCAAATTTCACTGCCTTCGTTGCACCCAAAACAGGCCTCCCCTCAGAAGTGTGTGTCTAACTGGTGAATCATTTCCCCCTTTTCTCCGTGCCGAATATTTTTGTTTTTGTGCGTACAACTTATGTTGACCGAAACTCCTCCTGCCTGCATTTAACTTGGGAGAGAAGATATTTTTTTTGTGTGTGTGTTTTGTTTATCGTTGAAGGATGACGGTTTTAATTTGTGGATATCAATTTCTTTCGTAAAAGTAAGCGATTTATATATTTTCAGAGTTGAAGTGAACATTAGAGTATTATATTTAAATGATTATTAATTGTGTGTGTTATTTTAAAAGTGCTATTTTAATGTTGATTTAAAAAAATTGTATTGATATATCTGCGCTTGTTTTAATTAATATAGTATTTTCATTAAGGTAAGTTTACAATTGAATTGTGTTATTAAATATTTTATTTCAATTGAAGTTTTATACGGGTCTTACTATTATTAAATTAATGCTTAAATTACTACTGCATTACCTATATTTCCTGAAGATTTGAAATTTAAATTTTTGTTATTTGCATACTATGGCGTAGTTTAGATTCACTTGATTATTTACCTGAAATGACTTAGCGATTGGGACTCTCAACTTGACACAAATTCTAATTTACTTGAGATTATGTCATTTTATTCACTGAAAAGTCACTTGCAAATTTATGACAAATTCATGCACTCGGGTACGATAACTTGAATGAAAACAACAAATACTTATTGTGTCAATGTAAAAAAAAAAAAAAAAAAAAAAAAAAATTCTTGCATTATATTAGGTTTGCTTAAATGTAGATGTTTTATTTTGAATATTTACTGTGTAAAATTTTTGTGTGCCAAAATGATCGAATGATCGTATATTATTTCCTATATTGAATAATGATGCCAACCATTTTTTACTTCCTTGTACGTAGTATAAGGAAGTAATGTGATCCCGAAAAATTTTGGGGGCCAAATTTCGACAAAAAAACCGATTTTGACTACCTCTAAATTTAATTTTAAAATTTTTTTCGATGCATCTCATCGTAGGCTAGCATGCACGATCATATTAACGTGTCTGCAACTCATTTTGACCAGCGGCCAGTCTATTGTGGCCAGTTTTTCCATGCCGTCTGTACGTACGTACGTATGTACGTACGTACGTACGTACGTATGTATGTAACTCGCATATCTCAAAAACTATGGGTCGTAGAATGTTGAGATTTGATATTTAGGACTGTTCTATGATCTAGTTGTGCACCTCCCCTTTTGGTGGCAATCGAATGGATAGTTTATGTACAGGACCGCCCAAAAGATTCGAAATACATTACGCTCTATGGGCCGAAAATCATTAAACTCGCATAACTCAAAAGCTATTAGGCGTAGAATGTCGAAACTTCATAATTTGGATAGTTGTAACATCTAGTTGTGCACCTCCCCTTTTGGTTCCCTTCGTCTGTATAGTTTATCTACAGGACCGCCCAAAACATTCGAAATACATTACGCTCAATGGGCCGAAATTCATTAAACTCGCATATCTCAAAAACTATTAGGCGTAGAATGTTGAAACTTTATATTTAGGATTGCTGTAACATCTAGTTGTGCACCTCCCCTTTCGGTTCCATTTGACTGGATAGTTTATCTACAGAACCGCCCAAAAGATTCGAAATACATTACGCTCTATGGGCCGAAATTCATCAAAGCGTTTTTTAGAGGTATTGGGCTATTTCAAACGACTCAGAAGTGATATATGCTGTAAAGAGTTAGAAAATGAATTTATCCATTAAAAAAAGTGTCTTTATCATTTATAGTTCTGCTACAGCAACACTCAAAAGATTTCCAATACATTACGGTCAATGGCAATTTTAGGGGCATTCATCCATTTCAAGCACAATACCGTCCTACCACATAAGTTAGGTAATGGTCCGACCACGGTCACGTGCCTCCCTCAAGAACTATGCCAAAAGTCGCCAAGCTTGGCGACTTTTGGTGTACGTGTGTGCATATTTAACTATCAAATCTCAAAAACTATTATGAAATTTCATATATAAGATTGTTGTAACATCTAGTTGTGCATCTCAATTTTTGGTTCCAATCTACTGGAGAGTTTATTTACAGGACCACCGAAAAGAATTTCAGTACTTTAATGTCTATGGACATCTTCAATATAATACAACTGTAGACAGTCATTGTTTGGTACATGCTCAAAATCTCGCCGTCTGTCCTCGACCTTGGCGAGTTTTGGCGAAATATCGCCAAATTTGGCGATAGTCAGTCATTTGGTCCATGCCCAAAGTATCGCCATTTGTCATCGTTCTTGGCGAGTTTTGGCGAAATTTGGCGATAATCTGTCATTGTTTGGTCCATGCTTAAAATCTCGCCAAATGTTGTCGACATTGACGAGTTTCGCCGAAATATCGCCAAATTTGGCGCCAAAAATTATTTCGTATTTTGTATAACTCTAAAACTTTAACCAGTAGAATTTTGAACTTTTGTATTTAGAACTATTGTAATATCTAACTGTTTTCAGTATCTTTTTCGACAGCAATCGACTGAGAATTTATTTACAGGGTGAGCCAAATGACTTTAAATACATTGAGGTCTATGGATGCATTCAATTCATTGAAAGTATGTGGTCAATGACTACTTTAGCTATCCCCAAAATCTCGCAGACTATCTCAAGTTTGCCGGCTTTTGGTGAAATATCGCCAAATACAGTGTCAGAAGGAAATCTTTCAAATTGAACTCAGCTTGGCGATATCGAAATATTTGGCTAGAAATCGCTAAACCTTACTATTATTGATATTTTATCTCTTTCAAACAAATAAGTTTAGAGGAAGTGCGTTGAAAATATTTTTGATCTCATAGACGTGCAAGGAAGTCATGTGTTGGACACATCAGATTTTTTTTCATGTAATATAATTTAAATTTCCCTAGACGGTTAACTAGTAATAAAACCCCTGAGGCGAGTATTCGCCCTCAGATTGTTAAGAAGTACTAGTAATAACCAACTAAGAAAAGTACAACAAGACATTGCTAGAAATAAAAAATTGTCAGGTCACATAAATGCAATACCTCATGCAGGCTATCATTTATTGTATTACCTTGAAAAATTCTTCTAGCAAGCGTTCCTGTTAATACTGCTGTTTCACAGCTATGGTTTTCGAAATTTTCTACACTATGCACATTTTTACATATTTTTATTACATTGCCTTTACATTAAATAAATTTACTCCATTTTGCCAAGTTATTTTCATTCCATTCACTTTATGCCATGCAAGCCAAAGCCATAAGTATTTAACAAAGAAAATGAATGTCAACCATGTTTATTCCATTTTGTTTAATTATATTACTATGTTATTGTACAGTATTATTGTATCCCACCTAGGTTGTAAATATTTTACTTGTGATATTTTGAAAAAATTTGTGCGCACTCATTGTTTTATTGTTTATTGTAAGATTTTCGTACTATTGCATCATTATGTTTTGTCAATTTTTAGAAACTGCATCCTACCTCTCAAGTGTTGTACAGCATAACTCCAGAATTCTAGTCACAAAAATTTAAGGTGTCTAAACTTGAAAATTAGATTAGTTCGCAGTTTTAAGATTAGGTTGCAAGGACGTCTGACTCGCAAGTGGGAGACTGGCCACCTCAATGATATTGCTCGTCAGACTTCTTTTGCCGGGGGGGGGGGATATTGTAATGTATAAAAAGGTAATTTGGGTTTTACTAGTTTGGGTATTGTTCAAGCGGGTACTTTCACTGTAAGTTTTGCTTTTCTGTCTTACTTGCCACGCGCGCTCTGGAGCTATGTTTTATTTATTTTGTTATTTGTCAGACATCAGGCCGTCGATTCTGAGTTCTTTAGAGTGTACACGTGTCCCCACGCCTTTGTAGCCCCGGATGCGGGTCATGTTGGTAAATGTGTGTGGTTCGATTAGAGATAAGAGAGAGGCGGAGTTATGTCTTCGCAAACCACGTGGTGTGGTGAGCGTAAATACACCCGCACATCGAAAATCGAGAAACTTCTGCCACTGGAACTGCTGAATTAGTCCACGCTGATTTTTGTACCCGTCTCCCCTCCCCTCTTCTCACTTTATATTGTAACTTAAAGATAATGTTTAATAAACCGTTTTACCTGCCTTAATTCTGAAACTTTACTGGAATATCTGACGTCTCATATATATACCTGTATGTATATATATACACAAACACACACACACACGCAAACATGAAGACGATTAACAAGCAATGCATATAATAAAAAATGTTGTTACAATGCAAAATGGCATCATTCATCAATTTTGTATGTTCATTTAAATGGGTAAGTCAGACCAGTTCTTACAAGGAGGAGGCCCGGCCTCGGGGAAACGGATTTCAATGATTACTACAGACGATTGGCACAGTGGTAGTATACCATGTGAATATACTACGTGTAAAATACTAAGACGCAATACTCAAATACAGTCGAGAAAAATTAATATTAGTTTTCGAACCACTTCACCAAAACTTTAAATATAAGTTACGCGCTGATTGGATGGAGCGTCGTGGTGTAATGGTTAGAGCGGTGGTTTTCTACTCTGGGGTCCAAGGTTCGAATCTCGTGCTGCGCTGGCGTGTTTTTCCCTCTCACTCTGCGTTTAAATATAACTGGTAAATAATTCATTTTTTGTCAAGTAAATAATTTGCTTATTTTTTTTATTCATTTATTATTTATTTATTTATTTTTAGTACCTACTTATTGTTTTTTATCATTATTTAAATCTTATTTCTACTTGCAAAATCTTGACTTTGGAATCAGAATTTTAAAAATTCAAAATAATTCCCCTTTAACACTCGCAAAACTCATTGTTATTTAAGGTACATTTCTTTTTGTGACAATCGTAAGACAGACCTCTTCTAATTTTCACCCGTTGGTGATGCCACAGCAACAACATTATTTCTTTTAATCGTCTGTCATCTGTTGATGGGTTGTCAAATTTAAAATATCACATGTTAAAATTTCGAATAGACATATTTAAGCAATGAAACTTATTTTGAAGAATTATATTACAGTTACAAATATGCCACCAGGCCAAGCAAGCTCTTATTGTTGTGATGAAAACACTACTGACAGTTCTACATACAGTGATGTTTTTAAGCAGTGAGTAAAAAATGGAGTAGCGTATTACGAACGCTCACGTCTCAAAAAAGAAATTTAATTGCAACACCAGTTTCTGATACACTACCTGAAGAAGCTATAATGATAGGTTCAGAATTGCATAATAATACATTGGATGTGTTGAATGAAAAGAAGTTTGTAACTGATGAGAAATTGATCCTTGCTCATGAAGAGTGTATAGAGGGAAGTTTCGAATCAGTTAAAGATAACTCATCGGATGTACCAGATGGGGAGGAAAAAAAAATTCAGTTATTCATAACTATATTATTGATTATAATTATTCTATTCAAATAATCATAACTATAATCAATTGTAAAAATAGACTTCGAATAGTAGAAATAAAATTAAAAAATATATGTAAATAAATAATACAAAAATTCAATAAGTAGTAAAATTAAATAAATTAATAAATGAAACAGTAAATAAATATTTACTGGACTGAAAGAATTAATTACCAGTGTTGATGTATTTAAAAGCAGAGTGAGCGGGGTGAAAAAACGCTAGTACAGTACGAGATTCGAACCTGGGACCCCTGAATAAAAGACCACCGCTCTAACAATTACACCACAGCGTTCAAACAAACCTATGCGTAACTTATATTTAAAGTTTTGGTGAAGTGATTCGAAAATTAACATTAATTTTTCTCGACTGTATTTGAGTATTGCGTCTTAGTATTTTACATGTAGTATATTCACATGGTATACTACCACTGTGTCAAAGATAATTGAAATCCGTTTCCCCGAGGCCGGGCCTCCTCCTTATTAGTCTTGCTCTTTGTATTGTAAACAGGGCCATATCCCTGGAGGCGCTATGGATGGCTTAGTCCCCCCTAGAGCAATTAACAGGCACCAGGAATACTTTTTTTTTAAAATAAGTTTTTACAGTACTATCCCTATGTATAAAAATGAGCATTTTCTGCTGTCAAAAATGGAGTTTCACTAGTCTGCACGTTGCAAACTCTTTAAACATCGTAACTTTCAAGAGTTTTGCAATATTTGTCAATTTTTGCCCTTTATTTACTGCGCCCATGCACATATTAAAAACAACTTCTTTAAAAATTAAAATATTAAAAGAGTGCGAGTGTTTCTAACTTTTTCACTACAGGGGTTACAATTGCGGAATTGCGGCAATAATAAATAGTAGAGAAAAAATTAGCCTTTTGTGACGTGTTTTTTTATCAATATCTTCTAAAATATTTCGAATTTTGAAATTTAAATTAGCGGAAGACCTTCCTCGGAATTTTCCGAAACCGTGGATACCTTGATCGAAATTCAACTCAAAGCCGTTTCGGAGGAGATAATGCTACACACAGACAGACGCGCACAGATTTTAATAGTATAGACTAGAATCCACTTTCTCAAAATCGCCATATAAGCCATTTTTTTCGCCAAATTATAAGGTTATACACTTTAGTCTCTGAAATTTACAAATCCTTTTTCTTTTGCGTATAAAAAATATTGAATTCCTGCTCTGATTTCCCACGCAGACGATATTTTAATTAAAAAATAACCTAGCAAATATACGAAACAGAAAAAAAGTATTATTCCTTTATTTTTAATGCAAGAGTATAAATCATTTAATAAATTCGCCAAACATGGCAACCTCGATGCTTATTTCTCACATTTTCACTACAGGGGTTACAATCGCGGAGATGCGGAGAGCAAAAATTAGTGTTTTTGACGGGGTTTTTTATCAATCTCCTAAACTAATTCGAATTTCGAAATTTAAATTAGCGGAAGACCTTCCTCGGAATTTTTCGAATAAGTGGACACCTCGATCGAAACTCAACTCCCAGCGGTTTCGGAGGAGATGATGCTACACACAGACAGACAGACGCGCACAGATTTTAATAGTATAGACTAGCTGCTTGCCCGTTCTCCGCACGGTGGGAAACGAATATTTTCCTCACATATATAATTCGAATTAAACCCAGTAATACGGAATCTCAAAACGTGAAAAAAATACTTGAATCGTGACTAAAAGTTGACGTCATGAGCGCAAATCTGAGATGATTGCAACCTGATGACACAAAAACTTTGTCAGTGTCACTGGCGATCAAAAAAGAAGATCTTTACGGTATGCAAATGAAACTTCTCTCTTTCGAAAAATGCCTGATTTCTACTTCATATAATTTTGTTTTTTAAGCTTAATTATAGCATTTAATATATACCAGATGAATAAATTACATGATGTTGACAACTATTTTATTTTATCTTGCATTTCCTAAAGCGTGGACAATGCATTAGCGCAGTTATTTTGCAGATGACTTTATTGAATTTCACCTAAATTAACAAAACCTACATGAAATAATATAAGCACCACGTACGTTATAAGTCAAAATTGCACACAGTTTTCGTGAAAATCGTCCCATTTCAAATGAAAACATTTGTGACGTAACTTCTGCGATAAAGTTTATCACCCTTACTAAACTCTTAATGCAGTATCACACTTGTTACATAAAACTGACGTTGGTCTCACTGTCAACTCGCCCTAAATAAATAACTAATTTCATGTTTTATTTTTAACAATTTACAGTAGACTCCTTCATAACACGGGTCTACAACACGAATTCGTAGAACACGGCGAAAAAATTGTGATCGTTTTCGTGTAACACGTTGAAATAGACTCGTACAGCACGGTAAAATGAGACATATGTTCTGATATTATGACGCTTTAGCTCCTGTAATTAACATAACTTTTGAAGGGCAATACCAAACATCATTGCATTTCTACGGAGTGCAAATAAGTTTTGCCGCGATTATTCCGCGCAATCCGCACTCCAGGTGGAGTATAGCGCAGGACCAGTACAACACGGATTCCTATAACACGGAACATATCTTCCGTGTTATAGGGAATCTACTGTAGTTTCATAGTGTCAAATTCAAAAGAAAATTCTGGGTTGCCGTATTTAGTAATATTTCATGTCACCTTGGTGGCAAATATCCGATCTGTATCAAAAGTAAACTTTACAAACTTTTTAATTCTGTATAACCCTCTAAACAACTTCGGTGTTTACCATCTACGACGGTTTTACATGACGTGACAACTTATGTTTGCGTGCAGTGGCATAGACAAGGAGAGAATAGGGGGTCACAACCCCCCATGAGGAGTTTTTTGCCATACAAAATGTATATTTTTCACTCCCTTATCACACACGCGTATACATACATATATGTGAGCTGCAGTAGTCGTAACACGCCCATGAAAAATTTCTGGCTACGTCACTGCTAGCTCCTAATTGATCATTTTTCTTTTCATGTATCAGTGATCAATATACTTCAGGATGAGATCTCCATTGAAAAAAGAATGGTCTAAAAAATCTGACCCCAGAAAACTCTGATTAACACAGTGGGGTACCATGGGCCGTACCCAGATAAAAATTTCCGGGGGGGGGGGGGGACCAAAATATGAAAAAGCCCAATTTTTCACAAAAAGTTTCATTATTATTGTTTTGTTAACAAAGTTTTAGATTTCGGGGGGGGGGGTACTGGCCACCCTGGTCCCCCCACCCCGAGTACGGCTTTGGGGGTTACACATATACGCGCCGGACATACGCTCTTGTTTATGTCCGAAGGAACATGTACATTAGTGCTTATGTGCAGTTCCTGGTAATCTACCAGCAAGGCAGCAAAATTTGAATAAAAATGGCACCCACACGCGAAGGAAGTAAAATTAAAGGTATGTAGAATTGCATGAAAACTTCGATTATTTTTAAAGTGCAATGCAAGTCTCTTACAGTTCTATTTGTTTCATATTTGATGCGTTTTCACTTTTACGAGTCTTAAAAGCTGTAGAAATGAGTGGTTTCACTTCTAATTGTAAAATTTAACAACTTAAGTGGCAACAATGGATTCCGTTGCTACGGAAACTATAGCAATGTTAAAAATAGAACATGAAATGAGCTATTTATGTTTACTTTGCTAGAACTGCCATATTAGCGTCATTAACGCCACCAGTCGATGTGAAATAGCTCAAATCGCAAATTACACTTGACACTAAAGGCAATTCGCAATACCCTGTTTGGCGGAATTAAAAAGTATATATATATATATATATATACAGTGGACTCTCTCTATCTGAACACTCTCTAATGTGAACACCCCGGTAATATGAACACATTACGACAGTCCCGGCGAAGCTCCATAGACTTAACATTAGATTAACTCTCTGTATTCTGAACATCCTCTAATCTGAACACCCCGCTATTATGAACGCTACTTTTGATCCTCATTCAACCTTTACCTCTCCGTAAACTGAACATGTGTTGGCAACTAGAATTCGAGGAATTCCCCTGGCATGAAAATTCAGAGAAAACTCATCCCCTCGTGACTGGAGGGTACAGCGTTTCAAGTTTTGAGTCAAGTTCTTTTGTGTTCCCTCATTCACAGAGCTCGCACCCCCCTCCCTCTCCCTTCGGCTTTTTCATATGATACAGTCTAGAAACCAGCCGATGAATCTGAAATTGCCAGCCTTTGATGCAACTGCAATCTTGACCAATGAAATGGAAGTGTTTAGGCAGGTGTTTATTTAGGCGTGTATTTGAAGTCATGTATCGTATGGCTTGTAGAGAGGTGAGGTAGCACAATCTATTTGGTTTTGTTCCTTTTGCTCAGAAAAGAATAAAGTTTTCATCATTTCACTGTCCTTGCAGGATAAGAATCACTGTAGTTACACAGATATGTCGGGAATAAATGCTAAAACGAAAAAAAGGAAAGAACTGAAACTTCGGGAAAAATACGAAGTTGTTAAAAAATTAAAGTTGAAAGTTAGTCAAAGAAAAATTGCATCAAAGTTTGGAATTTCTGTAGGCCAAGTCAACGGAATCAGCAAGAAAGAGAAAGAAATTATAGCTGCTTTTGAAGCAAATGAACCGTCTTCAAAGTGTAGAATTTTTGAGAAGAAAACGGGAAACGAGAGCATAAAATCACGTCTGGAAGTTTTTTACACAAATGAGAACAAAGAATCTTCCTGTCACTGGACCTTTGCTAAAACAGATTGCTTTGGATTTTGCAGAAAAGGAAAATATCAAAGAATTCAAAGCATCGGAAGGATGGTTGACTCGCTTCAAAAGTCGGCATAATATTGAATTTAAAATTATGAATGGTGAAGCTGCAGACGTAAATATGGATACTGCAGAAGAGTGGAAAACTAAATTTCCGGACTTAACAAAGGATTTCAACGCAGCTGATATTTTTAATGCCGACAAAACCGGCCTGTTTTTCAGAGCTCTTCCAAATAAAACTTTAGCAGAAAGAAGTGAGAAATGTGTGGGCGGGAAAATGTCGAAAGAAAGACTTACCGTCATGCTCTGTGCCAGTTCCACAGGAGAGAAGCTCAAACCACTGGTAATCGTAAAAAGTGAAAAACCAAGATGCTTCAAAAATGTGAATATCGCATCATTGCCTGTTCACTATAAATCAAATATAAAAGCCTGGATGTCATTCTCAATTTTCTCGCAGTGGTTGTAGGACATCAACGAGATGATGAGGAGAGAAAGAAGAAAAATTCTTCTTCTTGTGGATAATGCAGCATCACACAAAAACATGCAACTGAGCAATGTGAGCCTGAAGTTTCTACCACCGAACTGTACTCCTATTATCCAACCATTGGATCAAGGAGTAATCAAGACCTTTAAAGCTCACTACCGAATCCATTTTCTGAGGAAAATGTCCCTGGTGATGGAGGAGGCAAATTCTGCAGCTGAACTAACAAAGAAAGTCAATGTTATGGATGCTGTCCACTGGATATCAATGGCTTGGAATGAAGTAACCCCTCACACTATCAAGAGATGCTTTTATAAAGCTCGATTCCCGTGTGATGATGACCATTTAGGAATAGAGGACCAAGTACGAAAAGCTGTGAATGACTTGGGGTCAATTCTTCAGGAGCTTCATACTGAAACTGAACCTGACTCTTATCTCGAAGTCGATGGAAGCCTTCCGATTTACGACAACAACATCGTTGAAGAGGAAGAGGATAGTGAAGATGAAGAAGCAGAACCTCAAGACACTAATGAAACAAAAAGAACCCTTACATTCAAGCAATATGGCCAAGGGATTCAAGACCTGATGGACTATGCGGTTGAGCATCATCCGGAAGCCTTTCCACTTCTTAAACAATTAGAAAATATGTATGCTGCACGAGCATATAGATTGCAAAAGCAGACTAAAATTACTAACTTTTTCAAGTAATTAACCATTTATGTATTATATATAATTATGTATTATTATATATTTTGTAAAACTTTTTTAATAATATTAAATTTAAAAAATCAGATGGTAGGATACAGGTCCGACTGAATTTTATTTGACATTGCACTAGCTGCCAAATCTAAACTAAGCACCTCCATCTCGGTAACTAGCGTGGCTAACCAGGCTAAGCATTCTATAAAATTTCATTGCGTACTCACATTTCTCAATCTCCCTCTATACTGAACACCCCCGTAATCTGAACACTTTTCCCTGGTCCCTTTAGTGTTCAGAATAGAGAGAGTCCACTGTATATATATGCATACGCTAGTGACATCGGCTCATCTCAATTGTGGAATGGAATTAATAATACGAACAGAGTTGCACTACATTTGAATATTTTCGCCTACTTTGCTAAGAAATGAACTAAAGTAGGAATCAACATATATTTCAATTCGTAAAACAAAAAATATATTAGACAGTATTAATTATGTCTGTTTCTAACAGTTTCCAATAAAAGAAACGTAGCGCTGCTTTAACATATAAGAATCAATTATTTAATACACATGTAGTACTTCAATCACAAAATGCCAACATACACCATTTTGCGAGATCGTTTTGTTTTCAGGGAATTATTCGAAGCATTGATTTAACAGCAATCAAAATGGGGAAATAGTTATCTATCATTTATATGGTCGATCGCCAAAATTTAATGCAGGCATATTATTGATTAAGTAGCAGTTATTTAAATTATTGTTAACTATAACGGGTTTTAATCACCGTTAATTACCATGTACAAAATGCGAGATTTTCAATTTTCTGAAATTTGGCTGAATTCCTCTAACTTAAATCAGTTTACTTAATTTGGTGAAAATTCTATAGATCGTTTAAAATCGCCTTAATAACTGCATTATTTCTGTATGAAAAATCGAAGTATAGCGCCGTAAAATTTATACTTGTTATTAAAAATGCTATTTCGTTACGCTCTCAGTAATTTGCGCCAAGCCCAAAACTGTACAAATCGGTACAACCTACTACTTTCTCAAAATCGCCAAATCAGCCATTTTTTTTTCGACAAACTATAAAATATACATATTAGTCTCGGAAATCTCTCAATCCCTTATTCTTTTACACATAAAAAACTTTAAATTCCTGCTCTGATTTCACATGAACGCAATATTTTAATTAAAATATAACTTTGTAAATAATCTAAACAGAAAAAAAATCATTATTCTTTTATTTTTACTGCAGGAGTCTAAATAATTTAATAAAATAGCCAAACATGGCAACCTCGATGCTTATTTCTCCCTTTTTTGACTACAGGGATTACAATTGAGGAATTGCGGAGATCAAAAATTAGCGTTTTTGACGGGTTTTTTATCAATATCTCCTAAACTTTTTCGAATTTCGAAATTTAAATTAGCGGAGGTTCTTTCTCGAAATTTTCCGAATTCGTGGATACCTCGGTCGAAACTCAACTCCCAGCCGTTTAGGAGGAGATGATGCTACACACAGACAGACAGACGCGCACAGATTTTAATAGTATAGAAGACTAGCTGCGTACTCGTTCTCCGAAAGGTAGGAAAAGAACATTTTCCTTATACATATAATTCGAATTAAGCCCATTGATGCGGAATCTATAAAAGTAAAAAATTACTTAAATCGTGATGAAACGTTGACGTCATGAGTGCAAATCTGAGATGACTGCAACATGATGGCACAAAAACTACGTCAATGTCACTGAACTGGGATCAAAAAAGAAGCAGCTTCTCTTATATGACCTTACCCAGGCTTATTCTGGATGGATCCGGTATCGTAGAACTGCTTCTATAAGTTGCACACGACGCTGGGCGTTCAATTGAACTCTCTACAAATCTGGAGACTATCCTGCTTCTAGTCTCCACACATGGGATCTAGGTCAAGGGGTGGGTTTGTCCTCCGTAGGGGTCTTTCTAGGGGGTCCTAACCGGTATTTACGCTACGTTTTGGAGGAAACAAGACATATATGTTTCCTAACATATGCATGTTGCGAGTACAGTTTTATTTTCCGAACGGAATACAGGAAAACTCCGAACGGTTAGATCGACGGACGCGACCTGTTTTGAACAAGAAACCTTCATTCTCCCAGTTCAGAGCGCTAAGCGCTCGGCCACTGGTCGGACTAAGTCATTGCTAGGGGAATATTATAAGCAATTGGGACCTTTGTTGTACACATGATTGCAACGTCATTCTCGTATTATTATTACTTATATCTCATATTATTTGATTTATTTTTGATTTTCATTTCATATTCCTGACTTTTCATATTCTCTTGATTTTTGGGTCCTTGTGCATGCGCATATTCAATTATCATTCCCCATTAAGGTTACTGAATTAAGTAGTTCTCCCTATCGCCACTTCTACACCAAAGACGTCAATCTGCATTTTCCTGGTTTCAAGAAAAACGCTTACAAAGTTTCATTGCTTCAGTTTATACTGATTAATCAATTTTCTTGCAAACTAATCGGAATTAAGATATGAGGCTTTGACATAGTACACAGGATTTCTTAAAGACCTTGAAAATGAATTTAGTTAAAAATAACCAAAGTTACAGGTTCGCGTTATTGACGTTGTGATTGTGATAATATTCCAATTGTGTCATATCCAATGTGTTTTCATTTTTCGAGTCAAGAGCTGTAGAAATGAGTGTTTTCACTTAATTGTTAAATTTAACAGCTTGAGTGGCAACAACGGATTCCGTAACTACGGAAACTGCAGCAATATTAAAATAGAACATGAAATGAAATTTATTTATGCTTGCTAGAACTGCCATATTGGCGTAATTAGCGCTTATAGTAGATGGCAAATAGCCAAAATGTATCCTAAATTTAACTTCACAGTAAATGCAATATTTATAGGCATTCTCGTTCATCTCCAAAGACTTTCGTATTTATACAGAATTCCTATTTTACTATACTCTGTTCGGCTGGATTAAAAAAAAATTATCTATCCATCCGCTCGTAACATTGGCTCATCTCAATCGTGCCATAGAATTAGAAATAGAAACGCAAAAAACACACGCTATTAAACACGGAGTTACACTACATTTGAATATTTATCGCCAACTTTTCTAAGAAAGGTAGTAAAGAAGGAATCTGCGTATGCCATTTTGCGAGATTTTTTTTTCAGAGAATGATTCTAAGCACTGATTTAACAGCCATCAAAATAGGAAATAGTTATTTGTGTATGGTTCCATTGCCAAAAATTAATGCAGGAATCTATTTGAAAAAGTAGCATAGCAGTATTTTAAATTACTATAACGTGTTTTATTTATTCCAATTTACCGAATGCGAGAATTTAATTTCTTTTGAAATTTGGCGGCATTCCCTCAAGGTAAATCAATTTACTTAATTGGGGAAAATTCCGAAGATCGATTGATTAAAATCGCCTTAATAATTGCACTATTTCTGCATGGAAAATTAAAGTTTAACGCCGTATTTTAATAAAACCTACACACACAAACCTAAACCTATTTCGGTTTGCTCGCAGTGAATTGCGCCAAGCCCAAAACTGTGCAAATCGGTAGAATCTACTACTTTCTCAAAATCACCAAATCAGCCATTTTTTTCGCTAAACTAAAAAATATACATATTAGTCTCGGAAATCTCCCAATACCTTATTCTTTTACACATAAAAAGCATTGAATTCCTGCTCTGATTTCAAATGCACGCAATACTTCAATTAAAAAATAACTTTGTAAATAATATATTTATTTATTTATTTATTTATTTATTTATTTATTTCATAAAAGAAATGCACACTACAGATTGAAATCCATTTACAGTGATGCATAAAAGGACAAATTACAAAAGACAAAATTAAAAAAGATAAAATACTGAGATAAAATAAATACCAGTCATGACTGCAAAAGTTCAAAACACCTAACTCTAAAGACTTTAAAAGACATGTTAAAAATATCCAAATCCAAAGAAAACTTATTATAAATTTTATAAAATTTATATAACGAAAAGTATATGTAATTATATTTTATAATTGGATCCACAAATAAATGGCTATTACGAAGAGACCTGTTCGGTACATTTACACAAATACTTTGAAGAATATCACTGCAGTCTACCATATTATTGACAACTTTATAAAAAAATAATAAACAAAATAGATCACGACGAGAACTTAAACTAGGAAGACCAAAAATACTTCTCAAGTAAGATGAAGAAATATTCGGAATGTAAATAGGATTACTTTTGTAGTATAAATAACGAGTAAACTGAGTCTGCACCCGCTCAAGAATTTTCATTTTATTTTTATAATACGGATCCCAAATAAGACTACAATATTCAAGATTAGAGCGTATCAAACTAAAGTATAAGATTTTTAATGCATGAAGGTTAGAAAATTCTTTAGTTTTGTACTTAAGAAAACCAAGTTTTTTGTAAGCCTTAGAGATAATGCTATTGATATGGATTGAAAATTCAAGTTTCCTGTCAAACACAACGCCCAAATCAGTTATGGAATCCGAACGAAATAAGGGAAGATTATTAATATGATATGAATAAATTAAAGTTTGAGATTTACGAGAATAACTAAGAATACTACATTTCATAATATTAAGAAGTAATTTGTTGTCAGCGCACCATTCATATAAACTATTAAGATCGCTCTGTAAAAGACAAGCATCAGTAACAGACCGTATCTCTTTAAATAATTTCAGATCATCAGCAAATAAAAGATACTTAGAAAATTTCAAAACTGAACACAAATCATTAATAAACAAAATAAAAAGTAAAGGTCCCAAATTAGAACCTTGGGGAACACCAGAAGTAGAGGTAAAATTCTCAGAAACAGCACCATTAAAATACACACAAAGCTGTCTATTACACAAGTAAGAAAAAATCCAGTCAGTAAGATTAATGTGAAAACCCAAGCCAATTAATTTCTTAAGAAGAATTCCAAAGTCAATAGAGTCAAATGCCTTGGAAAAATCGGTATAGATGACATCAAGTTGATATCCGTTTTCAAACGAAGAAATAATATTGCTATTTAAACAAAATAGATTAGTAAGCGTAGACCGTTTAGGAATAAAGCCGTGTTGAGATGAGGAAATTAAATTTTTAACCTGCTGAAAAACTTTATTGTGCATTATAATTTCAAATATCTTAGAAAAAGGACTTAAAATAGCAATAGGTCGATAATTTTTGCAGTCATTTATATCACCCTTTTTAAAGACAGGAATAATTTTAGTATGCTTCCAAGCATCCGGAAAAGTATAAGTTTTTAAAGAAAGATTAAATAAAATAAGAAGAGGATAAATCAACCCATCAGCACAACCTTTAACAATAAAGGAAGGTACATTGTCAACACCAACAACTGAAGAAGTCTTCAACTTCTTAAATGCCAAAAGAACATCCTCAAAAGTAATATTATCAATTTTAATGAAATCATACAAGGAGCTGTCAATTAAGGGAGAATTTCTGTCATAATCCGAACTAGATTTGTACACAGAGCTAAAGTAGGTGGCAAAAACATTAGCGATATCACTATTGTCATTAAAGCAGACATTTTTATAACAAATATTGTTAGGCAAAGATTTGTTTTTATTAAAATAAGACCAGAACTTTTTAGGGTCAGAGATCAGTTTATTTTCTGTATTCTGCAAGTAAGAAGCATAATCCCTACCAATGCTGATCTTTAATTTAGATCTAAAATACTTAAATTCATCGGAAATGATCAGATCCCCACTTTTTATTAAATGCCTACGAACTTTACTTTTACATTTAATTAATTTAATAGTTTCAGTGGAATACCAAAAGGGGAATTTTTTCCTTGAAGATTTCAGAGGAATCGTATGGTTTAAAACATCATAAAGATACACATAAAAACAATGCACAGCTTCATCAACATTATTAAAAGCATTCAGAAAATTCCAGTCAGTCTCAGAAAATAAATGCCACATAGTAAAAAAATCAGCTTTTTTAAAATCATAACCACCAATGCCACTACTTTTTTTAACAGCCCGAGTTTTAACATAATTAGAAAAAAAAAATTATTCTTTTATTTTTACTCCAGGAGTCTAAATAATTTAATAAAATAGCCAAACATGGCAACCTCGATGCTTTTTTCTCACATTTTCACTACAAGGGTTACAATCGCGGAATTGCGAAGAGCAAAAATTAGCGTTTTTGACGGGGTTTTTTATCAATATCTCTAAACTAATTCGAATTTCGAAATTTAAATTAGCGGAAGACCTTCCTCGGAATTTTTCGAATAAGTGGACACCTCGATTGAAACTCAACTCCCAGCGGTTTCGGAGGAGATGATGCTACACACAGACAGACAGACGCGCACAGATTTTAATAGTATAGAAGATTACGTATGTCATAATAGTATAGATTACGTATGTCACGCAGTAGCTGGATTACAAATTAACAATAATGCACACGCGAAAATGCAAAATCTTTCAGATCTTTCCGCAGATTTTAAAATATCGAATACACAGTACTTGGAGCGGTTGTCGCATATCAAAAAGAAAGAAAAAAAAATGGTCGACATGGGCTAAAGCACATTTTATCCCCATTTCCTGCTTCATTTATATTATTGTAATGGAGAATACGTATTAAATAATGCAACAGGGGCAAATGGGTTTCCAAATAAAAACCCATTTTTAAAAGCATGCAAATTGCTTCTTCAATAAGCGCTAACACAGAGTCTTATACTCTCAACAGTACGGATGTCTATTTCTCATAGCAATCAAAAACAGACTGACTCAATCGGTGCAGCACGCTATCGTATTTATAGGGGAGCAGCAGCTATTAGAAATTTCTCGAAGGATCCCCCTTAAAGAGCGAACTTTGATTACGTCATAGGAATACAGTTGAAGCATTAGACTATTACGCAGTGTGAATGCAGGAAAACGAAATTTATAGACCCCATTGGAAAAATCGCGCCAAATATCCGAAATATCGCCAAGCCTGGCGACTTTTTGCCGAAATATCGCCAAATTTGGCGCCAAAAATAAGTGCCCCAGGAGTGATGTCAGCTAAGCTCTAACATCAATATTTCCAGAGATTTTAGAAAACCCTATGTTAATCAATGGGGAAACCCAGAACTCCATATCTCCAGTTCTAGGTAACCGATTTTGATGCAACAAAATACAAAATTTAATTATTTGGCGAGTAGAATACGAATTTTAAGCTAGTTTACCCCCAGAACAGCCGGTTGGCCCAAAAATTCGTAAAACTATAATACTTAGGAATAGAAGCTTTCTATTATTGGAAAAGTTTTTGATTCGGTTCAGTAGTTATAGAGATAGTGTCTTCGTCGGGATTTGATTCTTGGGTTCGTCTTTCTAAAGTCCGGTGTATGTAGAAAGTTCTAGTAAAAGGTCCATTTGTCAGGATGGAACACAAATTTTATTGCTTCTAGAATTTCGTCGAACAATCAGCTGTACAAAATTCACAAACACTAACGGCCAGTAACTTGCTTATAATAGTCTGCTCAGTACAGAAGCTTTCACAGATGCGGTATTTCTTACAAAGAATAAAGCACTTCCACTGGCAAAAATTCAATCGAAACTTACAAAGGAAATCATAAACAGCCAATCGAAACTTACAAAGGAAATCATAAACAGTCCCTCAGGACACAGCAATGAAGAATTTACACTCTGTACTCAAAAATAAGCTTCTAAAAACAAGCAAAATATTACTTCCAATAGATCAATTTACAGAGTAATGCAAAGACCTCAATTAGCGTTCGAATATAACTATCTCTGGTGGCCTGTCCTGCCTCTATTTATAGGTGTTGCAGAAGCTAAGCGAAAATTCTGGTAGGAGCTATTTCTCGAAGAACCCCCATAAAGCTCGAATTTTGATTATGTCACGGAAATGGAAATGAGTAATACTAAGCTACAGCGCAAGCATTACAGGCTCCATTAGTAAAAGCGCACCAAATTACTGAAATGTCGCCAAGCTTGGCGACTTTTTGGAGAAATATCGCCAAATAGGCGACAAAAATAAGTTCCCATAAGTGAAATCACAAACTCTAGCATCAATATTTCTCGAGATTTCTAGAAAACTCTATGTTAACCAATGGACAAACCTAAAACTCCGTACGTCGCATTCTAGTTAACAGATTTTGATACAACAAAATGCAAAATTTAATTATTTGACACGTAGGGTATGAATTTTAGAATAAATTTAATATCTGGAAGCCAGAACAAACCGAAAATTCTTAACAATATATATATATATATATATATATATATATATATATAGCGTTTAGTATTTAGAGGTGCCTTCAGAGAATAATGTAATTCTTATGAGTGTCGCTGCAAAAGAACTATCTGATATAGTGGATAAAGGTAGCTTATAATACACAGGAATAGTGTAGCTTTCTGTCCATGAAAAATGTTTGAAAATCGGTTCAGTATTTACGTAGATGCCATAGAGTGTAATCCAATTCTTATGAGTATCCCTGTAAAAGAACTATTTGTGAACTATGGATAAAAGGTAGCCTACAAAACTCTGGTGTAGCTTTCTATTAGGAAAGAAGGTTTTAGAACCTGTATAGTACTTACAAGGATATCCATAGAACGTAATGTATTAGAATTAATTTGAGCGTACCTGTCAAGGAACTATTTATGCTACATGCATAAATAAGGCAGACTGCATATTAATCCAAGCCATAAGCTATTTTCACTCCAAATTTTACTCAAATCCGTTCTGCGGTCTTTGCGTGATTGAGTCAAAAATACCCAAACACACAAACATGCGAACTTTTACATTTATCATATTACTAGAACGTCTTTCAATAAAGAGACATAATTTTAAAATCAATGCTATAAAATACGGTACAATAATGCTTTCAAAAATGTGGCTATAATATACTTTGGAACGATAGACTATACCTTTATTAAAAATGACTTTCGAAAAAGGGGCGTAACCATTAGAATCAATTAAAAAATATACGGTATAACAAAGCTCTTTAAGAATATTTGTCAATAATATACTTCGAAACAGTGAACTAAAGCGTTATACAAAATGACTTTCAACAAAGGAACATAAATGTTAGAAACAGTGCAAAAATACACGGTATAACAATGATCTTTAAGACTTTAAGAATGTGTGTCAAAATACACTTTGAAACAGTGGACTAAACCTTAATTAAAAATAAATTTCAACAAAGAAGCGTAATTGTTGGAAATAATGCAAAAATACACAGTATAACAATGCTCTTTAAGAAAGTGTGTCAATAATATACTTTGAACCAGTGGATTAAACCTTTATTTAAAATAACTTTCAACAAAGGGACGAAATTGTTGGAAATAATGCAAAAATACACGATATAACAATGCTCTTTAAAAATCTGTGTCAATAATGTACTTTGAAACAGTGGGCTAAACCTTTATTTAATATGACTTTCAACAAAGGGACGTAATTTTTGGAAATAATGCAAAAATACACGATATTAACAATGGTCTTTAAGAATGTGTGTCATTAAATAGTACTTTGAAACAGTGGACTAAACTTTTATTTAAAATTACTTTCAAAAAAGAGACGCAATTGTTGGAAATAATGCAAAAACACACGCTATAACAATGGCCTTTAAGAAAGTGTGTCAATAATATACTTTGAAAAAGCAGACTAAACCTTTATTTAAAATAACTTTCATAAAAGGAACGTAATTGGTGGGAATAATCCAGAAATACACTATATAAAGATACTCTTTAAGAATGTGTGTCATTAATACACTTTAAAACAGTGGACTAAATCTTTATTTAAAATGACTTTTACAAAAGGACGTAATAGTTGGAAATATCTCAAAATACGAGATCCCAGACAGCACATAAGCTTAAATCAAGCTTGGCATTTCTTTGACGTATTAATACAAGCTTGACAGTTCAACTCATTTTAAGCTGGCAGCAAGCTTGCTGGAGTTAAGTTGAATTGTCAAGCTTAAATACAGCTTGATTTAGGGAAAAAACACTCAAAATACTGGTGTTAAACAATAAAGTAAATAAAAACTTTGTAAAAAACACACATAAGATGTTATAGGTAAGAGGATACGCACGTTTCAACCAAAAATTGTTTTGGCCTTCATCAGTCCAAGCCCTTCGTCGCAAGCAACACAGGGAACTGAAAAGAGATCAAAAATGGTTTTTTCTCTTTTCAGTTCCCTGTGTTGCTTGCGACGAAGGGCTTGGACTGATGAAGGCCAAAACAATTTTTGTTTGAAACGTGCGTATCCTCTTACCTATAACATCTTATGTGTGTTTTTTACAAAGTTTTTATTTACTTTATTTTTAGCTTGATTTAAGCTTGACAATTGATACTCGCTTGATTTATCCTTTGGAAAGCGAGCGTTGATGGCGCCATATGTGAAAGAGAATGGGCATTAATTGTCTTAGCGTTTCTCAAATTTGCTCAATAAAGAAAAGTTCGTAAAAGTTGTGTTTTATTTTATTATAACATGAGGGGAGTATTAGTTTTATTTACATCTAATTAACATTAGTAATTCCATTAACTAATTCATTAGCCCTAAAAATAAATTTTAATATAATTAGCACAATTTAGTTAGTTAATATACTTCACTTTATGGGTGGTAGAATGAGGCGTAATCTGGCCTCCACAAAATAATTAATCAGTCATAAATGTACTTGACCATAGAATTAAAAAAAAAAGATTCTATATTTCTAAATAAGGAAATTCTTCAAAATAAAATACAATTATACTACGAAATTGATTTCAAAATCAGTCATTTGTCTCGATTTTGGCCAGCAGTATTGCTCATCGATGAGTGTTGCGATATTCAAAGTTTTAAAACGTGTCCTGCTTTTAAGTTTATATTATGCTTATTTCCCTAGAGTCTATAAATCACACATAACATTATGTAAATTTTGATTTATCCCATGGAAAAATAAAAGAAACTTATCAGCATCGCCCATACTTATCGATCTGGCGTGACAACAGTCACTTCAAACTTTAGTCATAGCTGCACGAGGCATAATAGCCGAACGGTTAGCACGCGGGCCTTCCAGCCTAAAGTTCCCGGGATCGAACCCAGCCGCCAGCATTTGATGGAACAGATTAAAATTTCAGCATAGAGGGGGAAAATGCGCGGGAAAATAAAGTATGTGGGGCGCGTTCGCCAGCGGACGCCTCGTGTATTTAGAAATTTTTAAGCTTGAAATTAAGCTTGCTATGTCAAGCTGGATTCAAGCTTGCTATGTCAAACTTAATGTAAGCTGGGCAAGTGCAAACTAGAACACTTGATTCAAGCTTGCATTAAGCTTACATGCTTGAAATTTTCAAGCTTAATTCAAGTTTATTGACTTGATAAATCAAGCTTGCTGCAAGTTTGATGCAAGTTTGCTGTGCTGTCTGGGATATAACGATGCTCTTTAAAAATGTGTGCCAATAATATACTTTAAGACAGTGGGCTAACTTTTATTTAAAATGACTTTTAACAAAAGGACGAAACTGTTTGAAATAATGCAAAAATACACGGTATAACATAACAATGCTCTTTAAGAAAGTGTGTCAATAATATACTTTGAATCAGTGGACTAAACATCTATTTAAAATGATTTTCAACAAAGGGACGAAAGTGTTGGAAATAACGCAAAATACACGATATAACAATGCTCTTTAAAAATCTGTGCCAATAATGTACTTTGAAACAGTTGACTAAACCTTTATTTAAAATGACTTTCAACAAAGAGACGTAATTGTTGGAAATAATGTAAAAACCTACGCAATAACAATGGTCTTTAAAAACGTGTGTCATTAAATAGTACTTTGAAGCAGCAGACGAAACTTTTATTTAACATGACTTTCAACAAAGGAACGTATTTGTTGGAAATAATCCAGAAATACACCATATAACAATACTCTTTAAGAATGTGTGTCAATAATACACTTTAAAACAGTGAACTAAACCTTTATTTAAAATGACTTTCAACAAAAGGGCGTAATTTTTGGAAATATCTCAAAAGTACAAGATATAACAATGCTCTTTAAGAAAGTTTGTCAATAATATAGTTTGAAACAGTAGACTAAACCTTTATTTAAAATGACTTTCAACAAAGAGGCGTAATTGTTGGAAATAACGTAAAAATACACGGTATCACAATGTTCCTTAAAAATGTGTGTCAATAACATACTTTAAACAATGGATTAAAGCTTTACTTAAAATGACTTTCTACAAAGAGGCGTAATTGTTGGAAATAATGTAAAAACCCACGCAATAACAATGGTCTTTAAGAATGTGTGTCATTAAATACTACTTTGAAACAGTGGACTAAACTTTTATTTAAAATAACTTTCATAAAAGGAACAAAATTTTTCGGAATAATCCAGAAATAATGCAAAAATACACGGTATAACAATGCTCTTTAAGAAAGTGTTTCACTAATATACTTTGAACCAGTAGACTAAACCTTTCTTTAAAGTGACTTTCAACAAAGGGGCGTAATTGTTGAAAAAAAGACAAAAATACACGATATAACAATGCTCCTTAAAAATATGTGTCAATAATATACTTTGAAATGGTACACTAAACTTTATTTAAAATGACTTTCAAGAAAGGGGCGCAATTGTTGGAAGTAATGAAAAAATACACGGTATAACAATGCTCCTTAAAAATGTGTGTCAATAATGTACGTTAAAACAGTGGACTCAACCTTTATTTAAAATGATTTTCCACAAAGGGACGTAATTGTAGGAAATAATGCAAAAATACACGGTATAACATTGCTCGTTAAAAATGTGTGTCAATGATACACTTTGAAACAGTGTACTAAACATTTATTTAAAATGACTTTCAACAAAGAGACGTAATTGTTGGAAATAATGTAAAAACCCACGCTATAACAATGGTCTTTAAGAATGTGTGTCATTAAATAGTACTTTGAAACAGTGGACTAAACTTTTATTTAAAGTGACTTTCAACAAAGAAACGTAATTGTGGGAAAATAATCCTGAAATACACTGTATAAGAATACTCTTTAAGAATGTGTGTCAATAACGTACTTTGAAACAGTAGACTATATTTAAAATGACTTTTCTCAAAGGGACGTAATTGTTGGAAATAATGCAAAAATGCACGATATAACAATGCTCCTTAAAATTGTGTGTCAATAACATACTTTGAAACAGTGGATTAAAGCTTTATTTAAAATTACTTTCAGCAAAGGAACGTAATTGTTGGAAATAATCCAGAAATCAGGGCCGATCCCACGGGGGGGGGGGGGTGTGAGGGGGTGAGACACCCCCCGCCCCCAGTAAAATGCAGTCGGCAAAATTGCTATTCCAAACTTCCAAAACTCCTCATTCTAGTTTTCAAAAGAGTTTTTTTTAATTGGCACTTTTCCTAACTTTTGTCCCTTTGGCGTCCTACTTCCTGTGCATACAAACCGAGTGAGAAATTCCTTTCTTATTCGCATCAGTCAAAAGTAAGAAGTGGAAATGAATAAAGAGCGCTCGGCACTGGGTGGCCAGACACACAAAAAGGGGAGTCGGAGAATCAGGTCTCTGCAATTGACACCAAATACGTCGCATGACACCTGTAACGGCATTTCCCCCTATGCAAATAGTCATCCCACATGTTCATAGCAATCTAATTAAGAGTCTTCTGTGCACATGTCTTTGGGAGAAATATTGAGTATGGGAACGAGAATGATCCAGTCTCATATATTGCCATGAGACAAATTATGAGATACCACTCTGTTTGAAGTGAAATGCATGGGAAAAAGAAATTCGCTGGTACAGTAGAAAATAGTGTGTCCCCTCCGATTAGCTAGGCAGCAACCGAGCCAAAGTCAAACATATACTTGGAGGAGCCTTGGCATACCTTGGGATCTAAATCTTAGCATACCTTGATCAGAAGAAAACCATCTTTAGCTTTTAAGATATAATTAATACATCCATTTGGTAAAAATAAAAAATCTCTAGCATTTAACAAAATGAAGTAAAAGTTTGCTGCAGTGAGCATTTAAGACTGAAGATTGAAACCAGTTGTAAACAAAAACACGAAACTAGTTGTAAACAAAAGAAAATGACAAAAAGTGCAGTGCACAAAATGTGACATGTAGTCGTTTTGATAATGACTAAAGGAAGACGCGAAGTAATTGTCATAATGGAAAGAGAATTTCCGCACAAACTGTTGGAGCTCCGTCAAATCCATTCTCCAGGAAAAAGTTCATCACCGATTAGATTATATTTGTACTATTTTTTATTATAATTTACTTTCATATCATTCATGTAGAAATAACCCCAATTTTGTAATTTAATTTGATTTTAGAAAAATAATAGGTAAGTTATAAGAGATAAATTGTGATCGATACTCTTGCATAAAAAATGCAAGAGTATAGATCACAACCCGTTAAAATAGGAAGACATGACAGAGCAAATAGTGGGGGGTCGCGACCTTAGGAGCTTCAAAATCGATATGCTTAATTTTCCATTTTCTCTTAAATTACAGGAAAAATTAACTTTTCGAGCTAGAATTACTTTTCTTATTCCAGTTTTTTTCCAATTTAAGCCTCACATTCTTTTTAAGCCTTTATTTTTTAACGCTTTCCAAAGAACTTGAAATGTTTATGCTTTCAGTTTGTCTGTCTGCTCGTGCTCCAACTGCCGCAAATATGCATCGATCGAATTTTTATATGATAATGAAAAGTACCATAGCATGTACCCTATTGTAAAGGATGTTAGTACCATTTATAGTTCTTTTACAGGAGCACACAATACAATTCCAATGCACTGCAGCCTATGGGCAGAGAATGGTTAGAGTACATTTTAGAAATGTTCATCCATTTCAAGGAAAACAAAATTAGTATTTATTATTGAGGTTTATGAGAGCATTCTGTCCATCGGCATGGGTGGACGTAGCGTTGACACCTATTCAGGGCTAACAAAATAACACTCATAGATTAGGCTTTAAAAGCAGTACTTAAAACAATATTTTGGTTTCTTGTTGGCTTTAACCTGTTCACTACCGTCGTTGCTAAGACACAATGGCATAAATTTCTCCCTCCTGTGTAAATCGTTGCTTCCCGGCATGGGTCTTTAAATGCCCTGGCATGGTCCAGCCATGCGCTTGTGCAAGGCTGTGGCCAGAGTAGAAACATTCTAAGACTCATGCCGGAAAGCAACGATGGACGCAGGAGGGAGGAATCTCTGCCGTGGCGTCTTTAGCAACGCCGGGAGCGAACAGCTAACTGTTCGTCGTGCAATAGTATTCCTGCCAGCATCTAGCTAAGAAAATCCAGCAGATTTTTGTGGTATCATAATCTTAAAGTCATAATTACTTATCTAAGTCACAAAACACTCTTCGTAATTTTTTCACACATTAAATTTCGCCATTCATTCTATGTATCATTTTTTAAAAATATAATTTGACATAACACGACACAGTTATGGTTTTTAATGCGAAAAGTTTGCTTTTTATAACAGCTTGTGTTTGAAATTTCAATCACACATAAGGTCGTGATATTAAAAATAGAATTTGCAAAAGAGCTCAAAAATAAATTCTTTTAACATAAAATGAATAAAACGTCAATGTTTCTTTGCATTCACAAGTTTTTTCTTAAATGTTCGAAATTTTACAAAATATCTTCTAAGACTAAAAAAAAGTAGTAAAATTTTGGAACTTTGAAATAAAAAAAATGTTACAA
Organism: Cheiracanthium punctorium; assembly: GCA_038373885.1. Taxonomy (NCBI): domain Eukaryota; kingdom Metazoa; phylum Arthropoda; class Arachnida; order Araneae; family Cheiracanthiidae; genus Cheiracanthium; species Cheiracanthium punctorium. The sequence continues at coordinate 252,091 of JAWZYV010011848.1, forward strand.
TTAAACGATTTGTCATCGAATTCTGAAAATTTCAAGAATCCCTCACAAATAAGTTATCAATATAAGCACAAACTTTAATTATTGGACCGAAATTCCGTGGTATATTTGTCCATATTGAATGAATAGACCCAGAGAGCGGTAATCTTTCAGAACTGGTGCAGAAATTAATGTATCGATTATTAAAGCTTCAAAATGTTAGAAAAACAGTACATTTTAATGTAAACTCAGGACACCAGGAGAAACCATCAAAATCCAGTAGTCTCCTGAAAAATTCAGTAGAGTTGGCAGGTATGCAATAGTATATACGCAAATAAGACAGTGTTGGAAAGTATAAACAGTGCTCTCGGTATGGTTCCTTTCCTTTTATCAATTAATGTAAAGACTTCATTCAGGATACCACAAACACATTTCTTCCAACCCAAACTATGGCACTGATAGTTTTGTCGCATAAGGATAAGCAAATATTTTCTTCAGTCTGGAGAGAATATTTCATGACTAAATTAAAAGTTATGAATATTTTATGAAAATTTAATTACTTGTAATAGAGCCAGAGATGCAACCATCCTTCCCCAACAAAAATGTGGATCTTTGTGAGCAAAGTGATAATAATCGAGCCTTTTCGAGGAAAATTCCGCCTTTTGCGCACTCCCCTCTGCAATTTATTAATGTAATACGCTTTATTAATGTAAAAACCAGATCCTCTAAAAGTCGAACGTTTGCGGCTCCCTCTGTACAAGTTACTGAGGTTTTTATGCTGTTTCTATGTTATGGGCACGTTCTGTTCCTCTAAAAACTGTCTAATATAGGGAGGTGACCAACTTGGGAACTGAATCGGCAATTCTATTTTTTCAGTCGGCAATTTACCTCTCTTCACCCCCCCCCCCCAAGATTTTCTTCTGGGATCGGCCCTGCCAGAAATACGCTGTATAACAATGCTCCCTAAAAATGTGTGTCAATAATTTAGTTTGCAACAATGGACTCAACCTTTATTTAAAATGACTTTCAACAAAAGGGCGTAATTGTTGGAAATAATGAAATAATACACGGTATAACGATGCTCCTTTAAAAAGTCTGTCAATAATATACGTTAAAACAGTGGACTCAACTTAATTTTGAACAAAGCAAAGCAATTGTTGAAAATAAGGCAAAAATACGCGATATAACAATGCTCTTTAAAAATGCGTGTCAATGATATACTTCGAAACGGTGGACTAAACTTTTATTTAAAATAACTTTCGACAAAGTGACGTATATGTTTGAAGTAATTCAAAAATACACGGTAGAAAAATGCTGTTTAAAATATGTGTCGGTAATAAACTTTGAAACAGTACACTAAACCTTTATTTAAAATGACTTTCAACAAAGGTACGTTCATTGTTGGAAATACTGCAGAAATACACGGTATAACAATGCTGTTTACAATGTGTGTCAATAATGCACTTAGAATCAAAGAGTTATATTAAAAATGCCTTTGAACAAAGGACATTATCGTTAGACTTACGGCAAAAATGTACGATATAACTATGCTCCTTAAAAATGTGTGTCAATAGTATAGTTTGAAACAGTGGACTCAAACTTTATTTAAAATGACTTTCAACAAAGGGGCGTAATTGTTGAAAATAAGTTAAAAATACACGATATAACAATACTCTTTAAAAATGTGTGTGAATAATATACTTTGAAACAGTGCACTAAACTTTTATTTGAAAATGATTTTCAATAAAGGGACGTAATTGTTGGAAATAACGCAAATATACTCGATATAACAATGTTCTTTAAAAATGTGTGTCAATAATATACTTGGAACAATGAACTGAACCTTTATTTAAAATGACTTTCCACAAAGGGACGTAATTGTTGGAAATAATCCAGAAATACACTGTATAACAATGCTCCTTAAAAATGTGCGTCAATCATATACTTGAAACAGTGGACTAAATCTTTATTTAATATGACTTTCCACAAAGGGGCGTAATTGTTGGAAATAAGGCGTCAGGACCGGCCTTCTGTTTGAAGTGGCCCGGTTGCAAACATTTTTTGGGGCCCCAAACATTATAGATGCTAAAAATTCATTAATTAATAGACCCATTTATAAAGCAAACATTAAGAATGAACAGAAATACCACTAATAACACTTTAATGGTCGTGGTAATTAGGGTTGAAGGCCGGCTCTAAGGTGACTGGCGCCCTTTTTAAATAAATCTAACTCGTTTATGACGACTCCTTATTTAAGAAGAACCCAGATTGAATGAGGAAATCGGAAATACTTGGCTGGTACAATGTTAAGTTTATGGGAGTGAAGGGAGAGAGTGTGGTGAGAGCTGGGTTTGAACTCTGGAACTGAGGCGCAATCAGGCTCGGCCAAAAGGTAACCGCTAGACCGGCCTTCAATTGCTGGGTGTTGTGTGCGCGGAGGCGATCCTCGTGCCGCCACACTACTCCCCCTCTAGAGAGTCAGTCGGAGGCTGACGAACGATGTTCCAAGCGTTATGGAACGCTGCCACTCGTTGTGGACTTTGTGAGGTCGCTACCGCTCGTTGCGGACTTGGGTGAGGTTGCTGCCGCTCGTTGCGGACTTTGAAAGAGCCGAGCGAGAGATGGGCAGAGGGCGGTGCTGGCGCCATCTGTCGCTGTAGGGGAGAAGGAAAATGCGTGTTCGTTGTCCGGGTCGCCAATGAAGGGAGAGCGTGCGGCGAGAGTTGGGTTTGAACCGGGGCCACGCGAGATCAAGCAAGTTTCCTTTACCGGGCCGTAATACTAGTTCGGAAGAAGGACTGTGACGTCACAACAGACACCCGACTAGGACTGGAGATAAACCAGTTTCAGGAGAAAGCTTCTCTGGTTTGCTGGTGTGTCTGAATGAATCTACGCTATTTAATCTTCAACTAGGCAGCTGCTGCATATAGCCAATCGCTTCAAATTAATGAGTTTTGGACAAGAAATTTTCAGATTATAAAGTAAGTAATTACAGTTTTATGTTATTTAGTTTATATGAATTAATGCTATGCATGTATTTTCGCTAAGCCTGGTAATTTCTAGCAGTCATATAAGTTTCAAAAATTAAAACTAACACTACGTGCTATTGCAAAATTTTGACTAGCATTTCTAATTGTAAATGTGCATGCATGTATTACGTAAACTGTCATTTACATTATCATAAGTATTTCTATTAAGTAGTTATATAGAAAGTAATTGCTTATTTTGCTATATTAATGCTAATTTAATCTGCATTCATCATGAATTATGACAGTTATGCATTACTTATTTCTACATATTTTACATATAACGTAAAATGGAGTTTTAAAATTAAATGTTTAATCCTGTTTTAAAATTTGTAGTAACTATAGTTAAAATGAAAATATAAAATATGTATGTCAAAGTATATTGTCTAACTTCTTTTTTTTTCACTTACAGATGGGTAGAAATTGTTGTGTCCCTGGATGCAGATCTAATTACAACAAAGAATCTGGATACATTTCATCTTTTTTATTTCCAAAAGATGAGTCACGACGCCAGCTTTGGAGTAAAAAAATCAACAGAGCTAATTTTAACCCCAGCAAAACAGCAGTCGTGTGCATCCAGCACTTTTCAAATGAATTTATTATTCGTGAAGACAGTGTCGTCAGAGATGATGGAAGCATTTTGACCGTTACCAGAGACAGACCGAAATTGACAGCAGATGCTTACCCATCTATATTCAATAATCAGCCTTCCTATCTCTCAAGTGAGCCTCCTCATAAAAGAAGATCTCCTTCTGATAGAGATAAAAAAAATCAGAGAAAGAGACGAAGAAAATTTTTTAAACTGGTGTATGCTGGACAAAATTGAATCTTTTCAAAAATTTAAAGAAGGATTCGCCTCAAAGCTGGGAAAAGACTGGCAGTTTATAGAACAACTTGATTCTATTTTAATTTATAAAGTGGATTTAAAAGATGCTCCAAAAATTTCTGTTTCATTTCTAGTGAACTATGATCTTACTATCAAAGTTTGGCATGAAAACATTTTATTAAATTCGAAATCATTCGAATTTATATTGGAAACTGAAAATAAATGTGATAGATGGACGAAATTTGATTGTTTGTTAAATCTAGTAGCCAGTTAATATAATAATGATAATTTTTGTTTTAAAGACAAATTAAACCATGTAATGGATATCCTTAATGATTATCCTTACGTAATGGATATCCTTAATGAAAAGATGAGTCACGACGCCAGCTTTGGAGTAAAAAAATCAACAGAGCTAATTTTAACCCCAGCAAAACAGCAGTCGTGTGCATCCAGCATTTTTCAAATGAATTTATTATTCGTGAAGACAGTGTCGTCAGAGATGATGGAAGCATTTTGACCGTTACCAGAGACAGACCGAAATTGACAGCAGATGCTTACCCATCTATATTCAATAATCAGCCTTCCTATCTCTCAAGTGAGCCTCCTCATAAAAGAAGATCTCATTCTGATAGAGATTTAAAAAAATCAGAGAAAGAGACGAAGAAAATTTTTTAAACTGGTGTATGCTGGACAAAATTGAATCTTTTCAAAAATTTAAAGAAGGATTCGCCTCAAAGCTGGGAAAAGACTGGCAGTTTATAGAACAACTTGATTCTATTTTAATTTATAAAGTGGATTTAAAAGATGCTCCAAAAATTTCTGTTTCATTTCTAGTGAACTATGATCTTACTATCAAAGTTTGGCATGAAAACATTTTATTAAATTCGAAATCATTCGAATTAATATTGGAAACTGAAAATAAATGTGATAGATGGACGAAATTTGATTGTTTGTTAAATCTAGTAGCCAGTTAATATAATAATGATAATTTTTGTTTTAAAGACAAATTAAACCATGTAATGGATATCCTTAATGAATATAAAAGGAAAATGAAGTGTGATGAAGGTAAGAGAACATTTTATATTGATATTATTATTGAACAAATCTCTCTTTTAGATACAAAAAAATATATTTATTCATCCAATTACATCTTATTTGCTGCTAAATTTTATTTCAGTTACAAAAATGCGTATAACTTTATTCGTGACTCAAAATTTTTAATCTTGCCTCATCCTGTCTACTTAAAAAAACTCTCTTCCCCTTTAAAAAGTCATAGTAATCTTGATAATAGCAACCATTTGTATTGTTTGAAAAAGAAATCTGAATTACTTAAAGAAAGTGAAAAAGTTGTTTCCCTTTTACTTGACGAGATATATATTAATCCCTCAATTTCGTATAAATGCGGAGAAATTATTGGTACAGCTAATAATTCTGTTGAAGAGGCTACTACCATTCAAGCTTTCGTGATTACATCAGTTGGTTAATTGGTTATTTTTTTATTTACATTCAATTCATAAAAAAGGCAATTGTTTTATTATACTAAATGCTGTTTCACGTCTATATAATAATTATTCTATTTCACGAAATTAAAACACTAACTTGGAATTTAGTGCGTATAAAAATAAATTTCTTCATGTGTAAAATGTTTCATCATGATTTTTCCTTAATTTAAATTTTAAAAATCTTTTTATTAATCTAACTCCAAATATTCTTAAAACATTAAATTATTCTATTTAAATTTCGGAATTTTTCAACATAGTGATCGAATTAAAACTTTAATTCGTAATTAGAAAATATTAAAATTGTTATGTGAGGTTTTATTTTGTTATTTTGATTCACAGTGGCCTTATGATATTGTATTATTTCATAACTACGCCCTTATCCTAAATGTATATTTGTTATTGGAAAGCTAAATTTTACTTCATCATTTTCAAAACATCACACTCCATACCCTTTTACATAAAGAGGGGATGTAAAGAGGGGTAATTTCTTTATAATTTTTTAAAAAGTTTATATTTTGTATAATTATACATAAAAGAACTGTTAATAAATAATATAATTTATTGATGTAATCGATATTTAAAAATGATCATTATTATTGATTTACCATGTACTAATTGAAGTATTTATCATGTTCAATAAAATTGTTTCTTTAATCAAATAGTGTCTCTTTTACTTTTTTAGTTTACTGTTTTTGTGATGATTAACACCTTTAGTAATTAGAATAATAATAATATAATTAATATAAGAATTAGCATTTTCAAAGAAAAGTTGTATTTTTCAGACCTTTCAAAATATTCTGTTTCAGAAAAAAAAAAAAAGAAGATTATTTACATTTTGCAAATATAGCATTATTACAAGTAGTAAGTCACATTTCAGTCATTCTGCAAGCTACATTTATTTACATCCATTTACTATAATTAAAATAAACTAATTTCACCTCCGATTTCTATACTAATCCTATGGACTAGGCGCTCGAGAAAGGGTGTCCGCTGTGACGTCATGAAGAGCAAGGTTTCGGCCCGGTAGAGGAAACTTGCTATTGCTATCTCGCGTGGCCCCGTTTGAACCCAAGGACTTATGGGTCGTAGAATGAGGCGCAATCCGGCTCGGCCAAAAGGTACCCATTCGACCGGCCTTCAATTGCCGGGTGTTGTGTGCGCGGTGGTGATCTCGTTCCGCCACAGAAGTATAACTCACTTTTAACGAGTAAAACTTGGTTGCGTCGAGGAATATTTTTGTGATTTATAAAATTTCTACTGACTTCCACCTCACCAGCTCAGATAATCCTTTCTTAGAAAATATCTTTTAACATTCCAAAGTCAATAAAGACGACGATGATAGCGAAGAATGGGAACAAACTACAAAGGGAGCTTACCTGACCATGGGCAAGTGGGACTGTCTGACGTTGGATATACCTTCAATAGAAAAAAAAAAAAAATCCGTTCTCTCTCCCTAAGATTATGTTTTCATGGCGCCCCTAAACATATAGCGCCACGGGCAGCTGCCCGAGTTGCCGGTACCTTGAGCCAGCACTGGTTGGAGGTCTAAACCGCATTAAATATGTATGCTAAACCTGTGGGGCCGTTTATCACCCATTTCAGTTAACCTGTATTACTAATACTGAAAAATGTGAATCTATTCACTCTGGAGATCCACCGATCACCGAAAGTGACATTAATTGTTTCAGAGTAGTTTAGTTAGTAATGAAGACAGTAAAATAAATATTTTGTTGACCAACCACCTATTTAAAATTTGAAAAAAAAAAGCCCACAATGGAAGAGAGGGGGTTACTTAAAGCTTAGGTTAAATTAAATAAAATCAATAATTTTATACTTAAGTTAAATTAACCAAAATGTATGTTTGAATATTTTTCTTCACATTAAGTCCATTAATTTAATATAAGAGGACATTTCATTAGTCAGTGCTGCCAATTTAAGGGATTTGTCGCTAAATTTAGCAACTTTTCACTGTATTTAGTGAATAAATTATTTGGAAAGTGACACTTTTGATGATCTTGCTCTCTAATTTAGAGATTCAGATGAATTTGGAGTATTGTTTCAAACTTTCTAAGATTTTAAAATCTAATCAGTACTACTTTAGAAAAGAAATGATGCGATGAAATGTTTAAGAATGGATCGTGGATGAACAGACATATCAGGGACGTAGCCAGAGAATAGGGGTTGGAGGCCTCGGACCCTTCCGAAATTCATACTTTTCTTAATTGGATGTCAATAATCAAGCTTTTTCGTAGAAATGCTATATTAATTAGAAATGCCTCCTTTGGGGCCTGCCCCGATTTATCTTTTTTCTCTCTACTAACTACCGGTTATGTGCCCGAGACGTACATTTCAATCATCCAATTTTATGTGTACTTTTATCCGCTATTATACTGTAAATATTCAAATATAGTATGAGTGCTATTTTAAGTATGAGCGTTCTATTAGAAAATAGAGCAACATTCATTCGAAATCTATTATTAATTTCAGTTGGTATTTTTTTGGAATTATTATTATTATTATTATTTTTATTTTTTTTTTTCATAGTTACCAACCCTTACCGAACACATCTAACCGCTTTTTGGAAAAAGTAAATTTTTAATATCTTTTCAAAATGTTAACCAACCCACACGCACATTTGAAAACTATTTAGTTTCCATATGAATTTTGAATATCATATTTATGGTATTCAGTTGTCCACGATCTTTTTCTATATTCTAACATAAAAATCACTGTACATATAAAGTGGTTAATTATATTCCTTAAATGTTATCAACTGTACGTCGCATGGCACACGCCGCCGACTGTGCGGGCACAAAAACGCCGAAAGTGTGAGATGCGACGTCGAAGAATAAGGGGTTGAGATCGATTAATGTGTGTGTTTGAAATATTTTATATTCCTAATTTTCAATAAACACAGATTTAAAAGTACTGACTTTTTCTACTTCAGAATAGCTGTTTCATTTGACTGCAGAACTTCGCTTACTCTACATACTCATTTATTGCTTAGGGATTAAATCACGTAAATATAAGTTACGGGAACAATCAAAATGCATTTAAAACTTTTATAAATGTGAAACTTAACACAATTTAAAACTTTTTGACGAGAATGATCTAATTATTTGCAATCTCGGCTATTATAAACAAAATAACGACTTACCTTTTTTCAAATGTAGAAAACGCGATAATAAAATTGGTAAACCTTAATACGTAATTTAGGCACGTGAAAGTCATAAAATTCAAGAAAAATCTTTCAAAAAATATATAACATATACACAAAAGTTAACAGACTCGTACAAAGTCTAATACAAGTGAACACTTCCAATGACTCAACTTCGATTAGTAACTTTGAGAGAAGGAGTAACTGCAAAAAAGGATTTGAATAACACATTTGCACAATTGTAAACGGAAAAAAAAAATGTTCCCATGCTTGCAAAGGTAACCAAATGCAGGTCATTTTTTATTCTATTTGTGTACTCTTACTTATCTTCAAATTAATACCAGACGCGTGAAACGTACTTCGGGGAGGCCCCCCCACAGGTATTAATCAATCAGTCCTGGGTTTTGACAACAAAAAGGCCTCTTCCGCTGATCTTTGTGTTTCGCTTCTTTTCAAAGAATTCGATAATGAGCGGTCGTTATAACCAATGGTCCAGATCCGATAACTGTATTTTGCTCTAACTGATGTTTTCGCTCTTTCCACGGTGAAAGGTGCGAAGGTAAGTGACATTTGATCAGAGCTGGGGTGTACTGTCAAAGAATACTGTTCGTAGAAAGACACATTTATAAATGATGTTTAGCTCTGAAAGATGCAGAGTAGTCAAACAACACTAATCAGTCTACTTTAATTTAAAGAAATCTTTTATATTTTTCACGATAAGAGAGAGAGACATAATAAAAAATATAGAACGGATTTGGGGGCCCCCCTGAAACCGGAGCCCAGGTGCCTTGCATCCGCAGCACCCCCCTGTGGCCGGCCCTGTAAGGCGTAAATACACAATATAACAATGCTCTTTAAAAATGTGTGTCAATAACATAATTTGAAACAGTCGACTAAACCTTTATTTAAAATGACTTTCCACAAAGGGACATAATAGTTGGAAATAATCCGGAAATACCCTGTATAACAATTCTTAAAAATGTGTGTCAATAATTTAGTTTGAAACAATGGACTCAACCTTTATTTAAAATGACTTTCAACAAAGGGGCGTAATTGTTGGAAATAATGCAAAAACCCACGCTATACCAATGGTTTTTACGGATGTACTATGTCAATAGTATACCTTGAAACAGTGGACTAAAGCTTTATTTAAAATGAATATCAACAAAGAGATGTAATTGGTTATAACAATGCTCATTAAGAATGTGCGTCATTAAATAGTACTTTGAAACTGTGGATTAAACTTTTATTTAAAATGACTTTCAATAAAGGCTGTTTATAAAGTGTGTCAATAATGCACTTAGAATCAAAGGGTTATATTAAAAATGCCTTTGAACAAAGGACATTATCGTTAGACTTAAAGCAAAAATGTACGGTATAACTATGCAGCTTATAAATGTGTGTCGATAATATAGTTTGAAACAGTGGACTCAACTTTTATTTAAAATGACTTTCAACAAAGGCGCGTAATTGTTGAAAATAAGGCAAAAATACACGATATAACAATGCTTTTAAAAAATGTGTGTGAATAATACTTGGAAACAGTGCACTATACCGTTATCAAAAATGACTTTCAACAAAGGGACGTTAATTGTTGGAAATAATGCAGAAATACACGGTATAATAATGCTGTTTAAGAAAGTATGTTAATAATATACTTTGAAACAGTGGACTAAACTTTTATTTAAAATGACTTTCAACAAAGGAACATAATTGTTGGAAATAATCCAGTAATACACTGTATAACAATACTCTTTAAGAATGTGTGTCAATAACAGACTTTGAAACAGTAGACTAAACCTTTATTTAAAATTACTTTCCACAAAAGGACATAATTGTTGGAAATAATGCAAAAATACACGATATAACAATGCTTCCTAAAAATGCGTGTCAATAGCATACTTTGAAACAGTGGATTAAAGCTTTATTTAAAATTACTTTCAACAAAGGAACCTAATTGTTGGAAATAATCCAGAAATACAGTGTATAACAATGCTCCTTAAAAATGTGTGTCAATAATTTAGTTTGAAACAATGGACTCAACCTTTATTTAAAATGACATTCAACAAAGGGGCGTAATTGTTGGAAATAATGAAAAAATACACGGTATAACAATGCTCCTTAAAAAAGTGTGTCAATAATATATGTTAAAACAGTGGACTCAACCTAATTTTGAACAAAGAAACGCAATTGTTAAAAATAAGGCAAAAATACGCGATATAACAATGCTCTTTAAAAATGTGTGTCAATGATATACTTCGAAACGGTGAACTAAACCTTTATTTAAAATAACTTTCAACAAAGTGACGTAATTGTTGGAAATAATGCAAAAATGCTCTTTAAAATGTGTGTGAATAATATACTTGAAACAGTGGACTAAACCTTTATTTAAAATGACTTCAACAAAGGGACGTTCATTGTTGGAAATAATGCAGAAATACACGGTATAACAATGCTGTTTATAATGTGTGTCAATAATGCACTTAGAATCAAAGGGTTTTATTAAAAATGGCTATGAACAAAGGACATTATCGTTAGACTTAAGGCTAAAATGTACGGTATAACTATGCAGCTTAAAAATGTGTGTCTATGCAGCTTAAAAATGTCAATAATACAGTTTGAAACAGTGGACTCAATTATTATTTTAAATGACTTTCAACAAAGGGGCGTAATTGTTGAAAATAAGGCAAAAATACACGATATAACAATACTCTTTAAGATTGTATGTCAATAACAGACTTTGAAACAGTAGACTAAACCTTTATTTAAAATTACTTTCCACAAAAGGACGTAATTGTTGGAAATAATGCAAAAATGCACGATATAACAATGCTTCTTAAAAATGTGTGTCAATAACATACTTTGAAACAGTGGATTAAAGCTTTTTTTAAAATTACTTTCAACAAAGGAACGTAATTGTTGGAAATAATCCAGAAATACAGTGTATAACAATGCTCTTTAAAAATGTGTGTTAGTAATATACTTGAAACAGGGACTAAACCTTTATTTAAAATGATTTTCAACGAAGGGGCGTAATTGTTGGAAATAATCCAAAAATACACGCTATAACAATGCTCTTTAAGAACGTGTGTCATTAAATAGTACTTTGAAACAGTAGACTAAACTTTTATTTAAAATGACTTTCAACAAAGGAACGTACTTGTTGGAAATAATCCAGAAATACACCGTATAACAATACTCTTTAAGAATGTGTGTCCATAACACACTTTAAAACAGTGGACTAAACCATTATTTAAAATGATTTTCAATAAAGGAACGGAATTGTTGGAAATAATGCAAAAATACTCGGTATAACAATGCTCTTTAAAAGAGTGTGTCAGTAATATACTTAAAAGCTCAAAAAAGGGGAGTTTCGCATAAAATCGTAAAAAGGAGTTTGTTTCGCGTAAAATCATAAAAATTGGTGAAAAGTGTAGACTTTAAACTGAAAGCATACAAATTGGCCAAGTATGAATTGTCAATGATTTTACTCTATGTGTTGAATATTCAAAAATACTGTGCAACTTGTATTCTAAAATATAAATTTTTTTTTAAATTTAATAAAATCTACTACCCTTTGCAAAAGTTGTCTAAGAACGTCATTATTCGTCATTTCAAGAAAAACAGTCAGAATTCAAGTTTTGCAATCGCAAAAATGGGAATCTATCGATTCATTATAGATTCCAGTGTTTTTTTCCCGATTAGTGGTAATAAAGCAATCTTAAAATTAAGAAAACCGCGGAAAAATCGCATGAATTGTAAATTTCAGGAGATTATTTTTGAAAACAAAATAGAGATCGTGATTAATTAAAATAAAAAGAACTTCAAATTCATTAAAAAGCGTTAAGAAATGGAAGATTCACGTAAAATCCATAAGAAAACGGGCGTTTCTGGTAGAATCGTAAAAATCGGTAAAATAACGGATGTTTCTCGTAAAATCGTAAACTTTTAAGCTAAAAGCGTAAAAGTTGGCAAGTATGAATAAGTATATTTAACTGTCTTAATGATTTCACTCTTTCTTCGTGCGTTGAAAATTCAAAAGTGTGGTGGAATTTGTATTTTAAAATAACAAGTTTTTTCATTTAATAAAATCTATACTTTTACAAAAAAAATTTTAAGACCTTTATGCTTTATTTCAACAAAAACACAAAAAATTTCCAAAATCACGCAAATTCTCGGGCCCGAAAATGACCAAAAACCTTTAGTTTTAGATTCAAGTTTTTATCGTATTCGGCGTCATCTGCAATTTTTCTCAATATGTATGCAGAGACCCCCAACTAGAGGAAGGCAGCACTCCCCCAGATATGGTGTTGTTACGTCAAAATAACAAGAAGGAGGAGACGTAAGAGGCAAAAAGTCTTAATATTTATTGTTGTGTAGTAGTTTGTAATTACATAAACACAACTCAAAACACTTCAGGAATACCCCATCACCTTTGCCCAAATTTTGAATTTCCCAACTGATTAATTGAAAGGCTCCGCAACCGGGCACTTTTGCACTGTCAATTGGGCGTTTGCTGAGCGTGTAGTACAGTGAAAATAAACATCTTAGGGGCTCATGCTTTCGACGAGACTATCATTCTCGCAAGCACCGATTTCAATTTTGTGGAGCGGCTGCAAAACAGACACAAATTTTGTTGGCATCGACAGTTTCCTCCTCTTTCTCCACTTAAAATTGTTCTGCAGCAGAGCTGTTGCCAAGTTGGCCATGTTCTTTGGTGGAAGAGAGATTTTTCCGGCGCTTGACCGAAAATTCTATATTTTCAAGAATTCCTGACGTGAAAAAATTCAACATTTCTGGGGTTCATACTCATTCTTCAAAATGAAAATTAAAGAATTTTTAAGGCGCATTTAAGAACCCCAAGTTTTTTTTTTTTTTTTTTTTTTTTTTAAAGGAGTCCACTTTTTTCCAGACTACTGATGTAAATATTCGTAATCAGTGCCTATTGTAGCAGTTATGTTGCCCAGACAAAAATACAAATTGCCACCCCTTAAACATGTACTTTAATCTTACACAAGTCAAATCATTTTAAATTATTATAAACACATATATTTAGAAGAAACATGTAACCTTAGTTCAGTAATGTTGGAGGTCGCAGATAAATTTTAGTTTATGAAGCCAATGCAGCAGATTGGCACAGGAAATTCTGCTACTGGCACCACCACATAATATTGGCAGTGGCGGATCCAGAAATTCTCTTTTGGGAGGGGCTAAATTTTGAAAAAAAGGCTTTTTTCATCCAAACAAAATATACAATAAAGCAAAATTTTAGTCTAAACCAATGTAAAAATTTTTGGGAGGGGCTAAGTGATTAAAAAAGGTCACTTTACTTTTCAAATTGCATAATGAAGCAGAATGTTACCCTTTAGCAATCTCTTTTGGGGGGGGGCTGAAGCCCCCTAGCCCTACCCCTGAATCCGCTACTGAATATTGGTGTATTCTTATTATATACACAACATTCATAAACCATGCATTCACTGTTGAGTAATGGGTGTTGAATGCATTTGATTAGAAAAAACATTTTAAAATAAGCTATTTTTAAAACAGAAATTGGAATTAATTACCTATGGGGATCTTACACCTTTCAATGTTGTGTACTGTAAGCAAAACTGTATGAAGTAAGAAGTTAATGGTCATCTTCATTCTTTAAAACCACAGACTTAATTTTTCAATGCAATATGAACTTTTGTAAGTTAAAAATTGTCATATGCTTGTATTTTTTTGCTTTGACGTTTTGATATAGTGGGCTAGAAATGAAAATTTTACTTTGCTACCAAATTAATGGGCTGTTTTCTTTTTAATAGGCTATAGTGAACTTAGGTACATAAGAAAATAAAACTGAAAATTATAGGCCTACCAAATTGGACTTGCTAATTTAATTTTTTTTTTATGTAGGTTTTGTGCAACATTGTGCATTACAAGCATGCTTTAACAATTTTAATCCAAACCGAATATGGAAAATTACACATTTTTGAAATCATGTGCAAATAAATAAATAAATAAAACAAAATCTTAAAATTAAAGACTTAAAAATTAAACTTCAAACCACTGTTATTAATTGCAGCAGCATTCTGTTTTCACATAAATTTTTGTAAGTAGCAAACTCTAAACTGGTTAAAGAAATATGAATTTACAACCAGGGGAACATCAATTTATACAAAAAGGGGTTTACATCTTGAGTTCACGAAGCATCTCTTTAATTGTAGCATTAATTTCTGTTATTTCTGCAGTTTTTTGGGGTTTTTTTTAGCCGTTTGCCTAAAACTGTTCGATTGTGTAACAAAACTCAGATTTGATGTTTTCTCTGCTTTTTCCGATAATTTATCTGCAGATGATTGTAACTCTTCTACGGTTTATTGCAAATGTGCTCTCTTAGCTTTTAAAACTTCTACTTTCTTTAAACTCTTCCTCTTCTTCTCAGGTACTTCTGCATTCCTTCACAAATCCTGTGTATTTGCTTGGCGCACGATGCTTGAAAATACATGACCACCTTGGGGCTGGATCACAGCAATCTGAAGGGTTCGGGAGGTTGCTCATTTCGTTAATTGCAGGCATCACTTGCTGCTGTGAATGTAAAATTAAAGAGATTTTAAGGGGCCTTAATTTTGTAAAATGAATATGAAGGAGTTTTAAGGAGCGTATGAACCCTGATTTCCCGACTACTCGACACACTGTGAAATCTGATTTTCAAATTAGTCGCCAAGAGTAAGGTACAAGTAGCCAAAAACTTGAAAATAGTATGAAAATGATGTTTTTCATTCAAAAAAGTTGCCTTATCTTTGAATTAGTAGCAAAAGTCGCCTTTTTAGTCACTGGTGGACACCTTGCAAATGCACTCCATTAGAAAAAAATTCACATTCCAAATCTAATACTAGTTTAAAAGGTGTGAGCAGATACATAATCCTGTCATTAGCCTGTTAAAAACAGATCACTTAAACCAGCAAAGAAGAAAAAACACACACAAACATATTTGTACAAAATATTTTATTTCATTATTAATAGTACACAACAGACAAGTGTCAATTTATTATTTCAATTTTCTTACTAAATACGAGTATAAATACTGTAAAAACATTCCTTTTTTCATTTTAAATTAGGTAATGAATAAGAATATACAGGAAGACTAGCCTTATTATAATTATTTGCAAAGATACATTTGCAGGATAAAGACAATTTGTAGATGTGTTCAAACAAACTTATATTATTCCATAGTTTTAAGATTCACATAATAATTTTTTGAACTTCACACTTTTTGATTAACTTTCTAAACAAAACAAAAGCAGAAACCAAGTAATTTTGTAAGCATCTTTAACTCTCTAAACGAAATGCTTGATTTGCAAATATCATAGCTGTACTGAATAAATCATAATAAATGTTTCATTTTTATTTCAAATGCTACTTTTAAAATTTAAAATAAACTATCTAGAAAAGCATTTGTATACTTTTCAATTTAAAAAAGTCATTCACAATTTTTAAGGGAGACAATAGACTACTGAAAGTGAATTTTTATGGCAAGATATCCAATACAACAAAACATTTTAGTAATACTTTCAAAAACTTTTGAAAACATTAAATGATTTCAAGTAAAATTGATGCTTTTAAAAAGTTTTAAGCAAGAGAAAGCAAATTTCCAAGACAAGAAAAAATTTACTAAAAAAACAACTTTTTTTAATTAAAAAAAAAAATAAATAACCCAGATAATAAAAATAGTTAATTAGTATTAAGTAAATACAATTTAATGAGATTTGCGTACCCAAAACCAATTTCATTTCACAGCCACATTAAAATGCTTTTATTTTAAAAAGATATATGTAGCAGCTTTTCATAATTCAAGTGGATGAATAAGTTGAAATGAGTAAAAAATTTCCTTTTTACAAGTATATAACTGCACAAACACACATATAAGGCACATATTCCCTTCATACATATAGGTTAATATATCACATTTAAGTGTTTTTGATCTTTTTTTTTTAATGAAAAAGTCTATATAAAAATTTTAAGCTGCCTACATAAGTTCTCATAATTGCAGGGTTACAGTTCTACTGTGAATCTAAATTCAACAAGAGTCAAAAAATCAAAACTAATAAATAAATAAATAAATAAATAAGTAATTCTAAACAAAAAAGGTTGAAAAAATTAAATTATTAAAAAGTAATTATATTTATTTATATTATTATAGCATAAAAACTTTTTAAAAAATAACAAACAAAATTATACACATAAATAACACAAATGCTCACCAATATTTTGATTACATTGTACAACAATAGATGACAAGCATATAAAAATTTAAAAAAAAAATTAGAAATTAGCACCACTCTAAATTCTTCAATGGATGGATAAAGAAAGAAACACCTATGATTAGGAATTTTAAATACTTGTGTTTATCTGTATTGATAATAAATAAATTGCAAAAAATCTCTATGAAGAATGGATAGTTTGTAATAGTTGAATTACCACATTTATAACCAAAATGTTTAATGTTTATGAGATGAGAAATAAGAATTAAATTAATTTATGATTTTATATTCTTTACAAAAACCAATTATTTTAGAAAGCATACATAAATAATATCAGTACAATATTTTCATTTCTTGCAAAATTAACAATTTTGTAATGATTAACATAATTACAATTTTAAAATACTAAATAATCAAGGCAAAATAATATTTTACTTTCAGAGAAGAGAATGATTTTCTTTCCTTTTTTTAATTTATTCATTCAAATTTTCTTTATCATTTGATTATTTAAATTTAAATAATTATTGCCCTACTTTTAATAGATATAATATACTTCTTATGACTACTGCCAGTATTTTAGACCTATATTCTTTTATTAAATTTTTCTTGACTATTTTTATAATTAATCACATTGTCAATGAAATTTTCTGATAAAGAATACTTCAAATAAATAAAAATGTATTTAAAAAAAGAAGGCTACAAAATGAGAGCAACTAAAAAGTTAAATGCATTATATTTGTTTGGCACTATTTCTTTTATGTGAAACCACCTCAAGTATTTAATAAAGTTAAGCAAATTCAATGTTAATAAATCCATTCAAAATATTTGTGAATGAATTAAATTTTTAAAATACATGAAAAATTTAAGTAGTAATGACAAAGAAATTCAATAATAATATTTATGGCACATTTAAAATTTGAACAATTCAGACAAGTATTTAAAAATTATAGCATATTTCGTCAGGAATAGGAATCTCTTTAATAATAACTAAAAAGATCATATAGGAGTCAAAGATCGCTTTTGATAAACTGAGAGTTCAGTGTGCCAAAAATCAATAATCAAGACTAGACGATAAGTAGTTCCATTATGCCATACTTCATGCTCGAATGAGTCATCAAAGAGAATCACTTTGCCTTCTTCCCATTTCCTGAAAAATCAAAATGGTCACTTATTTCTAAAAATCATTTCTATGGTTTGGCTAAAAACTAAGTACACAGACCAAAGTCATTCTTCCATACAGGCATACAATGTGAAACAGAGACAATACATTGATACAAGGAATTTTTTTTTTTTTTTATTGCTAGAAAAAATGTCGATATTAGGATTTTAAAGATAAAACAAAATTCAAGTATAAATTCAATATACAGGGTGTCCAGTGCTAACGGTGCTCAATGGCTATTTCCTAAACCGTTAGTTAGAGACACATAGTTCCAATTGCAAAAATGCTCTAAATTATATAATCTATAATACCAGAAACAATCTAAGTCAGTAAATCAATTCCTATAAAAATTACGTAATTTAAATTTTCATATGGTCCTCCCGTCCTATCAGTTATATTTAGGAAAGTTTTCTACATACAATTTCATGCACAATAAAAAGAAAAAAAAAAATTCTCCCTTCTAAGACCGAAATTTGCCAAATTATGGAGCAGCAAACATTTTGGCTTAGACCACTTTTCTACATTTAAAAATGTTCTGGTGCATTGAGCCGTTAAGGGACCCTATAAATATTGAAATTTTAAATTATAAGTTAATTTCACTTTCTGGCATAATGCACAGAAAGAAGTAAAACTTACTAATCTTTAAGCAAAGGGTTATAATAAGGCTCTATAAAAATCTATCCGGGATAACACTTAGTAAGTCGCATATACGTGTAGCGTGCAGATGTGTAACACCAACTCTGAGTATGCTATGCAAAGTACAGGAAGAGTTTTCTACATGGATGCATATTAGCAATATTATTTTAAGTTTCTAAAATGCATATATTCGTACTTTAAAATGTTTCGTTTTCTAATTTAATGTTTAATGAAGTGTTTTATTCTCTTGTTTTTGTATTTTAAGCCATTTAACACCAGTTCATTTAAAAAACTCTTTTCAGTATTAAGCTATATTTTTATGTTAATTTATTGGATACACATAGTTAAATGTCAATCTTCTTTATTGCAATCAACAATCGTAAAATAGTTGTTGGAAATTGCTAAGAAATATTACAAGACTTTCTATGCACATTAATTTTTCTCAAATTCATTTTGCATACAGCCCCTATTTCACAGCTCGAAAAGTGCTCCAACTTTAAGTGCTGTTACTTGGTGAATTTTGGTCGTAGGAGGACGAGTTTTTTTCTTATTGTGCATGAAATTGTATAAGGAAAAATTTTCTAAATATAACGGATAGAACTAGGGGACGGTATAAAAATTTGAATTGCGTAATTTTTATAGGAATTGATTCACTGACTTCGATTGTTTTTGATGTAATAGATTATACAATTTAAAGAATTTTTGCAACTGGAACTGTGTGTCTCTGACTAACCGTTTAGGAAATAGTCATTGGGCACCATTAGCACTAGACACTCTGTATAATAGGTAAATCATCTGTATTTCATTATGCAGTTGTTAAAAATAGTTTTACCATAAACATATGAAATAGTTAAATAACTTTTACAGGAAATAAAAAATCGTACGAGTTCATCTGTTAGAGCATTCTTTTGAAAAATATGATAATTTTAAATGGAACCATAAATCTACCCTAAAAATG
Organism: Cheiracanthium punctorium; assembly: GCA_038373885.1. Classification (NCBI taxonomy): domain Eukaryota; kingdom Metazoa; phylum Arthropoda; class Arachnida; order Araneae; family Cheiracanthiidae; genus Cheiracanthium; species Cheiracanthium punctorium. The sequence continues at coordinate 271,571 of JAWZYV010011848.1, forward strand.
CAAAAATGGCTCTAATGTAAATATTTTCATACATTCTATCTTTTATAACATGCGACAAATTTACATTTCTAGTTTTGTGTACAGTCCCTTTGCACAGCCTTCCATTTTCAATTAAGCATAACTCACTCAGTTTTAAATTTACAGTTATGTAGTTTTTTCTATTAGTCTTGTTGGATGTAAAACAAAAGCTTTCTAATTGGGAACTGTTTCATATGGGGTCATATAAAAATCTAAAAAGTGTAACTTTTGTAAATGAACGAGATAACTTTTTTCTACACCGATTCTTATTTCCGACCTCACATTTTGAACATTTTTTTTTTAAACCCACTTATCTCTAATAGATAAAGAATTAAAGCCCGTTACCACCTTTTTAGGACACCCTGTACATACACTGAAGAGCCATTACATTTTATGACCACCCACACATTTTTCATTGAACTCTTCTGCATGACATGGAGCACATGTAATTAAGTGGGAATGGTATTTAACTATTGCTGGAGAAGTTAAGGAAGCATTCTTGTACTTTGTTTGTGAGTGATGAGAAAGGCTGTTGATGATCTAAGCGAATTTGATAGAGGGTGTTATGATTTCAAAAAATGTTGTGAAAATAGTGTTTGTTCTAGCGATCTATGAGTAGTAAAAACAAATTATAGAGTAATATTTTGTGTAATGTTTAAGTTGTACTACTTATCTTTTGGGTTTGTTTATTATTTCTTTCACGGCACAAACTTTCCGATTTCGCGGTTTGTTTTGATTCGTTTTTGCTTCGTTTTGCGCGCTAACGTCAAAACAGGTTGCCAGATCGGATGAACAAAACTTTTCTTTTTGATACATGGTATTGGTATGATTGTAACTTTTGATAAATAATTAATGTTAGAAATGTTTATATGTGTTTTTTAAAATCGAGCCGACTTTTCCTTTTCTTTATGCCGACATTTTTTTTTTTCTTAAATAAATTTTTGATACAAACATCATATTTTGGCTTTGTAAAGTGTTTGCTAAATTTTAAGTTTTGGTTTAAAAGTGTTTCTTTTTATGCTGAAATTTTCTCTCCGTCTTTAACCTTTTATTCTGCCTTTTCTGTTTTTTTTCTTTTTACCCTTTTTCCCTGCATCAATTTTACATAATTCGATAGATTGGATGAAGATTTGATACAGACATCGAAATCGGCGGAGGAACACAACCACGTGTAAGAAAAATGAAAATGCCTCAAAATATATCAATTAACCAACGAAATAATTAAATTTCCTTTTATTGCGACGATAATTCACCAATTAAATAAGTTTCACTTCAATTTTTATGCACTAAGATATGAAAAAATAAAGTTCATGAACGAACTTGATTGTCGCATGAATAGTGGAGTGAAGAGGCAGAGAAAAATCAAGAGGAAGTTTTGGCGGGAGGAGAGATCTGACGGTGGTGGTGTCGTGAGGAGGTCGTTTGGTATTGAGATTTCCTGAGGTGCGAGACCCATCGGTGGCATGAAGCGGGGAGAGATGATGGACGAGCGACGAATGACAACGTGATGAGAAAGACACGATGGGGGCCCCCAGATTCTTCCTAAAGACGATAAGTCTTATTTTCTTTTCTTTCTTTTTTCTTTCTCTATTTAATTTTTTTTTAGCAGTCGGCTACTTCAATAGTGCACTTAAAATAATGGTTAAAATGGTTAGAGAGCTCTATTAATAATAAGTTAAGTTGTTTTTATACTCTTATGTAATGGTGTGGTTAGTTATTCAAGAACAAAATTTGTTATGATGAAGTTAATTTAAAATAAATGTAAGATTTTAAAGTCTAACAGAGTGTTTTCTTCATTTATTCCTTGTCTATTTTCTGGGTCTACAATGGTGTCGTTGTGCCATTTTTCTTTTCAGCGAGTTGCACAGATAGAACCTGGGTCTTTGGCGGTCAAGAAGTTTAAACTATACGATTATTTCGGCCTCTATGCCATTTGATTTAGGAAAAGATATTGGTTTATTTAATATTTTTATTTAACTTTAATTTAGGTATGTTAGAAAATTTAACTTAAGCTTCGTGAAGTCATGGCAAGGGCAGATTGCAATGGCCGTAAGACTCTGAACAAGTATTTCCGAAACTGCACAACCTGTCACTTGTTCACAATCTGCCATTGATAGTACTTATAAAAAGTGGATTAATGTGAAAAAAGCAATAGACGCTAAGATGTTGGGTGTCTATGCATAATCAAAGAAAGAGGACACTGGAGACTGTCCCACCTAGAACAGCAAAATCAGCGGCAGACAGTGACTCAACTGACAGCCCAGTACAATGCAGGTCCAAGTACAAGTGTTTGGAACACACAATTCAGGTACTGTTAGCTATGGGACTGCGAAGCAGACATCCCACTTGTGTGCCTCTGCTTATCAAGCGTCATTGTCAATTAAGACTACAGTGGGCACGGGAACATTGAGACTCCACCAGGGTCAGAAGCAAAAATTTTGTAAAAAAAAATAGGAAAAAAAGGAGAGAAAAAGAAAAAAAAAGGAGCTTTTTACTGTTCTTTGGCATCTATCTATCTATAAATATGTGCGAAACAAACAACATAATTAAAAATTTTAAGTGAATCTTTTCTAAAGAAATTTTAAGAAATACTGGGTACTCTTTATTAATAAGAATGTAACCATTTGTACTATTATTGTCAAGTTCAAGAGAATTGACAATAATAGTACAAAAGACTTACTTTTTCATTCAAAAGACTTTTTGTTTTATTATTGAAAAGAAACTATAAAGAACAAACTTTCTATCAGTTATTTTTCTTTAATTGCTAACAATAAATAAATAAGTTTACATCTATTGTTACTTAGTTATGTTTTTCCAAGACACTCGGGAATTAAAAAATGAAGCTCTTGTTAAATTAATTATCGAGAATTTTTAATTAATATTTAAATTCCATTAACTTGTATCTTTTTCAACATAAAATCACAAATAGTAATTGATACAGTTGTCACAAGTAAAGTCTCGTCTACAAGATTTTTCTATCAGCTTCAGCTTCTTTTAGTTCTTTTGTAATACTTTCAACTTTTTGTGTTGCTATTTCAATTGCTGTAGTAGCGATCTTCATGTTCGGAATATTGTTTACTTAATTGCATCCTGTAATTTCGTATTGCTTTCTTTAAGGTATGTCTGGACTGCTTGGAGATCTTCCTGCAGACCTTTTACTTTCTCATCAATTTTCTGTTTTGTTTTTTTTCTTCTTCATTTTCATGCCTTTAGTTGCTTTATTTATCGCTTTTTCTTGTGAATAAACAGCATATACTTTAGTCACAGCATTAAGTAGCTGTTTTGTAATTGCAATATTACTAATGGTACCATTTCTCCTAATGGTATCTTTAAATTGTCGAATTCCAATAATCGCAGCCTCTGAGAGATTATGTCGTTCATAAGACAGAATGCTGCGATTTACAGAAAAACCTCTTTCAACATCAGAATTGGCATGCGACAGAGAAAAGCAATTTTTGATTATAATCGATAAATTTGAATACTTTTCTTTTCTGTTCATCTTATCAACAAGACTGAAAACTTCTTTCCAGTACCCATCAATTGGCTGTGTCATCATCAGTACGTTTATTAAAACTTTTTACAATTAGATCAACGTCGTCATCTAATCTGTATGCTTGGTATTCCAAAACTGTTTTGTCTATAATTTCATTAGACAAATTTAACGGTGCTAAACAAACACATAAGCTCTGAATGGCACTGTCATTCTGAGAGGATCTGAGAGCCGGATGCAGCTGCTCCAGATCTTTCAAAAATGAATGATTTATAGGCAAAGATTGTTTCAGTAATTTGCAAAAATTTACTAAAAATGCCGGCATGCCCATTCGTGCTTTCTTTGCATCATTTCCCCCAATCTGTGACAGCAATTCTCATTACAAAATAATAATAAAAGCAACCCTTGCTCCAAGTTAAAATTTCCCCCAAAAGTGTTAATTCAAACAACTGGATTTGGATTAAACCAATATTCAATATTATTTCATCAATTGTTTCCTGAATTTATATTTAAAACAAGTTTAAGCAGTGATTTCCATAGCAAAATAATAATTAAAATAAATTAAGTTTCATAAATAAATTTTTTCCCCAAAAGTGTAAACTTTAACAATGGTCAACTTTAATTACACCAATATTGTTTTACCGATTGTTACCCGATTTTATAATTGGAAACATAGTCAGATAAAAGAAAAAACTATCTGCACACATAATCCAAAACTATCTGCAGACTCATAATAGTTAGTGATAACTAAATACACAATGCGTATATAAACATGTGAATATGCATATGCGCACACATGTGTGCAACGTGCTTGGGCTCAGAGCTCATTCTAAGTAGAAAAAAAGGGCAGGGTGCAAAGGTTTTAAAAAAGGGCATCATTATTTTAAAAGGGCATCGTGTTTCTAAAAAAGGCAGTACATATCCTAATTCTAATTTGCAAAAATCCCCTAAAAAATTGAGTAAACCAATACTTTATTGATTAACCCTCCAAGCGGCTGAGACGTAAAATCCCGTCAACTTCGTTCCAGTTTTCACTGCAATGCATCTATAACTTAAATTATTTATAACAGTCAGGTATCATAAAATATGTTCCGATATTAAAGCTTGTAAGTAATTTAGGAACTTTTATTTTAATAATTGCAAAACTTCCTGTCAAAATTTTATGTTTTGTATAATTTTAAAGCTACATGAAAATTTTACTGTAAAAACAACTTTACACTATTTGCCCATTTCCAGGACGCTTAGAGGGTTAATAATAATTAATTAGTAACCTTTATTAATAAATTTATTACTAGTCTTTATTAAAATTTGATAAAATTAATTAAGTTGATAAAGCTAAGTAATGTAAAAGAATTACATTTTAAGTAACTTCATTAATTAACTTATTAAAATAATTTATAAATAGTTAAGTTAATAAGAATATTTCTTTAAAAGATTTTTAAGGTTTTTTTTTTCTTTTTATAACAAAAATAATCACCCAAACATACCTAACTTAACAGACAAGAAAATGCTTAATTAAGTGTGCATTTTGCATAAGAAGCACATTTTAACAAACTATTTATTTGATCATTTTGTTAAGAATCACCAATAAAAGTTTAACTAAATTAAGAAACACTTGATAAAGTTAAGTTGTTCTAAACCTAAATTTTCATTTTTATTAATTTTTTGCAGTTTTCAAGTTATTACATCTCTAAAAATAATTCATTCAATTTTTCATCATTCTTTGTAAGAATTAATCCAATAGTACAAACAATTAAAATATAGTTAATGCATGAAATTAGTAATAACACTTCTGTTCAAAATTACCATATAATGGTATGAATGTCTATTCCAGTTATTCAATACATATTCCACTCAAAAAAATTTTTTTTCAGGATTATCTGCAGCCATTATAAGTGTTCTTTTGTTGATTTTAACAATCAGCTGGTCACCTATATAAGTGGCAGTATTGAAACAGCCTGAAAAGAGATAAGAACCTCAACCCCCTCTAGCTCGGAAAAAAACCACACACACACCAAAAAAAAAAAAAAAAAAAAAAAAAAAAAAAGGAAGTTCTGACAATAAATTTCTAACTTTTGTTCAAATTAAGATGTCTTTTTAAAATTTGGACTCTGAATCAATTTTTGCATTAAAAAGTAATTCCCAAAATTTCAAACAAATTAGTCCATTAATAAAAAAATTGTAGATGAATGAATTTTTACACTTGAATTCCATCCCCCCTTTTCACCACAGAGACCAATCTGCGTTAGCATAAAAGTTGTGTAAATTCCTCCCCACCAAATAAGAGAACAAATAAAAGGGATAACGAAGCTTCAGTAGATATAAAAAAAAATGTCTAATTTTTAATCATTGGCACAGCGGCCGGCTGACCCCGCCTAGAATGAGCTTTGCTTGGGTTATAGTGACTTAAAAAAGATTTATGTAATTATCCATTAAAAAAAAAACAAAAACTTGGAATTACTGGAAAACTATCTGCAAGACCTTTGAATGTATCCGCGTCCGGCATGCGTCTACATTATCTGACTATGACTGGAAGATTTTTAAACGGTTTTTCTTCGTTAAAGAAGGGGGGGGGGAAAAACTCCCAGCTAACTCAAATAGTTTCGGATCAGCATGAGCCCTCTAAAGTTGTTTTTTTTTTTTTACCACCATGGTTTCCGCCTTCGCGTCGCGTATGCGCGCGTTTCTGTTCTTACATTATCCCTATGGGAGCTGGACTTGTGATATATGTGTTGCGTGAGGAGTACCCGGGAAGAAAATCCCACAACTCCCATTCAGTAACAGATGAGGAGGGGGGGAACTGGGAGTGAAGGAGCTGGACTTCTTTACGCGAGTGATATTTATATTCTTTGGACTCATTCCTAATAGCCTCAACAGATAAGAATAGCCAATCACTGGCCGCACTATCGGCACCGTCATTCCGAAAGAAAGAAAGAAATCAAAGAAAGAGAACTGTGGGAAAGCGAGAGGGGAAAAGGAATAAAAGGAAGAAAAGGCTGAAAATAGGAGGGGAAACTGTATTTAAAGAAAAAAATAGGAAAAAAGGAGCCAATTGAAAAAAAAAAAAGGAAAAACAGGAGCACTGCGGTCCCTGGACTCCACTTCGAATATGTAGAGGAGAGTTGCCTGGTAGGTTGAAACCCAGTTTCTCCATCATGTCGATGGTCATTTCAGGGTACGCTGTCTTCTAGGAGAACAGCTGCTTACTTCTGCCGGGCAGCTGAGAGCTCAAGCACCAGCACATTCCAATATCTCGACTTTTTGCAAAGTAGCTGCTTAAATATTTGGTACAACCTGTCTCTAGTATCTTACCAAGAACTCGTGGCATACATGCCCAGGTGAGTTGCAGCAGTTTTGAAAGTCAAAGGAGGCACAATGTGTTATTGAGTAGGTGGTCATAATGTAATGCATTTTTGGTGTACATATATATATATTGCAAATTGGTTTAGACCCTGAAAGGTGTGGCCATATTTTTATCTGTTATTCATCAATTTTATTGTATAGTAATGTATGTATAGTATTGTATTGTATAGTATGTAACACAAATTTGTTCAAGATTTATAAACGGTTGGATTGTTTTCCAACTTAATATTTTTTTAAACACTTTCTCACTGAATAAAAATTAAGTTTAAAAAACTTAATTTACTTTAATTTTACAACAAAATACAATTACTTATATTCAAATAGCAGTCCACTTGAACACTGAACCTTGATTGAATTTTAACCATTTGAAAGAAGAACAGTGAAGCTAAGAAAGACAAAAAATTTAGTAAATTACCTAGTTTCATCAGCAACTCTAATACTAACTCCTTCAGGTATAACCAAACCTAAGTGAGCTCTAAGTCGACAGTTTGTAGGACCAGTATGAGCCCACACATGTGTTCCAGGATGCATGATTGAAAATTTAACCTAGTTTTTGAAGAGAGAGAAATTTAAATATGAGATATTAAATACCTATAAGTATTTATTTCTTTTAAATCCTGATTAGCACAGAAGATAATCATTATAAAAGTCAAACTTTTGACAAGGAAAACATAAAAAGCTTGATTATAAATATATAATAAATACATTGCTTGACATTGCTTTAAAAATGTACTTCAGACAGAAAAAGGTAAGTCTTAGTTCGGCTACACTAAACTTATAAAGCTATAACTAAGTATACAGGGTGTCCCCAAAAGGTGGTAACACACTTTAATTCTTTATCTATTAGAGATAAGCGGGCAATGTAAATTGAAAAAATGTTCATAATATGCAGAAAAAGGAGGAAAAAAACTATGTTAAGAACAAATTTCTTTTGTTAATTTTCAAAAAGTTACACCTTTAAAATTTGTATATAACACCTGTACCAAAAAAAAAAAAAAAAAATCAATTAGTAAAATGGGCCCATACCCTGATGAGGTGATGTACAAAATTTCAGTGTTTCATCATAAAATGCCTCAGAGATAACTTTAAAAAAAAATTATCAGGTGCTATACATGAATTTGAATGCTTAATGTCAGGATGCAAGAATTGACTTTCTTCCATAATTTCTATACAAATCCTAAAATGCAATCATCTGATACGATTTTTTCCCCTTTGAGAGCGATTTAAAAGTGCTTTAAGGCAGCTTATAGTTATCTTTGTACCTCTGGGACATTTTATGATGAAAGCCTGAAATTTTGTGCATCACTTCATTAGCGTTTTTAAAACTACACCACACCAAAAAGTGTGTCACTGAAAAACACAAAGGCTGCACAGGGCAACAAACGTCAGTTGTTTAGAGGAAACAAGGGGCACCAGGAGTAGGCAACTGACACCACCCCCACCTTATGAGTGTATGGGGCACAATTTACTGATTGGGAATTTTTTTTGTAAGGGGTCATATGCGAATTTAAAAAGTGTAACTTATTGAAAATTTACAAGACAATTTTTTTCTTAATGTAAGGTTTTTTTTACATCGTTGTACAGAGTATAAGGAAGTAATGTGATCCCGAAAAATTTCAGGGGCAAAATTTCGATGAAAAAAAACGATTTTGACTACCTCTAAATTTACTTTTCAGAATTTTTTCGATGAATCTCATCATACGCTAACATGCACGTTAATATGAATGCATCTGCAACCCATTTTGACCAATGGCCAGTCTATTTTCACTAGTTTTTCCATGCCGTATGTATGTTCGTTCGTGCGTGCGTATGTATATATGTATGTATGTATGTATGTAACTCGCATATCTCAAAAACCATTGTTTGTAGAATGTTGAAATTTTATATTTAGGATTGTAACATGTAGTTGTGCACATCCCTTTTTGGTCCCAATTGACTGGATAGTTTATCTACAGGACCGCCTAAAAGATTCGAAATACATTACGCTCTATGGGCCGAAATTCATCAAACTTGCATATCTCAAAAACTATTAGACATAGAATGTCGAAACTTTATATTTAGGATTGCTGTAACATCTAGTTGTGTACCTCCCCTTTTGGTCCCAATTGACTGGATAGTTTATCTACAGGACCATCCAAAAGATTCGAAATACTACTCTATGGGCCGAAATTCATTAAATTCGCATATCTCAAAAGCTATTAGACGTAGAATGTTCAGGGTGCCCACCACAGCACAGCCACAGAAATAGTTGCTTTAGTAGCCTTCAGGTAACAAAATAGTAGCCTTTATGGTAAAAATAGTATCTTTTTAACAATCTAAACAGACTGAAATCTTCTAAATGAAGTTTTAAAAATGTTAAATACACATTTTTGTTTTCTGAAAGAAGTTTATATAATATTTATGAATATTAAATTCATTACATATTACTCCATAGCAGATGATGCTTGTGGTTTAGTTCTGTTTCCTTAGATGCATAAGTTCATAGAACATAACATTATACAGTAGTTTCATAGATCATGGAACTGTTAACATAACATTTTATTGAATTATTATGTGTTTTAAAAAATAAATAAATACTCAAAATAAAAACACAACTCTTTAAATATTAAAAAAAAAATTAAATGGAAAAAATACAGTTTTAAAAACAAAGGAGGTGTATTAATTTTCATGAACCATGCATTACGACTAATAAAAGTTCATAGTGTTACTAAAATTAAGTTTAGCATTTTGTCGGATGTAAATCGGTTAATTAGAACGCAAGATAGGAACATTTAATATTCACATAGGATAGCATCAGAATAGGGGGTTTCTTGTTAAATATTGGCGATATTGCTTTGCTGGGTTAAGTTTTGGCGGCTTATTTTTTGCACGAATTTTGTCAATATTTTGCCAAAAAATCACCAAGACTGGCGACATCTGACATGACAAAAAAAAAAAAAAAAAAAAAAAAAAAAAGAGCGAAAGAGACCTGCAATGTTTATTTACCCACTTAGCATTACACAAATGATGCAAGGAAAACGAAAGAGAATTTCGCCCAAACTTTTGAGAAAACTCATTAAAATGTACAAATACGTGAGTAGGTCATCCCGCAGTTTCAGTCTTGAATTGGCTTTTCTACCAAACACTAGCTATTAAGAACATATCACTTAGAATAATTTTGATGCCAGAGGCACCGTTATTTTGCAAAGATGTATTTTATAATTAGTTTAGGAATTCAGTATTGCTGTATACTGTGGAGCAGGATGGGTTCGGTTCGAGTATTCTGATATTTTAGCAAATGAAACAATTTTATTTATTGTAAAGAAATTTCAGTATTTGAGGAAGTTGCTCCAATTGATGACTAGTTATCTATAGAATTACTGCCTGTAAATTCCTGTAAATTGTGCTTTGAAGATTGTTTGAAAAGTTTCTAGAAATAATTATGTTAGTGTTTCATCCTGAAATCTCTATTGGTTACTGAAACTTTCTTCAAACCTCAGACTTTAAAGCATACTCTCAAATACGAATCCAACAATTCAGCAGAGCTTCTGCAACAAAGTGAGTGATATACCAAAGTGTCGTTCCAAAAGTTGGCTGCATTATATTTTTGGAATTGTAAAGTTCTGTTAATTTTTTTATTATGAAAACACATCTTTTACTGTAGTAAACTACAATGGAACAACACAGGCGGTATGAATCTACCTTATCTGTTCTTGTCAGATATTTCTCAAAATCTACGGGCGGACACTGCAACTCTACGCTCAGTGTTTATCATGTTAGTAGTGTGGTTACATGCCCTAAATTGAAACGTTCTAGGGGAAAAAGAGAAATTGCGTTGATACTCCTAGAAAAATAGTTGCCATTTTCCTTAAAATAGTAGCTTTTTACATGTAAATAGTCACCATAGTCGCTTATTCTCGATTATAGTAGCAAATAGTCTACTTTTAGTAGCCAGTGAGCACCCTGAATGTTAAAACTTCATATTTAGGATTGTTCTAACATCTAGTTGTGCACCTCTCCTTTTGGTCTCAATAGAATGGATAGTTTATATACAGGACCACTTAAAAGATTCAAAATACATTACAGTCTATGGGCCGAAATTCATTAAACTCACATATCTCAAAAACTATTCAACATAGGATGTTGAAACTTTGTACTTAGGATTGTTGGAAAATCTTGGATTTTTTATGAAACAGCAAAACTTATGCTATAATATTTTATTCTTGCTCTTTTGAATTAACTTTAGTTTGCCAATAGTATTACTTTACATCAAATTCATTTAAAATAAAATAAAAAATACTAATATTATTTAAAGCTTTCTTTCCATTCTTTATAAAGATTCTATAACAGAGCAATTTTTCAATAACTAACAGTTTGTAGAAAATTTTTGAACCACACATCTGAAAAGTCTAGTATGCCAAAATAGCAGCTCTCTTGCAACATGATTGATTGTTAAAGATTAAACATGAAGCAGGGCCGGTCCTAACAGTTTTTCCGCCCCGGACAAAAATATAAAATGCCGCCCCACACAGTAAAATTATCATTAAAAGGAATAAATTGTTCACAGATATTGTTTTTATGTCTATAAAACTGGAATAGCTCTTTAAACATAACACAGCAAAAGAAAAACCATATTTATTAAAAACCACATATTAAGCTAAAAACCAAAAGAAAGAGAGAAAAATAGAGTTTTTTTTCTGACTTTTAATTCCGAAATATTCCTGGTTTTTTCTCTTAAATCAATTTTTCAACTAATTCATGTTCGATAGCCAATGTAATTAAATTATTTAACCTATCTGTAAGAGTTGTGGAACATACACACTTAAACCAAACGAGCGAAATTCGATCAGTCGGAGCGAAAAGTGAGCTCCTCCTTTAGGAGCATTTTTCGATCACAAGAGCGGAGCGGAATATAACAATAAGCGAGGACGGAATTTTTCAAAAAAAAAAAAAAAAACAGGAAAGGAAGAAAGAAGTCCTCAGAAAAAAAGACTAATTAAAGAGCACTTTTGCGGAAAAACCGGTTGGTTTCCATGGAAACTGATCGCTTTGTGATGTATCGTTTTTTTCACTCTTTGGGTTTAAACGTCTAAGAAATGTTTAGCTAACTTTAATTTTGAGAAACTCTTCTCTGCACTTGCCACAATTATCAGCAAAGAAAGTAAAATTCTCGAAGCAATAGCAAGATGTGGTGTAAAATCTATAATTGAAATTAGCTTTAAAATTTCAATTGGGCTTTCCTTTTTGCCTAATAAGGCCGTAACTGACACTATTTCATTTACTAGATCAAGCGTGTTTATATTCCCCGATTCCCATCGGTCAGTATTAACTCCAATTGTTTACACTATAAACAGTGTTAACACTGTTACAGTGTTACAATGTTTAATTAGCACTTTTTAGGAGTGCCTTAACTCATTTATGCTATGCAAAAATTTAAAATAATTACATTGGGTACTTATTAAATTAAATCTGCACTCTAAGGTATTAATCTCTTTGTTTACTGTAAAAAAAATAAAACTATCTTAAATTTTAATGTAGGACCTTTCACCAGATCATCTCGTGATTCGCAATCAAAATTAATATGTTGCGTGGCTGCTTAAACTCGGTGTTAGCCAGAATACTATCCCATCTGTCAGTTCTCTTGCATAACAGAACATTTCATTTAAAATCACATTCAATCGAAGATCCTTTCAAAAAATCTTTACAGTTTCTTAAGAGTTCTAGAAAAGGTGGTAAATTGTTGTCTTTTGACTGCAATACCTTTCTTAATGGATTCACGCAATTGAAGATTTTGTACCAAATAATAATAGAGCATAGGAACATGAACTGTTTGAGAGAGTTAAATAATCCTAGCCTCATTGGAATTAGATTTGTCAATACCTTTATACCTTGATAAGAATGCGATCTGTTCAATTTTTTTGGCATCAGGAATGCAATCTAGAAATATGGGATAATATTTGGATTGCTGAATTTCGATAGCAAACTGTAATTTGAATCCAACTGGAAATCTTGTGAAAAATCTATGCAAAATGTGTAAATATTTGTTTGCACATCACATATAAACAACTGAACAAGGGCGTAGCCAGGATTTTAATTGGAGGGGGGGGGGGGCAAGACAAGGAGACCATGGAGTCCAACTGCTCCTCCCCCCCGGTTTGTCATAATCAGACCCTATGACTAGTTCATTTTAGTGAGGGCAGCTGCCCCCGCTGGCTACGCCCATGCAACTGAAGCAAATGAAATGAAATTTATAACAGCACCAAAAGTGGCAACTTAATTTAAACTGCAGTTGCTAAAATATTTCTAATTCGTTTAAAAGTTTTGAGATTTAAAACTATTGTTTGAAAACTGTGTGTAAATGTATGTTCGCCCATTGTTAAAAAATGGCTGAAATGGAATAGAATGAAATTTGGAATTATATTGAATGATAAGTTAATTGAAACAATAGGTGCCAAAATTCTTTTAAATAATTCATAGACTTTGAGATTTTTTAAAAATCGCTTTTAAAGTCTGTTCTGGCATCTATCAAAAACGGATTAAGAGGACAGAATGAAATTAGGCCATATGATGGGTAACAAAGCATCATTGAAATTTTAAAAATATTGAATAAATTGAAAGGGTTTGCTAAAGTTGCATTGTATTTTTTCTTTTCTTTTCAGGGGGCGGGGAGAGAGGGGGAGGGCGTCACTTTAAGGCGTCTGGAAGGAATACAATAGGTGGCTGTTCGACTTAAACAAATTACGTCGATTTTTTTTTAAAATTATTATTATTATTTTTTTAATTTTGAGAAAATTGTGCAAAAATTTTACAGGCATAATATTAAAATTTCTAAAGTTAATAGAACAAAATTCAGTTACTATTGATGAGATTGAGTTAAATAACATTGATATATATATATATATATTATTTTGAGAAAATTTTGTGTGACCACTTCGTGAAAACAACTAGTGGTCAGACAAAAGGGAATGAAATGAAATTTTGTTAATTAGGAGGCGGTTAGGAAATTAAAATTTCAGGCTTTTAATTTTCTACTAATTTGAATTATTTTTGAGGTATAATATAATTTAATCGGGCGTTGCAGTGTTAAATATCGGATACTTGCTATTACAAAGAATTTTCCAGATATTCTCTTTTCAGTTTAACATTCATTACTAGCATCTTCTTTTGCAACTTTAAATGACTTCTTGATGTAGGAAGCTCATCCACTAAAAGAAAACGTTAATTTTGAATGCAAAATATTTTCTCTATTGACAGTTTGTCTCAGTAATTTGTTACTCTCTAACCTGTAATCTTTGAATAATACACAAGAGTTATAACTTTGCTTTCTATATTTCTGCCATTATGTTAATTCCATTTTTTGTACTACTACAATGCAAACGAAATTTCGTGCGGTTAGTAAAAACCCATCAATGACGGATGGGTACATCAGCTAATAAAGTTATAGAGAATGATATACTTCGAAATATTCTTTTACTAATACGAAATGTATTTTTTCAAATTCGAGCCGAAATGCCACCCCGGACAGGGGTCCGGTTTGTCCGGCCCTAGGGCCGCCCCTGCATGAAGAAATATACAACAAAACATATTTTTGTAGCACTGAAAAGGTTAAACAATTCTAAGTGAGTAGAAAAAAGGCAGGCTAAATTCAAGCAAGATTTTTACACAACATATACAGGGTGACTACCAGATTTCTGAAAGTCAATTTCCTGACTTTTGGGAGGTCCTGGGAAAAAAATTCCTGACCAATGCATTTTACTTAGGGAAATTGCACAATGCCCCTCTCTTGTCTTTATATTTGCATATTTTGTACAACTTCTTTAAATCATTTTTAACTGAAGTATGCAGGATTAAGCTTTCATCCATCGAGAAACAGAAGTAGTTGCACTTTCTGATAGAATTAACTAACTGTTGTTCTTGGAAATACGGTCCTAAGATATAAGCTACCAAGTAAGCTAATTTGTCTTTTACCCTCCCGTCACGATGGATGATTCCCCCATTTTCCCCTCCTTATACAAACACAACGCTTGATGCTTTCGCGGTCCGAAAAATGCGTTGCAGTTGCTTTTGGTTTCCAGTCTGACAATTAGAGAGAAAGTGTAAAAAAAAAATAGACACGAAAAAAAATTGATTCTTTTGATGAATTTTCCGGACCCATTATCCAATTTCCCGGTTTTTTCCAGACTTTCCGGACCCATTTTCCAATTTCCCGGCTTTTTCCAGACTTTCCTGATTTTCCGGAGCGGTAGACACCCCGATATATCATGTAATGATTTTTAAAGGGAGGAGAAAAGCTGTAATTTAATAGAATAATATTAATGATATAAAAACAAATTTTTAACTGCTGTATTTAAAAAAAAAAAAAAAAAAAAAAAAAAAAACCAAAACCAAAACATACCGTTTTAGCCCAAATATAACGCGGCCCAAAATGTTTCATCAAGATAATAAGAAAAATTCCTATATTTAGGCCTCAAATTTAGACAGAGACAGGTTTTTACAGGAAATAATCAGCCAAAAAACTTTGCGTTATATTCAGGTTAATACGTTTTTAGTTAATGAACTTACTTGTCCCCTTTTACAAGAAGCTGCATCAGGTATTTGTGATATTAATGCACAAGTTTTAGGAGCTTTCTGACAATTTTTTTCTACCTTCCTGCCTAAAATTCATTAAATTAAAGAATTTTATTATTAAAATAAAAACAATAAAATATTTTTTATGAAACTAAAATGCACAACATTTGACTAATAGTATGCAGTTACATACCCATAGAGGCAAGTAAAGCTTCATTCCCTTAAGGTGCAGAAATAAATTGAAAAGCTCTTAAATATATGGACTTATCACTGAATTAATGAATTTAAACATTTATTTTTTAAAAGTTTTCTTAATTATTTCAAAAGAATCTTCAACAACAACAAATAAGGATTTTTGAATAAATGCTCACAGATAAATACGTATACAGTTGAACTTGATTGTAATGTCACTGAAGGAATAGATTATTTAAGATGCTATATACATGTGTGGTCTTATAAATGAATTTCAGTTTCATAGGCAAATACTTGAACAATACAGTGCATTTTGACCTTCATGGAGAGCAGATATTATACCAAATTTAGCTGTATTTGTCTCCTGCTTCCCATCATCTCCTGAACTGAAAGCATTGGTATAGCAACTATATGACACAGCAGGGCTCTTTTTCACTAATTTTGTTATAAAATTCCATAGTGATCTTGGCTAAAGGTCAAAATTAACATCGCCACTCGCCACGTGGGTATTTTTGGAAGTAGAGACTGAAAATTTACGTACCAGTCACCACAGTTTATTCCCCCCCCCCCTTTCCTTTTTAACAGACTTTTTCAAAGTTTTATGATTTGAAAGTAAAATTGAAACGAGACACATTCAAACAGATGTTCTTTACAGAAGGCAACAAAACTCCAAGATTGATTTCAGCATGGCAGAAGGTGGGCAGTAGGGCTGGATCCTTGAAAAAGGGTATTAGTACCATTTGATCAACTAGCAAAAGTGATAATCTGTCCTAGAAGTTCACAAATGGAGATTAGGACAATGCCTATTATTGCAGTTTGAAGACATCTGCACTTGTTTTTGCAGTTTCCTATACCTACAAAGTGTGAGCTTCTCTTTCTGAGAACAAAAATACGATAAGTGATGAGCATTCATTTATGAATTCTTTTCTTGTGATATATTACTACCAAAAATAAATGAATAATAAAAATAAGCATTTCAAAATTTATTCCGGTATAATATGGCTTATGGCCAGAAGAAAGCAGAAGTTGATGACAGCTGTCAGTCATGAAAAATTAACAATGTTCTTTATAAATAAAGATCAATGAAGTACGTAAATGCAATTGCGGGGGATTTAAAATTAGGGATACTTTGTTCTCGAAAAAAAGACACTTTTGTGTACCATGTAGCAAATATTCAGAACTGGTTTGGTGTGATCCCCAAATGATTAACGTTTATTCCTAAACCTTCATTTCGTAAAGGCTATGACATGGGGGGGGGGGGGAAGACTACTTCGTATGGTTACCATGTTGAAAAGAAGAAAAAAGCAGGGAAAAACACAGCATACAAAAATCCAGGGAGGGGCAAGGGGCCACTTGCCCTATGCTGCCGGCACCCATGATAGGCTATGACAATTCAGATCAATTCATGTCACAAAATCGGGCTATTTTCTAACTCGCAAAAAGTTGTTTTTCATTTCAAAATGAATTGGTAATTCTCTAATGCTCAGTAAATATTATTAATAACTATAGATAATTTGAAATAGGAAGGCTA
This sequence comes from Cheiracanthium punctorium, assembly GCA_038373885.1. Lineage (NCBI taxonomy): Eukaryota > Metazoa > Arthropoda > Arachnida > Araneae > Cheiracanthiidae > Cheiracanthium > Cheiracanthium punctorium. The sequence goes on from JAWZYV010011848.1 coordinate 288,712, forward strand.
GATAATGATTACACTGAGCAATCATTTAGAACAAAAACTTGCAAGTACACAAAATAGCCAGTTATAAACAATACAAGCTGCCATCATTTATACTAAGAGCTTTCAGTAAAAAGCTGCAGTCTAGAATTATGATTGTTTAGTAATTATCAAATATAACACAACACCCACATTAAATTATCGAAGGTGAAGTCATTTTGAACCTCAACTGAAAGTGTTATGTGCCAGATTGCAGTTTTCTATGGCTGCAATAGCTGAAAGCAAACATCCCAGAGGTGCCTCTTTTTGGGTTACGCGAATGAAAGAAAACAGATGAAAAAGCAATGACTTTCTGATAAGCATCTCAAATAGGAAAAACTTAACTATTTGTAAAAGAACATTTTATTGGGTTGCATTAATGAGAAATGTCTGATTGCATTGCTTGGAGTTTTGTGAAGGAACTGTTATACAGCGCACTTCGTAAAGGGTCGTTTCAATCGATCATATTTTTGTTATGGTATCATTTTAATAGAAACTGTTTTGAAAGGGGGCCGTAAAATGATCGACAATCTTGACTGTGAATGGAAGGGGTAGGGGAAATGACTTTTTAGAATGAAAATATTGACAAATCAGGGCAAAAAGAGGGAGGGGGGAGGGACTGTCAACTGTTGAAAGGTAGTCAGGCACCGTGCTTTTTATAGAGCAGTAGTAGGGGGCACTACAGAGAAATGCTTTTTGACAAAAACAAGGTCATAGCCAGAAAAAAAGGATGAATGGCTGAAATTTTGTACATCCCCTAATTAATGTAAGGGGCACATTTTACTAACTGGGAACGGTAAAAAACACTCAAATTACTGGTGTTAAACGATAAAGTAAATAAAAAACTTTGTAAAAAACACACATAAGAAGTTATAGGTAAGAAGATACGCACATTTCGGTCAAAAATTGTTTTGACCTTCATCAGTCCAATCCCTTCGTCGGCTTGGACGGATGAAGGTCAAAACAATTTTTGACCAAAACGTGCGTATCTTCTTAACTATAACTCCTTATGTGTGTTTTTTACAAAGTTTTTTATTTACTTTAACTGGGAATGTTTTTGTAGGGGTCCGCATAAAAATTAATTTTTATTTATTTATTTAGATTTACAATGTTCTGAAGATGTTAATCAACACTATAAAATTATGTCTCTCACACAACTTTGTGATTTATTGTACATGTCTATGATCAATATTTAAGGAATAAAAGACTAGGTCAGTGCTTTTGGAACACCCTGTATATACTGGCAGGTAATTGTTTTTTAATTAGCAGAAGATTTATATGTATATTTTAAGAAATCTTTCCTTATTACTTATACAAGCTGTGCATGTTTATTAAACTTGTATGTAAGTTGTGCAATATTTAAAAACATGCGAGTGGCCACTCAAAATTTTAAGCTCAGTGGCCTCTGGCCACCTGCAAATTTTCTGAATTTTGACCTCTGATTTTGGCATTGGTTTAGCTAAAAACTATACCTATTGCAAATGATAAGCAAAGGTAATACTTTTTTTAAAAGATACATACATTGTTAGGTTAATTACAGTCTTATTTTCAGTAAATCCATTTTGCTTACTTAGCTGTTTATCATTAACTACAAAATCAGGATTTATGAATGCATGTCCATAATCCAGTGTTAAGTGAACTGTGAGTTATGGTATTAACATAAATTGAGCAATAATAAACATTTTAAGAATGACAGGAATTTCATGTGTGATTCCAGTTTGTTTGTCATGGAAAAAAAGAAAGAAAGAATAAATAAAATAGCTTTATTTTGAAAATTGACTTTATTGAAAAACACATAAAAACCTTTCCTCAATGTGTATATCTTTTGTTTAAATTTGCCACTAACAACATTAATTTTACTTATTATTAGATTATATTAAAATCTAGGGTTTGCAGATCCATGCGCCAGGTCTCTTATCTGGATCTGGCTCAAAATTAGAAAAACACTCATAGGGGGAGCCACTTACTCGGAAACCCCATAATAAAATGGCTATCTTTAGCTCTCGTAGCGGTCAAGCCTACAATAGGCCACTGACCCGACTTTGGAAAAAGAAAAAAAGAGATAAAAAGAATGTTAATAAGGGCAAATTCAATCTAATGTTTAAATACAAAGTGGTTAAAATCAATTAAGATGTCTGTACAATAAAACCATGTGTAAAGCGGAATCCCATGTTTATGAGGCTTGACGGTATTTTATCAATTATTTTAATTAACTCTCTGTCTGATCATTGAAATCGCATTGTTATATTTCTTTATTATTGTTATTTATATTACATTATGTCTTTTAATGCTATGAAAAGCAAACTTCTAATTTTTCATTGTTTAATAAATTGGTTTTAAATAACTTGTTTTGCCCTTTGACAATTTTTAATTTTATAAGTAATTAAATTTATATTATTACATATTTTCAATTCTAAACTACCACTCAAATTTAAGAAAATTTATTCCAACTTTGAAATTTGAAATATAATTAATTTTTTTTAAATTTTTTCTGCGAGTTTTAACAGTTTTTTTTCTAATTCCCCAAGTTTTCTAGGACATATCAGCAGTGTTCCAAACAGTAATATCATAAAGTATAATTACTAATAATTTTTTTTTACAAACACAAATTATGTTTATTTATAAATCCCTGTATCCAGAAACAGAAAATAATTTTGGAAATTTTATTCAAAAGTGAAAAATAAAATCTGAACAAAATTTTAATTACCCCTTGCAAAGAGTTCCAGTTGTTTCCAGTCTCCTTTTTCTTGTAAACCTTCTGCTTCTGGCATAAAACCAGGATATTTTTCACTTATAAGTGACAAAGCTTCATCTCTTATCATAACCCAGTTTTTTTCCAATAACTAAAAAGAAAAACCTTTATGAATTTACAAAACATCACATAATTTCTCATCCTTGCCCCACTAACCTATAGGAATGAGAAAGAGAGTAAAGACAAACAAATTCATTACCAAAGTTGTTATTGTGTCGTATTGAGGCAAAGCTACATACAGGCTGTTTGTCTGGGGGTAGAGAAAATACCTTGGGTTGAGGACTTTTTAAGGAGCTTTTAATGTGTATTCACATTCCATCTGGAGAAAACTAACCAGATTGTTAGAACGGCAGCTGTGTGTCAGGTGAGACTGCTGAACCGTCAATTTTCAGCAGTCTACCATGTTCAGTGCCTTATCCATTTGACCATGGTGGGGCTTACAAAAGTTAAAAGGAAATATATTTATTTTTTCTAGATATCACTATGAAGATTCAGGCATTTGCATTAGTAGAGATGTTTTCTTATCCCTTCCTCAAAGAATGTAGCCATCAGTAATGTGAAGGGATCTGAAAATTATTATGAAGCTGCACATTGGTTTCTACTGATAATCAATGTTGAGCATCAATTATAATCTCTTCACTGAATTTAAAAATTGGCTAAGAATCAAAAGCTTCCAAACAAATGAGAATTTTCAATATAACATTCTGGCCAACTCAATTCACCAACTCACACATATCAACATCGATTTGAAACTTACAAATAATGGTCATTGACTAAAAGCTTATTTTCAGTCCCGGTCCTGCAGATGAGCTATCAAGGGACATGGTTCACATCAGTTTTATAACTTTTCAATGACATGAGGTGTCCACGAACAAAAGATGAATGTGCTAAATCAATAAGCTGCCAACTGTTTTTCTGTCATTGTGCGAAAATCGGTAAAAGTTTAAAAATACTCAAACTTCTAGGAGATGTTTTGAATCTTTTTTTCCTTCCTTCACAAATTTTTACTTACTATAATAAAAGTATTGTAAAAGCATTTTTTTTTTTTTTTAATTAACCTGAAATACTAGAGCAGAATTTAGTGTGAAAGTAAAAATTAAGCAAAGCTTCCAACATAATTGATTATTTAAATAACATATTCACCTTAAAATCGGGAGCATATCGAGTACTATGAGGGTTCCACCAGGGTTTGCCAGTCAAGTTGTCGACATTGTAAAGTGACCTTTGATACACTGACAAAAATAAACCTTCTTTGACAGCATCTTCATATACTTTAAGAGCCTAAACAAAAGAAAAATTCTCATTCAAATGAACATTGATTATATTAATGATTAATTAAAGACTAATAATTTTCTAGACATACAATAATTTAAATATCCAATTTGTATGGCTAATAAATCTCCTTCAACATTAGTCTTACACAACGGAAAAGAAAGCATTAAATAAATAAAACAAGTTTTAAATAACTGACAATTTTAACTGAAATGACCTCTCTGAGCTTTATTAGATGTTACTACAAATGCATATGAGAAAATTCCTTACTATCACTTTTACTCTTTTTTAAAGTGTTAAGACTTAAAACATAAGTTGCAGTATACTCTGTCAAATATATGTTAAAAACTGATATTTAAAGGGTTTTAAATACTACTTTCTACAGAAGTAGGTTTCAACATTAACAAAGAGCTTGAAATGCAAGTTATTACCCAAATCATTGTTCTAAGGCAGAGTTTCCCAGACTAAGTCATTGTAAAAGTAAAAAGTGCTCTACAAAATAAATAAATAAATACATGTTCAATGAAGTGATCTTTAAAAAATATGTTCCATAAAAAATAAAGCATGATTTTCTTACATTTTGAATATGATCTTAGTATGAAGAATTCATAGCACTAGCTGACCTGTGCAAAAATTTCGCACAATATCGTATTTAATACTACAACTGTAAATATTATAGTGTATATCAATATATGTATATCAATGTATATCAATATATATATTGGTATATATATTTACAGTTTGCACCACTGATCTGATCTCTATATCGAAATGGCGCCTCTTACATTTAAAGTTGAATATATCGGTAGTATTAGGGCCATTCAAACGCCATCTTCTGTACATTTTTGCATTTCATAGAGAATAAAAAACATGTGTCACCAATAGGTGGCGCTGTTTTCGTCAAAAGTAGAAATTATAAGCTTTAACTGGGTATTTTTAAAATTTTTTCTGGTCACGTATTTAATGAGATGTAGCCACGCCCATTTCAATTCAAGCCGCCCACCCGGGGGCACCAAAAAAATGTCGCCAAAACCTTCGAGAAAATGGCATAGAATAAAATATTCTGCCAGCGACTGATGAATACAACTCACCGAATTATCAAAACGAGACGGCTCGATTGAAAAGACAAAATAAGAACTTCTTTTAACCTCATTTAAATATTTATTTTACAAACTATTTACAAAAAAACCTGTATTTCTAGTTACCTTCAATCATCCATCCAATCTAAATAAAAACATAACTCCAAGCTGGTCTATTTTTCTAACATTTTTTATCTCTCGTTGCCACTCATTTTTAAAGAAAGTATATTTAATTCATCTGACGCCATGGCAACCTGGAACCATGGAGTCTGTTACATTTATTTATTTATTTATTTATTTTTTTTGGGTCACATATTTAATGAGATTTAGCTGTGCCAGAAAAAAACACCTTTAAGAAATAATATATATGATTTGTTTTTGAGTTTTTTCAGTAACAAAAGCTTTTTTTCCGAATTTTTGTATATTTTTCGTCAAAAGTAGAAATTATAAGCTTTAACTGGGTATTTTTTTTATTTTTCTTGGTCAAGTATTTAATGAGATCTAGCCGCACCAGAAAAAAACACTTTTGAAAAATTATATATATGATACTATGTTGATGCAACTGTAAACAAGCTCAAGTAGATGATTCTCACTAGTACCCTGGCAGACTGTGTTGGACCTTACCCAAACATGTGGTAGAACCTAGGGCATTTTTGGACTTAACTTACCCAATGGCTTTGCAATCATTTCATGCATTATGTCATTATCTTGAAGACAGGGAGAAATGGGAATTTTTTTAAGTGTTAAAAGAGGGCAATGTTTATTGATGTTACAGGCATCACTATGTTTCATGCACATGATTCCAAACATTTGTAGATGAAGAGCACTAGAGACTAAGGTAGATTTTAAAACTAATAATACATTAATAGTAAAAAGTTAAAAACTGTAAAGCAACTGTTATCCTGACATTTCAAAGGAATGAGGGATAAGACTTAAAAAATATTGCATAAATTAAAATTTAACATGTGCAATTATGAGTCACAAAGAAACTAACCTCTTCCTTTTTTCCAGATCTATGCAAAGCATCTCCAAGATGGAAATAAAACCTTCCATCAATGACACCAGTTTCTCTAGAGGCTATTCCTTCGCTTAAATATTTAATGGAATCTTTATAATTGGATTCATCAGTTTTCAGTATGAATCCAAGATGAACTTTAGCAATTCCAGAATCTGGAGAAATCTTTAAAACCTGAAGAAATTTTAATTTACAGAAAATTAAATATAGTTTTTAATTATAAAAAAATAAAAATGAAGAGGGAAGTAATTGAGTTAAAAAATATATTGGTACAAAGGTAAGAAGAATTCGTTATTCTAACAAGAGATGTATTCAATTTCTAAAAAAATATTAAGTATGTCTCAAGTCAAATAGTAATAATGGAATAAATTCATTTACCCTCGTATTCACCGTCTACCTCGACCGCCGGTTAACAGCGAACTGTCGGTCGAACCCTGAAATGGTATTCACCGTTTACCGGAAAGGAACAAACCGCCCACAAAATCTCAACCCAGGTTGAGAGATTCAACCTTGCTACAGAGCAAGGTTTTCAAGTAACCGAGCATGCTCAGTTAAGATTTTCCCCGAAAAATTAGCTTCCCCCCTTCATTCCTTTATGTTCCTTTGCAGAACTGGCTCTCCCCTTCCTTCCGGACAAAGGGGCATGAAGGGATATGGGAGGGGAGAAAGCAAAACGATTGCAGGGTAACTTGGAGAGGCACGAAAGAATCATCTACCACGTGATGTGTGAACTCCCAATGCTTTGTGGACACTTGACCAATGCGCGTTTCGATTTTAAGGGAATCCCGTTTCAACCACGTTGATTGGCCCAGTTTAAACCTAGGTTGAGAAACCACAGGTTCAGTAACTTTTTCTTGCCAGTTATCGGTGAATATGAACTTTGGACTGACCAGTCGAGTTCTCCAACCGGGAGTTACTGAACTGCCGGTTGAATTGCCAGTTGAAGTTAATGGTGAATTCGGGCGTTAGTACAACATAACAATTTAAAATTACAAATATAGCAAAATATAACACTACAGAAGGGAAGACCATACCCTTAAGCATGCAACAACCAGTTTGAAATGTTCTCTAGTCCAGCGGTTCCCAATCTTTTAACATTGCCCCCCCCCTTTCAACAAAGGCCAACTTACACTGGTAACCTCCCTCACATATTTTAGCATAAATTCAGTTTTTTATTCTTCAACTTTGGACAGTTAGTCACCTGTTTTACAAAATAACATTATCAGTAAAGTTTAAACATTTTAAGCAAAAATCGGAATTTTTTTGAGTAAAAATAAGAATATATAAAAGGATTTTTTAAAACATGCATTATCACTTGCTCTTCGTCAATTATTTCACCTCCCCCCTGCAAACGCTCTGCGCCCCAAGGGAGGCATGCCCCACCAGTTTGGAAACATTGCTTTTTTTTTTTTGTATATATAATCATTGCTACCTTACTTTAAAACAATAATAATAATAGTACATATTGAAACTTACTTCTAACAAAACTTTCTTGGCTAATTTGTTCTGTCCTATCAGCAAATATCCTACAGCAACCTGATTTTTTAGATCAATATCTAAAGGATACTTAGCTGACATTTCTGTCAACACCTTAATGGATTTCCCAGTAAAGCCTGTAAAATTAAAATAAAATTTATATAATAACACAAACATATACTATACAACAATAACTAATCCTTCCCCCCTCCCGAAAAAAAAGATACTTCTGCACACATAAAGAATGTGTTTGAATATACTCATTTGAATGAAAATTTAATCACGAATATATTTTTAAAACTAACAACTGAATTGGATAACCCTACAATATAAAATGCTCACAATAATTTGCAATATTTTAACTATTATGACCAATATATGCACTCATGTTTGCTGATATAGAAAGTATACTCACAAAACTAGAAAAATTTGTTAAAAAACGCAATCACCTCCCCCTCCTAATGGTTTTTATGCTATCAATTTTCAACTACTTGAGGAAATGTGAGTGCTTTAAATATAATTTTTTAGTGTGCAAGGGTTCATACTCATTGCATTGCATGAAATTTAAGGATTTATAAGGACTCTTTAAGAGCCAAGCATAAAAAAAAAAAAATTAGGACCATTAGAAAATTCATTATAAATAAATTTTTATACATAACACACTTAAACCATAAAGTAATACAACAAATTTAAAACTAAACAGAGAGAACAATATATTTTTTATATAAAAGCTTAAAAGAATCAGCTGTAAATGTAGAAATGCACTGGGTAGGGTGGAATAAAAGAAATAGCACTTTGAAGAGATTTTTTAAATATTAACATTACTTTAAGAACTGAAATATTGGTGAAAAAGGGCACAAATCTGACAGTTTAAAATTGCAAATTGGACCCACCACACTTCAGTTCATCTAACTCTTACTTGTAATGGTGCATATAGTCAAGTAAAACCATGAAAGTAATATGCAATTTTCACACATATTGAAATATGACGGGAGTATTTTTATTTATGCATACTTGCCAACTTTTAAAATTCCCAAGGTGCAAAATAATACGTGATCGACATTTTTGATGATTTTTGCCAAATAATGGGCATACGGCATTTTAAATGATTTTTTACTAAATAGCACACAAACAAGACTTTTAATGCTTTTCATCAAAAAATTCATTTGACACTTTAGCAATATACATATTTTAAATAGTAAAATATTAACAACATATTTACATAATATACAGACACTTAATATATATTACTTAACACATACATGTTTGTGTTTAAAATTATATAAATTTGAAGTTTGTAAAAAGCAATTCTGTAATACATAAGAAAGTACTGTAAAATTACTCCTGTAAAGGAATAATAATAAGAAGAATAAAAGTAAACATGCCAAGTTTATTTTTGTTTGCTTTCATAAATATTTTGTTTTCCCAAAAACATCCTTTGTTTCAATTTCTTAATTATTACTATTATTTTGCTATCATCTTCATTCATATTTGAACATGCTCTCTTCAATGAAAATTTGGGGGGGGGGGGGTTGTTCAAGCATCACTTCCGATATAGAAGGCCTACGCACCGAATACAGAAATTGGCACGATGGCGCATTCTGTAGTCCAAGCTCTGTTGCTTTATTCACATGTTTACATCTAGTTTTAATGTGCTCGTGAATATACTCTCTGTCACTAGAGTTGTCTTGTCAGTTATAAGCTCTTTGTTCAGAAGCTAATTTCTACAGGGAGAAGGTAAGTGGGAGTGATGACTCATATATCATTTTAAAGATCTTTCCATTACCAACAATTTGATACAAAATTTATTGTAAAATCAGAAAAAATAACTAAGTTATGAATGTTCAAAATTATGCAAACTTTTTTTTATCGTTATTTCTATTATTGTTAATTGTATTATGACAATAGTCGCCAAGTTACGTGAATTTCAATGGCATAATTAAATTATTTAATAGAATTATGTGTTAAAACTTGACATGATTGGTTGCCATGATGCATGAATATTGTCTGTACTTAAATAATATGTAATCTTGCTTTTAATATTGCTTATGTGTTATTGAGTTATTTATAATAATGAGCCAAATGTAAATTTTTTACGTGGTATTTCCAATGGGGATTTCTTTTATATCTAAAATGGAAGAGGCTAACAACACAAAAATATTTTTAAATGTTACTCACAATGCACTAAAAAGAGCTATTTATGGTGTATATAAATTTATTCGATTATATTACATGGTTCAAGAGGTATAGAGCACTTAGATATAAGGAATTTTGTCGCCAAATGCCAATAAATCTCTAGCACTTCCGTTGTTCTAATGATTTCTAGGCTCATAAGAATAGCAACCTATCTATAATTTCATGTGTTCGGCATTTATCTTGGCGAAAAGTCCTTTGTCTTGGCAGATCGCTACCGGGATTATACTTAAATACCCAATTTTACATACATTTTTATTAGATTGGTAAAAATCTTGAAATGAGTGTTGTATTTATGCTGAAAAGAGTATTTTTTTCTACCCAAATACAGTAGAAAATTGCATTTTGACTACTTAAACTGCTATTCAATTTAAAAAAGTGTTTAATATGAAAACATCTTTCCCTCTTGCAAAAAAGCGGAAATTTTGTTAATCAAGCATTGATTTTTATGGATTAAGTATATTCTATAAAAAAGTAATACTTTTAATAGTTTAAACCACAAACTTAATATGCTTTAGAGGACTTTTCCAATATATAATAATTCAATTTAATCTAAATGTGATTTCACTGCTACATAAGAATACTATTAAATAAATCCCCATGAAAAGATGTTGAATTTGATGTAATAAATTTATGAAACTGATATTTTTTTTCAAATTAAAGTGGTAAGTTCTTATGAAGAATTTTTCCATTCTGATAAAGGCAGTTTCATATGAATGGCTATTTTATTTACTGTTCAAAAAAGAAAAGTTTGGGCACTGTTTCAGTCAAAATTCATTCAAATGAATGCAGAGCACTGAACTACGGAGTCGGCCATTTTGAATCGGTGTAGAGGCCTTCTATATCGGAGGTGACGGTGCAAGTCCTGACCCAGAAAAAAATTCAGGAATTATCCAAACAATGGAAAAAGCAGAATTTTTCTCAAAAAGACTTCATCATTATCATTTTGTTAACAAAAATGGAAATTTTGGGAAAAGGGCAGGGGGGGGGGGGGGGGGCTGGCAATTCAGTAATCTTAAAATAAACAAAACTGCGGAATTCCGCTGAAAAATCCCATGGATGATAAATTTTAAGGGATTATTTTCTAAAACAAAATATGGGCTGTGATTTTATTAAAAATCAACTGCAAAATTCATTAAAAGCATAAAAAAGGGAGTTTTGCGTAAAATCGTTAAAATCAGTGAACAAGTGTAAAAGTTCCCAAGTATGAAAGTATATTTAAGGTGCCTTAATGATTTTACTTTCTTCGTGCGTTGAAAGTTCCATGTGGTGGAGGGAGAAGCTGGAAGTTCTTAGTAATATTAAAAATGCAAAAACTCAGAAAACTGTCATGAATGATAAACTTTAAGGGATTATTTTTTAAACAATATATGAGCCATGATTTTATTAAAATAAAAATAAATAATAAAATGCCAAAATTGATTGAAAAGTTAAAAAACGAGAAGTTCACGTAAAATTGTAAAAATTGGCGAAAAAGCTCAAGTTATATGCCGAAAGTGTATAAGCTGGTAAGTGTCTATGCTTCACATGAAATTGATCTTCGACAGTATTTATGCAGACAAGCAAAAAATGATAATATTAACAATCTATCCACTCCACAGCGTAGAACTTATACGCCATAGCATAGAACAGCTCTTCCAAGTGAATTCTGTTCAGCTTTTTTTCTTTTCTTTCTTTCTTTTTTTAACAGGAGTATGCTCTCCAAGCTCTTTGTTATTGCTAAAATCTGATTGGTTCGGCATGATTACAAACAGGTTGGTACCAAGAAACTGATCTGCCAAGGTCTTGGCTTAAAACGAAACTAGAAATTGAGAAATATTCAAAAGCATATGGTCAGAAAATAAAGACCTCTGTCTGATTTTAGGTGAAAATAAGGACTTTTAAGGACTAAATTTTAAACTGCATAAATCTAAGGGCTTATAAGGATTGTATGAACTCTTTGTGCATATGCAAAAAACATCAATTTGCAGCTTTTATCACTTAAGCTAATTTTATGTAACTTATGCAAAAATTACTTAACTTCAGTTGTACTTTATACAAAAATTACAACTGAATATTGGAAACATTAAGGTATGAACTGCAGTCTTAAAAAGTGTGACTAAACTGAGTTAGCCAAAAATTTATATTTTTTTTTAATTTACAAAGTAAAACATTTGTTTATACCTCTTCAAATTAATGGTTTTATTTCAAATTTTTCTGTACAATCTTTGTCTGTCAATTTTCAAATGTTGTTTGAGTTATGTGAAATTTGAAGAGATTAAGTTACATCAATTTTATTGTTTCCACAGAGGCTTATGTTTCCACAAATACACAAAAGAAAAAGAGAGAGAGAGAGCATACCATTTAAACTTACCTCTAAATCGTAGTCTGTCGGCAGCTCTCTTTCCAGCTAATAAGTATAGTTTTTCTGGCACATTTTTAGTTGACATGGTTTTCTGATAAGCAGCAATAGCCTCTTCCAAATACTTATTACTGCGATGGACTTCAGCAAGTTTATCCAAAGTTTGAGCTTTCAAGTAATGAAGTCTGGGACTCTCAGGATGTTTTTTTAGTAGCTCATCACATTTCAGCAAAGCTTTATCAGGGGACTTCAGGTAAGGAATAACAACAGCAAGTCAAAAATGCAAGCTATCAATTAAAATGTTATGCTACATAAGAAAACATGCTTATTTAATATAGGTGCACTTAAAACTATTATGTTTCCACAATTAAAGCAGCACACAAAAACATCCCTTCTTCATGATATTAAAGTGCAAGAAAAATATTTGAAAGAAACATTTAAGAAATTCATGTAACTAGACATCTTTTATCTCTTGTAATCTTTAAAACAGATCTATAAATTTACAGCTCGTAAAAAAAGTTAGTTTTTTTTTTTTTTTTTTTTTTTTTTTTTTTCCAAAAGCAAGGAAAAAAAATTCTACCAAGCTTCAAACTATATTTAAGTAGACACTTGGCACATGCTTTTTCTTTTATTCAAGCAAAAATAATATGGCATACTTTTAAAAAAGAATCAAAATTTTGAGTTTCAAATTTGTGTTTACTTTTCCTACAATTTGATTTCTTAATTTAACATCATAAAAGTTTGCAAACTTTCAGCAAAGTAAGGAAACCTAAAGTTGTAGTGCACCATTTTAATTAAAGCATTTACAGCTATAATCAAACTGTTAAAGGTTAATAAAGTTCTATATTACAAAATTAACTACACACACAACAAGACGAAAACAAGTTAAGTGATACATGCCATGCATCTTAGACTTTACTAGTCGAACATTTTAAAAATGTTTTCTAAAGTGAAAATTTCCCATATTTTTCTCTTGTAATTACAAATGCATAACAATGCACAAAAGTTATTAATGGAGCTATTTACTAATCTTCTTCCATCTAAAAAAATTGTGTATAAACTTATATTCTTTTACTAATTGTAAAATTAGTAAAAGAGAATCTTGCAGCAGTTCAATTTTGTTGTGCAGTGTTGCAGTTCAATTTTATGTTTAAGATGTTGTTGCAGTTCAATTTGCAAACAAAGAATTATGCAGCATTACATAATAAACATTAAAAATCAAAATATATAAGTTTGCCCATCTCTATAGATAAACTATTAAAGATGACTCTAAAATTTAAAATGCTTTTTTATTTAATCCCAACAGCTTAATTTGAATAAATAACAATATATAATAATAAGCCAATATTTAATATAAGACATTATAATAAACGAAAACGTCAAGCAGTACCTTACCAGTAAAACATTTAAATTTAGGGGGAGAGACTATTCTAATTCTGACACCGTTATGCTTTCATTGATGAATTTCAAGCAACAAAAGAATTTAACAGCTTAAATTGTATAAAAGAAATTTCTTTGTTGTTCTCAACTTACTGATTATCATGCACAAAACCTGCAAATGTGACTATTGCAATTTTTTATGGCATGCAAAAAGTTCCTCTTAAGAGTGCTAGATGTGTTTTGTTTTGTCCCCCCCCCCCTGGGCAAAAATCCCAATTTAGTATTTTAACAAACCAATTGTTCTCATTGATCAAATAGTAATATTATAAAAAATTTCAGTATTAACACATGTAACTAAGATAAGATGCAGCTTTCTGAACAGCCAATATCTAATAAAGGTGACTAAATCACCAAAATACAAATAAGAAATAAATGATATCTTACAAATAAAAGAGCATTTTGCTTATTTAATTCATATGTTAACAAGATTCGATTTCTATGCAAGATATATCTTAATTCTATAACCATAAAAAATTTTTTTAAAAGCAATAAATGCAAGACTAATCCCTTTTCTTTATGCAATGTATATTACTTAAATTAATATTAACTAAACATATATACTAATCAACTGACATTTATGAACTGGAAAAGAAATAATAGTAAAAAATACTTTAGTATACTTAATTCATCTCACACAAAAATAAATTAACACTAAAAGTCTACTATAATAATATACAAAAACTATAAAAACAAATTTTTACATACATACTAAGCTATAAACTTATATATAAAATGTAACCATTAAACTTCAGACTAGATACACTCAAAAACAGTCTAACACAACACTAAACATACTCAGTATTTACAGAAATGTAAAATGTAAATGTTTTCCCACACAACAATCCACTACCGTAACAACACAATTAAGGGAGATAAAAAATTATAATGATTACATGTAGAAGTTATCTACAGCAATGCAGTATTAATTTTTGTACTGAATATGCTTTGATTTCTCATTCAAGCTGAATGATAAAATGGATTAAGTATAAATGTATCAAGATGCAACAATAAAAAAAAATATCTAACAGAATTAACACTGAGTGATTTGTTAGCAGGTAAGACAGTTAGAATTGCCAGAAGTCGAATTCTTCATCAACACCTTCATCATCTTGAACATCGTCATCATCATCAATTTCCAAATCATCATCATTTAAAGAGTCCTGTGACAGTATATAAATATGAAAGTACTTGTAAGTGTGTATTCACGCACACATATTCAATACCCAGGTCATTATTATTATTTTTTTAAAGGGGCGGGGAATGCTAAAGAATATTTTAACTATACTTTTTCTATACTTTTTAAATTACACTGAAACCTCCTATAACACTCACTCTGAAAACATCTTCCAAATAACCTATAAACAATGAATTCCAAATAAGAGTCATCTATTAGAAGAAAAATTCTGAATATATTATTTTTCAACTATATTTAAAACTGAAATCATGAAGAAAACACAAAGGAGCTCTCCTTGACTTCCCTACCATGAATAGAAATAAAAGAAGTATCAAAATAGTATTTAAAAAAAAAAAAAAAAAGTCTCAACTCAACATCATAGGGTGCTTTTTCTGTTAGGGGTTTGTGTGATCTACACATGTATAAAGCAATCTTCTGGTAGAAAAATAACTCTTATTTCTATTAATGAAAACAACATTCAATACATTTTAATCTCTGTCCTCTTAAAAATAAATAAACAAAAAATCACATTGTATTTTTTATATTACAGTTACCATCATAAAAAACCCATTGTTGCTACTTAAGCAGGGATGTGCCAGCTAAAATTAAGTTTTGGAGCAATTTGTGGAGCAAGAAAAAAGACATTTTTGGAGCAATTTGGAGCAAGAAAAACAGATTAGTGGAGCAATTTGGAGCAAGAAAAAGTCACTTTTGGAGCATAAGAATGTCAATTTTGAAATTCCAAATTTACATTTGGAGGGAAACGGAAAAGTCATTAAAGAATGCCAATCAAAAAAATGAAAATTAAGGAGGTTCTTAAAAACTCTTAGCTAATAACAAAAATCAGTTTCTTTTTTTTTTTTTGGGGGGGGGGGGAGATCAGAAGCTTATGAAATAAATAAAAAATTCAGTTATTTTATACATTGCTATACAAAATATCTATTTTAAATCAAAAATACAGTATTTACTAAACTATACTAACCCATTTATGCCTAGCGTCCCTTTTTTGGGACACCATTTTCGCTATCAGTCGAAAGCGTTATTTATTTTTCCTAGCCTTTATTCACGAGTATAGAACCTCAACTTCACATAATATTTTAACATGACCCATAATATTTTAACATGAACGGGAGCTTTACGACTAACTAAACCATAAGAAATCCTGTGTCAGTATATCCTCAGGTAATTTCTACTTTTTTTAAGGGGAGACAGTCCTGTCCTTGTAGATGTTAAACAGCATTGGTAACATATAGCATAGGGTCCCTCATATGAATTATAAATTCCGAATGCATGTTATGAATATAAATTAAAAATATTAAATGTATTATAATACATATAAATTGAAATGTCGACCCAGTAGGATGTTGACATTTCAATTTTTATACATAATGATTTTAAAAGAAATCATCCCTTACTCAAGAACTTGACATCAGAAATTTATTATTGCTGGTATTAGCAAAAATCGAAGAAAGTCTCAAAAATATCTGGACACAAATGGGTTAACTACCATCAGCGACCAATAAAAAATTTGGTAACAAAAAATTAGAAATTTATATAAAATTAAATTTAAAACAGAGATCAATTTTTACTCTTAAGGCATCGGAGGTTTAAACAAAAGGATGCCAAAAGAAAAAATATTCATTTTTAAGATTAATAGAGAAAGATTAAAATTAGGATTCTTAGAATGTGTGATGACTTTTGTAAAAATTCGGGAGATTTACAAACATTAAACATATATGGGAAAATTAAAAATGTAGCAGTTTTGCTGAATTTGGAGCAAAAATGTCCAGAAACAATCTTTTTGTAGCAGATTGGCACATCGGGAATATATTGGCACAATTTGGAGCAATTGGAGCAGCTGGCACATCCCTGCTTAAGTTATTTAATCTAATAAAAACTTAATAAAGATTTTGGTACTTATCCGTTAAAAGAACGGCAGCCAAATTTAGCAATTTTTCTCTGGTAGTGGAGGGCGAAGCTTGGTAAACTTTTTTTCTGGTAACTCTTGATTGATTGAGTGTCGACCATGTATTTTTGGTAACCATTGCTTGTTTGTGCGTAGGAGCTTAGTTTGTGTTTGAATAGAAAATGGAAGCATATTGTTCTTGTTTTGTACTCATCCACGAAGTTTAATGTGCATAGTTATATTTAGTTAATTTTTGCATTTTTCATCACATTTTTAGGTTTTGTGTCTTGGAAATTTGATGAATATTGGTTCATTTTTTTTAATTAACTAATTAATTTTTTTTTTGATAAATATGAATTTATGAGAAATGCCGAAGAAGATTCAATAAAGTTTTGTCAAGGATGGTTTGTTGAAGGAATAGTTTTGAAAAAATAAATGCTTATTTATCTTACGAATGCACTACGATTCTGAAAAACCAAGTACCAGCTATGAAGCAAATAGTGGCTTTAAGCTTTAATGGCTGAATAACACGCTGGCAAAAAATCAAAATGGCAATTGGTTTGAAAATTTACAAATACCTTTCAAAACAGCGTTAAGGTTTATTTATTTTTGGTGTGAGGGATTGACGTCTGTAACATCTTTGAGAAACAGCTAAACTGTGAGTATGTTTTGTAAAATTTTTATTTATGTATTTTGTCCATTGAATTGCCTGTAGAATTGTCGATTTTATGTTTTCAGGGTATAAAATATGCTCAGTGCATTGAGTAGAGCAGGAATAAATCCATGTAGATGCTTGGCAAATACATTTTTACACAGTTACATCCATTTTTCACATATTTACATTAAAAAGTTATCGGATATAGATAAATTCATAAATATATTTTTTGCTGACGTATGTAATGGTGAGTGGTTTTTTTATTTTTATTTGTGTATTTTGTGCTAAAATGTTTGTTTTCAAGGCATTGAAAATTCTAAATGCAAAATAAATATCCTGCAGATATTTGACAACAGAAAAAAAAATTGTCAAAACACACACACACACACACAAAAAAAAAAAAAAAAAAAAAAAACCACCAAATTTCGATGGTGTTCACTTAACAGAAAAGTAACAGGATCTTATTTTCAACATGCTTTAAATATATGTTGCAATAGCCAATTACTTGAAAAAGAAATTAATTTTATTTTCGAGCAATGTCACAACGCAGGATACCCTTACCACATTATCAAGAGAACTTCAAACAAACATAACAATATTGAAGATGGTTGAAAGAAAAATTGTGATTTTACTTCCACTATTCTATACAGCTGATACATCTCAAAATAGTTAATGCAGCTTCAAATGAAAGCCTTAAAATCCATCCCCCTGCCAAAAATAAACATTTTTTATGTGTCTGTTCTGATAAAGACTTGATAGATCCTCAAGAAACTCCTGAAATTTATGAAATCCAAAATCCTACTGGCAGAAACCCAAGAAACCGATAGCTACATAAATATGACCTAATGCAAAATCAAGGAAAAGAAACATGAACATATTGATCACATTAAATTTAATAAACTTTGCACTGCACTCTTATGCTTATCACAGCATTCCAAAGTGGAAATTGACTTTAAAAATATCAAAAAACTTGCAAATTATAACAACAGAACCTATGCTTTCTCTTTAGCGAATCATTGGAGATATTAATGACAGATGGTCAATGAGATGATGCAGACATCCTTCAATGACATGTGGAACCTCTCCTCAAACATCGAAAGAAGTAGAAGGAAGACAGTTTCGATGATGACCATGTTCATGTAAGACCGAAATATATATCTTAAAGATTTTTTATATTTTAGCATATTCTGTATGTGCATAACAATTGTGAATTACTATTCATACACTTCTGACTAATGGGGTGGCCACTTACTTGTGGTCAAAATGATTTTGTTCCATTATGGCCCAAATAATTAGAATATACTATAATTTTTATTTATATCACAACAAAATTATGATTTTCTAGATACAAAGCAAAATGGTGCAATATAAAATGCTCAGAAAATGATGAGAAGGTTATCTAAATTTACTCACAAATTCAATAGTTTCACATTTAGTTAGTTATTTTTAATAGTGGAAAAAAAAATTAATCAGTCAAACCACACCAATGAAAACTATTGTCTAATACTGAAAACTGGGCATAAAATGAAGAGGAAAGACATTTTTATTTTAATAGTGACAACAGTTAAAAAACTGGGTCCTACTCCAGCAAAAATGAAGTGTTTGCACCAATGATGTAGAACTAAAAATAAAAATACAGTGAAACCCCGATTTAACGTCATTCAAGGGACCGGAAAGAAGTAACGTTATATGCGGGAAAATGCTAAATCGGGGTTGTATAAAAACAAATTAATGACATTGAAATAAAGTCTAATTTAAATTATATACCTTTTATTTCTTTGTATACAATGCTTCACAATTTAATTTTCAAAATTATATCTTAAAGAAATCGGTTATTTTATTTTGAGTGTTGTTCTTATTAATTGCATTACAAATGTCATTTACTATACAAATAAGTTTCTGTAGATTTTTTTTTTGACCCTCACTACTTAAAAGGAATGCTTTCACTATTTTTACAGCTTGGATCGCTTCACTCGCCGAGGGAATTATACTTCCCTCTTCATTATCATTTTGTTCTTCCTCAGAGCTATCCGATTCTGAGTCAATCAAATCATTGATTGACAGAATCTCTGAAGTCATGATGTTTGCATCATAGGATAGGTATTCATGAAAATCATACGACAAAGGAAAGAACTCTTCTCTCTCATCACAATCATCATCAGATAAACAGATGCTTAAAAGATACCATAGAAAAGCCGTTTATTATCCCTTCCATGAATTGAATTCATGGGTGGTAAGTTTAACTCTTTAGCTCCCAAAGAGAATCTCATAGGTGTTGGTTCCCATCGAAACGGCAGAAAATGGCCTGCCCACCCTTTCCCCATGTAACCCCCCCCCCTTTTTGCGTCACGTGAAAGGCTTCCTGTTGTGAAAATCCGAAGATGGTCTATTGTATCTACTCCAGAATACAGGAAGGTAGCAATGACAAATTTTAAAGTAACTTTACGCTTCTCTCCCGCTCTACCGGAAATTCCCCCAGCACTTAAACCCAATTCATCAAAAATCGTCCACCTCATTCTTCAAGCTTGTTAATCCAGACACACCCGAAACACCTGTAAGGGGGGAGGGAATTCCTAGAAGGCTACACTCCGTTTTTATGGGAATGAAGGCGCTCGGACAGTTGGAGGAGAGAAAGAATAATTTTCCCTCTTTTTATCCAAATAAAGGAAAAGGAATGTGCATTGCCGCCATTCTCAAGAACTATTTCCTTCCCATGACAATTACTGTGACTTGTTTTAGAGAAAACGCATCACATTTTTCTCGCCGAAAAAACGTTAAATGCGGGAAATCTAACGTTATTGACGGGATTTTTTAACATTACAAGTATAGGAAGATATTTGGAACCAATAGAAAATGACGTTATAAGTGGGGAAAACGGTAAATACGGGGTTTCACTGTAATTCATAAAAGTAAATAATTTTACCTTTTCTAAAATATCATCTATTTTATCCAATTGATCTCTCATTTCAAAATCATATTCATTAGTTATATCAATCTTCTCATACATTGAATAACTATATGGTTCATCATCAGCTATGTTATCAGACTCATCATTGGCTGTATTATCTGGCACATCATCAACTATGTTATCTAGTTCATCATTAACAACATATCTCTGCTCATTATTAACAACATATTCAGGTTCATCATCAGCATAATCTGATTCATCATTAATTGTATCCATTGGTTCAGGAGTTTGTACATAAGGTGTTGTGGTAGCTTCAGATTCCAAATAATCAAAAGTTGAATGGGATTCCTCTTCAGAGTATGAAGGACTATAAGTTTCTGGATAAATTTCAGAGGACGTCTGTTCTATAACATCTGATGCTGCAAATAAACATACAATAAACAAAAAATCAAAGCAAACAGTAAAGAAACAAAAATATATGAACCCCCCCCCACCTAACCTCCAACAGACAATAAGAAAAAACAGTAAAGAGGGAAAAAAGACTGTGGAGATTGTGCTGTGTTTAGGCAAAGCTACAGCTAGAAGAAGTGAACAAAAAATCAAAGCAAGCAGTAAAGAAACAAAAATATATGACCCTCCCCCCCCCACCCAACCTCCAACAGACAATAACAAAAAACAGTAAAGAGGGAAAAAAGACTGTGGTGATTGTGCTGTGTTAAGGCAAATCTACACAAGGGCTATCTGCTTTGAGAAGAGCAGTTGGGCAGAGGACTTTTTAAGGGGTTTTAACACATATTCATATTGCATCTGTAGAAAAAAAAAACCAAAACTTCAGAACAAAGGGAAAAAAGAATTTATCAAAGGTTAAGTGCCCATATGGTTAGCATTTGTCATACTGGTAGACAATCTTTTTGATATTTCAGAGAAATGCTGTTGTGAATTTTGTAAGATGAACTGAAACATTGTTTTGCATATTCTGACTGGTCTGGGAACTGACCTCCAAGCTAGCTCATTATTTCAGGAAAGAGATGAAAGTCACTCAGTACTAAATGAATAACCAATAGAAGCCAATGAGTATCTCACATCACTACTGTTGTGAAACTACTCATTAGAATCTGTTGGTCAACTTAGTAATGAGTTATTTTCATCTTTTCTATGAAGAACTCAAGGATAATTAAAAGGTGTCTACCAAATTTCTGAAAGTCAATTTCTGACTTTTTCCCGACTTTTGGGAGGTCCCGGGAAAAAAATTCCTGAGCAATGCATTTTACTTAGGGAAATTGCACAATGCCCCTCCCTTGTCTTTATATTTGCATATTTTGTACAACTTCTTTAAATCAATTTTAACTGAAGTATACAGGATTAAGCTTTCATCAATTGAGAAACAGAAGTAGTTGCACTTTCTGATAGAATTAACAAACTGTTCTTGGAAATACGGTCCTAAGATATAAGTTACCAAGTAAGCTAATTTGTCTTTTACCCTCCCGTCACGATTGATGAGTCCCCCATTTTCCCCTCCTTATACAAACACATCGCTTGATGCTTTCGCGGTCCGAAAAATGCTTTGCAGTTTCTTTCGGTTTCCAGTCTGACAATTAGAGAGAAAGAGTTTTAAAAAAAAAGAAAAATTGATTCTTTTGGTGAATTTTCCGGACCCATTATCCAATTTCCCGGTTTTTTCCAGACTTTCCGGACCCATTTTCCAATTTCCCAGTTTTTTCCTGACTTTTTCCAGACTTTCCGGATTTTCCGGAGTGGTAGACACCCTGATTAAGCCAAAGCTCGCAGACCAATGAATATTTGCAAAACAATGTTCAGGTAATTCTTGCATTATTGAAGAAACATTTCTCGAACAGTATACTTGAAGATATGGCAAATCTTCATGATTCCATGTTAAAAAGTAACCATATATATACAGCTACAGGGGAAAAAAAGGCCTACTTACTGTTTATTCAGTCATTGTTTGTCATACAGTAAAGTTACATATACCAACTGTATACAAATAGCATTCCATTTAATTTGCATATACTTTGTTTTGTTATAAATATACAGTCGATTATGGTAATCCGACCATCAGTTAATCAGACCAGCCGCTTAATTGGACTAAATCCTAAAGAACCGATACAAATCCTATTTCATAAGCATAATATTCTTCGCTTATTTGGACCAAAATTCCACTTAATTGGACCATACAACAGAACTTCAATGGGTCGAAAATTACGAAGAATTTTTATCCATCAACAACAAGCTGCAATGCTTCGATGAACATGAAGATTACGATGCTGCAGTTGTTGCTCAAATTGGAGAAAAATACATGACAACATCAGAAAAATACATGGCAGCATCAGAAGACCATGAAAGAGATGATGATACTCCTAATGTGATGGAGCAAGTGATAACACAAGGTGCAAAGAAATGCATTGAAACTTTTCGCTGCTATTTTATGCTAGAAGGAAATGAAGCAATCTGATTGCTGCATTAAACATCTGTGAAGATTTCGGGAAAGTGCAATCAGTCAAGAGACTGCGTCAAATGACACTGGATAAGTTCTAGAAACATTAACTTTGCGGCGGCAGTACTTTGCGTTATGTTCCTCTCCACCTCCAGGATACGAGTCTCCAAGAGAGTCGACTTGAATGCGCGAGAGGGTTTTCGCAACCAGGCCAGTTTTTCCACAAAAGCAGATTTATGCTAAAGCAGAGATATGCTAATGTGAACTTCAGCGACACTATATAAGGTCTGTAACTAGTTACTAACGCATGTAGCGAGTTACTACGCCTGGGGCATAGTCCCCTTTTTGTATTCGGCACAAGGTGCCAGTTTGTGTTTTATCCGTTTTATGTTTTAGTGTTAATAAAGTGTTATGTGGGGAAAAGTTGTGTTCTATCGTGAATACACACATGTACAATGAGAAAGGCAAAAAGTTATTAAAAGCCCACTTCAACTTAAATGTGGTAAGAACATTTTTTACTATGCTTTTTTTGTATGCAGAATATTGTGTAGATTGTTTAAAAAATTGTTTGTGAATTTCTTTGATAACATTATATTTTCAATATTAATAAAAATGTAATAAGTTACACTGGCAATAGCACAATCATTTTTAAAATTAGTGTTACCTTATTAATCATATAAACATTCAAAATTCTCAAACAAATAGTAGTCACACTTCAAGAATTGTGCTTCTGTAATTCAGATTTATCATTTTGAACACAAATATGATCTTGTTCATTTGTATTGGATTGTCTTAAAAACAATTCTTTATTATTTTCTGAAGCTCTGCTCTCTCATTTTTGATATTTTTAAATCATAAAAGAAACTGATTGACTTAAACTCATTTTAGAAACTTTATCAGTCTTTTAAAAAAAAAAGTTGATAATGTTGTAACAAAAATTGCAAATCTTGAAAACACAACCTTATGGTTGTCAGTTTTTGCTGTTTCCTTAAGAATTTCAAGCTTATTTTGCATCCACGTAAGCACTTTATAGAAAAATATTTCCTACTAGCCGCCTTTGGTGACCAGTTTTAGCCATTGATGGCCACTTCGCAGCCAAAATATGCAACCTAGAACACACAGGCTGCTTCGCAAACGGCTTGTGCAACCTACAGCACACTGGCCTCTTCGCGACCGAAATTTGCAACCTACGGGCTGTTTGTCTTCGGCAGCCAGCTGGTCCGACTGCTTCACGTCCAGACTATACAACGTGACAGAGAGTTAACAGAGGCACGAAGTCTACCTTACTGGTCAGCAATTTTTTTAAGCGAATTTTCATGGGCCAGCAATGCTGGACAGCTTGCCAGCTAGAAATTATAGATTTACAACAAAAACAAAATAAATGACACCACATTAATCGAAACAAAAGCTATGATCCAACAACGTTTAAATCAAAATCCGTTAAAATAAGTTTTCACAAAAACACTGCATTTAAACACCTTTAACACTTACAAACACTGCGGTTTTTCAACTGAAGAGAACTATGGCAACTTTTTAAGAAGTTAAAAAAAAAAAAACTTCCCACAACAATAAATTTAAAATTAAACACACGCTTATGGATTTATGACAAAAACAAAACAAATGTTTCAAAACTATCTAAATAAAAGTTACGATCCAACGTTGAATCAAAATCTATACGGTTAAATGAATTCAAAATAAATGCTTACAACAAAAACAAAATAAATGTCACTAAAACAATCTAAAACACTCAAGCACTTTTAAAATATGATTTCACAAATTTCACACCATAACATTTAAAAAAAACTCTAGTGAGAGCAATGAAAAAAAAAAAAAAATGTGACTTCCAAAAACAATAACAATAAACGTTTACGTTCTCATCTCAAAGAGTGGTGCCAATTTCTAAAAAAGAATTCCTACAAATAGGTGTTTAAGTGTTGTGCAAACAAAATTTTACACATTCTGAATAAATTTACACAAAAATCTATCAAAATTTTTCAGTTGAATAGAGCTTAAATATTAAATAAAACTGTCCCAGCATTGCTTGACACGCAAAAGGAGTATGACATCTCTATGACGTTATCTAATCGATCCAAGTGAAATATTATGTTCCGTGATTTTTTTTCAAAGAATCAAGAAATGAATCCTGCAGCTTCGCTTCATACTTTTTCAAGGCGTGATATCTTGCTAGATATTTAGAGTTGAAAGTAGTAACAATTTAAAAAAAAGCGATGGGTTGATCCCAGAATTGTGAGAGCAACAGCTTTTATTATTGAGACAATTATGTGAAAATCAATATAAACAAACACATACAAAAGAGAGATTACAATTTTAAAATACATCCTGACAATTCTAAGATAGTTTTAGTAACTAACTACATTTAGACACACAATTACACTTACTAGAATCTTCAACATATTTTTCTAATATTCCTTGATCAGCTGTACTTTCAGTCTCAACACTATAGCTTGGTAAATCCTAAAAATAATTTATTATTACATGCTAAATTAAAATAGGTATACAGGCTAAAAAATCAGGTTTTTTTATACAGCAAAAACATTTTACATAAAAATAAAATGATTTTCGCCTTAGAAAATATATACTTTCATTTCTACATAAACAAACATTAGATCATTAGTAGGAGAGTCTGGAGGGGTTTAACAAAAATACTTCTTGAAAATTATTTTCAACTTGTACAACTTTAAAAGTTTTAAAGCAGCATCTTGAAAATTTTTAACATATTTAAAAATAATATCAATTTGATGGTAATTATTTAAGCCTTTTATATTGGCAAGTTAATATAGTAAGAAAAATGTTTAATCCCTACCTTAAGTGAGGAAAGGATGTAACATATTTTTAAAAGTTTAAATTTCTGCAGAATTTTCATAACTATTCAGAAAAAAATGACAGAGACAGCGTATA
Source organism: Cheiracanthium punctorium (assembly GCA_038373885.1). Classification (NCBI taxonomy): domain Eukaryota; kingdom Metazoa; phylum Arthropoda; class Arachnida; order Araneae; family Cheiracanthiidae; genus Cheiracanthium; species Cheiracanthium punctorium. The sequence goes on from JAWZYV010011848.1 coordinate 314,309, forward strand.
TCTTATGTGTCCAAGTTTTATTGCAGATTATAGCAGGTATTTAACTAACATTGTCCAAATCAAATTAAAAATAAGTCTGTGCATGACTAGTTCCGAAAGCGGTCTTTGGTAGATGCAATTTTGCGGTAATTTCTTTATCAATGATGAAATGGTCAATTTCTTGTGCAAAGATAAAATTTCATTTTTTCTGATCATCTTCCCTCCCCAAATTAAAGTGTCCCATCCTTTCCTTTATAGAACATATCAATAAAAAAAGATAATCTTAAAAATATGCTGCTGCTAGACCTAACTAAACTGCTAATTATTAAAAGTTATGTTCTTAGGTCAACATAACAGTAAGAATTTTGTTAGTTACAATAAACAAAACCAAAAACTTGCATCGAAAATATAAATTATTTTCTTTTGGTGTTGGAAAACAGCTTTTTTGTCATAAAGAACTCTAACTGAAATGATTTTAACAATTACTGTGATGTTATGGCTACTAAACCAGGTGGAAAAATCAGAAACAAGAAACTGTTTCCTTTAGGCATATGATCAATGGAAGGGTGTCCACCAATATCAGGAGGCGAAATTAATATAATTAGTAGCCTTACCTACATAAAAAAGTCGCCATTTTAGCAGCCATTTTCTTAATTTTAGTTGCCAAAATAGTTGCATTCTTACATAATTTTGTACTTAATAAAAATATGTCATTTAGCTTCATTTAAGAAGGAATGGATACACTGATAAATTTTAAAACATCATGTTTTATATAACAACACATATATTACATTTATTTTTAAAGTAGAGTTAAAAACACGAATTAGCATGTTTGATGAACAACCAATTGTAACTTTGAAAAGAAAAGGGAGTTGATAAAAATCCAAATCTGAATTTCAAATTTGTCGCCTGAAATAAGGTACAAGTAGCCAAAAACTTGAAAATAGTATGAAAATGATGTTTTTATTCCAAAAAGATGCCCAAGTCGCCTTATCTTTATATTAGTAGCAAAAGTCCCCTTTTTAATCGCTCCCCCAATAATAATTAGATAAAGTTTTGATAAGCTAGATATTTGTCCCAGAATAAATAATCTATTCTGGGAAATAGTTATTTTTATGCCCTTATGTTAAAAAAAATTAGAGTAGTAATGAAAATATGATGGTGATGAATGTGCATATTAGAACCCATGAAGTACTGATTTTAGATATTGTAATTTTACAACATAATATTCATATACTTTATAAAAGAACTTTTTCTAAAAAAAGAATTTATTTTTTACAAGCATATCAAATAGAAAGAGAAATTTGCTCTTTACATTTTTGCAAGTAAATTTGATAGTCCATGATTTCTATAAAATAATATTAAACAAAGTATGTGCCCAAGATCACTTTATATATACATAAAATTTTTATTAAAGTATTGTTTGCTTATACTTACAGTGTCATCTTCAGATTTTTTTTCTAGAGGAATATCTGTACTATCAATTTCTTTGATATGCTTATCATTTAGTGAAAATATGGAACTTAACCCAGGTATAAAATCATCTATAGAAACTAGAAAAAAAAAAAAACCTTTTAAGATTTTCTTTAGCAATACAAGCTATCACTACAAGTATATTTAATTACTACAAAGATAAATTTTCATAAAAATATAAGAAGAACTTATTTGAGATTATTACAAAAAATTTAGGGAAAGATAATACATTGATACATGCTTAAGGTCTCATCACAACCTTGCTCAGTTTGAGAACACTCATCTATAGCGTAGAAATTGTTCCTTTTTAAAGCTACTTTCCTTTATCATTTTATTTTCCCTTTTCAGAAAATACAGTATTCTTTATCAAAATATTTTCATTAATATAAGTTTTTAAAAAAAAGGAAGTACACTATGAAGTGATTTGTGTGCGATAAGCAGTGGAAGGAGTACTAACCAACAGAATGGGATGCTCTGAGAGGAGGTTTACTTAAGGGTTAAACCATATTTACCTCACATGAAGCATGGTCTTCTATATAGAACTGCAATATTTGTTATTAGAATTCATTACATTCTACATAAAACAGGACATTCAGATCAAATTTGGCAGTATTGGAGTACTAGTTTACATATAATGTCAAGTAACATTTATGTATAAACAGGGTTGCCAACTACTCCGGAAGTTCCGGAGTAATTCCGGAAAAATTCGTACAATCCGCATCTCCGTGCACTGTATCGTTTGCTCCGGAAAAACTTTTATTTTAGTCACTAGTGTGCCGCACTGTTGAGGGGAATTTGTTTTTCTGTCTTCCTTCCTTGCTGCTAACAGTGTTGCCAGAAAGTTTTGGACAAAAATCGCAAGAGGTTGAGAGAAAAGTAGCAAAAAGTCGCAACGGTGACGTCACAGTATGACGTCATAGTATGACGTCACAATATGACATCACATCAAGTGATGTGTTATCTAGAGGGTGGTGGTGATGCCCTGTGAAATCTTTATGACAATTTGTCTGGTCAGTCAGAGACGGCTCGAGGGGCGTGTGGGGCCCCAGGCGAAGCGCAAGAACGGGGCCTCTTCTCTATCATGTCTTATGAGATAGCAATAAAATGGCCCAGGAGCGGGGCCTCTATAAGCGCGGGGCCTTAGGCGATCGCCTACATTCGCACCCCCTTTGGACCGGCCCTGGGTCAGTCCATTGTTTTGATGTGTAGTTTTACACATAAAAGTCCCCCCACCACCACACCCACATGTCTGAAATAAACATATCAAATTGACAGGAGATTTTTTTTTTTTTCGTTTCTTTTCGTAATTAAAAATTTTCGAATTCGAAATCAAGTTTCATAATTGTTCCATTTCCTATGATTTATATGCCTAGACCGAATGAAAGGGAGGTGGAGGAGGGACAATCACCCACGCCACAGTCCCTAGAAAGAAGAAATCAATGTTTGTATGTCGGACTTGTGTGCCTGGCCAGAATTCCACTTATAAATCCACGTCAGAGAAATCAATGAAAAAGAGCCAGGTACAGCTTTAGTATGGTCCCTTTGGCGCGATTTATTTTTGGCGACTTTTTTGGGGCGATAAGCGCGCCAATATGGTAACCCCTCCGGCGGATGCTCCGGAGCGGAGGAGCTGACATGGCAACCCTAGCTGCGTGACGTCACGGATGCGCTCCTTCTTCTCCCCGCTCCGGCCAATCGCGTTTGTTCCTTTCATGAACTTTTTGAGCCCCGTGTATTTCTTAGCGCGGGAGGTTCGTTCGAATGCTTGATCTGCCATGTGCTTTATGGTTTTATTTTAATGGCTTTATTTAACATTAAATTTTATTATTATTTAATTATTTTTGAAATTTAAAACGGCTGTTCAGGTTCATACTGACTGTTTACATACAGTTTTGTATGAATAAGCTTTCTTTTGATAGTACGTTTCAGATTAATATTTGCGTACTCGATTGTTTATTTGTTAAGGGTAGAAGCAACAAATAATTACGTTATTAATATTTTATACAGTGAAATAATTTTAGATATTTTGATTTTATTATTTCCATATTGCAATAATTTAGAGATTTTAATCAAGGTATGTGATAAGCATTGTTTGTTTTTATTTGTTATTATTACCTTTGTTTATTTGTTAATGGTAGGAGCAACAAATAATTCCGTTATTAATATAATATTTGATATTTTGATTTTATCATTTCAATATTGAAACAATTTAGCGATTTTAATTAAGGTATGAGATAAGCATTGTTCGTTATGATTTGAATTAGTTCTTTATTTTGCTTACGTAGTCTTTTGTCAGAATGCTAAAATGTTTTTTATTTGTTATTTTTGTGAGGTATTGCCTTTAGAATATTATTTGTTTGTATTGTTTAATTTAATCTACTAAAAAGAGAAAGGGGGGGGGGTTGGGGGGGGGCACAGCCCCCCCTCACACAAAAAGAAAAGTTATTAAATTGTATTAAACCGAATCTATATGTACATGTAAGCTTGTTATCTGTTTAATTTTTTTTCATAAAAATATTTAAAAGCCATTAAAATAAATCATAGCAAAATTAACGGCGACGATCCATTATCTCGGAACCAGCGCCATCCGATCCGCCATATTGTTTACAATTGGCATCGGCAAGGCAAACTTGGGTTGGCGACAAGATTTTGTCGCCAAATCAAAAAATCGCCAAAAAGGGACCATACTAAAGCTGTTCCAAGAGCCAATTTTACTTCCAAAAAATGGATGTGTATGTGAATCTTCCAACTAAAAGCTCCCACCCACAAACCTGCATTAATTGTGATGTTCTACGCAAAACGATTTCAAGTAACAGCCGACTGAAATGCCAACTCAGTTCTCTCTATTATTTCAAAACATATGCTGGTTTCACAGATTTATTCCATTACAATAATGCAGCTAGAATTTTGAGTACGAGGTCTGAAAGAGAGAGAGAAAAAAAAAAAAAAAATCAGAACATATGTTTCAGATGTATTTTTTTTTTTTTTTTTTAATGAAGAAAGTCTGAAACCCTTTCAGATTTTAAATATGCACCAAAGTGCTATATATTAAAAGCGTATCATAATTTTTGCATCATTCCTATTTTCTTTCTTATTCCATAAGGTTGGAAAGTGTTTCATTATTCATGAGTGAGCAGTATTTTTCTTCCTTGTTTTATAAAACCCATCTTTGGAATCGAAATTTATCTTGAAATTGCCTACTAAAACTATTTTACAATCTTCGCCAAGTATATTACTACTTCACCGTTTTAAATATTGCTTCGAATGTGCATCATAATTATGATGTCTTGTTTGTCTTATGATGTCTTGATGCCATGTTTGTCTTTCTTAAGTTGATTTCTACGTTAACGCCCCAACTCTCGCCAAGGTGGCGATCATTAAACATATACAGCAACCATGACAATTTTTTGTATTTATGTGGCAATTGTAATTTAGAATTAAAATGGCGATTTGGAACAACCTGTAAATACAGCATTCCGTTACATTTTTATTTATTTTGGGTTGCCAATTAATGTAGTTTTAATAATTGTCTTCAAATTCCTTAACTAGTGCGTTTATCACTTATTTGCTCACTTTAGTTTTCATGTTTTTTGTTTAGAGAGCGTTTTAGTTGTTTAGAGAGCGTTGAAACTTGTGCATAACTCCTAGAGACCCATGACTTCAAAGCTCGCCAAAGTGCGGGGAATTTTTAGGTTGGCGAAAGTAGGGGCGTTAAAATAGAATCAACTCTTTCTTGAACCATAAAGCACATCTTTGGAATCCAAATCCATCTTAAAATCGCCTACTGATACTGTTTTAAAATCTTCACCAGACATATTCGAACTATAGGCATATTCCAACTATATCTTGTAGACATTTTAAATACTGTTAGGAATGAGCATCATAATCCATGAGTGTATCGTGTTTTCCTTCTTTGTTCAATAAAACACTTTTTCGGAATAGAAATCTATATTAAAATCGCCTACCAAAACTGTTTAACTATTTTCACCAGGCATAGTCAAACTACACTTCACCTTTATAAATACCATTTGGAAAGTGTATCATAATCTATGATGTGTGCCGTATTTGTCTTCACTGTTCTATAAAACACTTCTTCGGAATTAAAATCTATATTTAAATCGCCTACTAAAACTATTTTACAATATTCGCCAGGCGTTTTCTAACTATACTCAAAATATATTTATAATAAATTGTCGCGTTTTGGCACCCAGTTTAGTGATCATTTATCAAAAATTGCAAACCTTGTGCGACTTTCAACATTTTATTAACGCCCCCCCCCCCCTCCACGTTATCTTGGCAAACATATTTGAAAAGTGACTCAACTCGCTAATTGTACCAAAATTGTGTCTACATAAAAAGCAAGGTTGAAATTAATAGCACTCTGGTGCTAAAAAGGTAAGAAAAAAGAAAGAAAGGATCGCAAAATCTTCTCCTCCCTTCTTTGACGAACTTCGGTATCACCCCACTCTCTCTGTGAATGGTGAAACAGGGTGGCTACAGAAATTGAGAAAAAAAGTTCCCTGATTTTTCCCTGATTTCCCTGACAATCTTTAACAAATTTCCAGAACTAATTATGTACATACATACCATAATCTTTCATATAAATCGCCATTGTATATCATGCACCAACAGGTGAATGCTTCATATAGGGAAATAAATAATAGAAAACCACAAAAATGCTTAATATTAATAAAATTGTAGTTCAGTTTCATAAATCCAAACATAAGATTTAGTCGAACCCTAAAAGACAATATGTAGCAGAAAATTTCCTCGTTTTATAAAGATAGTGTTCAATTTTAAGCGTAAGGATGACTGATCAAAATAAACTGGCGACCTAGTCAACTTATTTTATTTCAATCAATGTATCGTTTCAAATTAAAAAAAAAATATGTAAAAAGGCTTAAAAATGAGCACTATCTATAAAAAAAATCGTCTTGCGGGGGAGCTTAGCAGGCATCACTCAAATGTCCCATCACTTTAAAAAACACAAGGGCGCAGTAAGTAATAGACTAAATCATCTTTTATCATTCATTTAACCTATGACTTTATTCAGGAAGCAATTCACATGCCGATATGATTCGCAAATCCGATTTCTTGTATGATCCGCATCTTAGAACGAGTCCAAATACATGCACTTTTTCGGATTCGTATAGTGATAGTGCCTACATCACTTAGTCTCAGATTCATATTTCTATGTCCTCGTATGATCTGTATTCTGGTTTCGGATTCGTAAAATGTCTGTATCTGTGCATCAGTTGAGCGTCATGTGATCCAGAACGGAGCTGCGCATCAGATTGACAATTAAAAATGATCTAGTTCACAAGGCAGAAACAAAAGTTCCCTGATTTTTAAATATTTTTGCAAAATTCCCTGATATTTCCATGATTTTTCCAGATCGAAAAAGTACCCTGATTTTTCCATGATTTCCCTGATTTCCATGATCTGTCGACACCCTGTGAAAGTGTGTGTGTTTGTCGTTTGAGGGGCAGGGGGAGGGGGGGTATTCAGTCGGGGGAAGAAAGAGAGAAAAGCAAGAGAAAAGTAGACTTGTTAAAAGCCGGAAATGTTCAATGGAAATTCCACTAATTTAAAATTGAAAAAAAAAAAATTATGAAAAATACTTATAATTTGCAGAATTACTTCAAATTCGCAAAATCATAAAAAAAAGTAGCAAGAAAGTAGCAAAATCGCAAAGTCATAAAATTTAGTCGCATGATGCTATCAAAAGTAGCAAAATTTACGAAAAGTCGCAAGATCTGGCAACACTGGCTGCTAAGTATAGGGGAAAAAGTTTTCCCTCCGCACAGCACAGGGATGGAAAGGGAGAATTTGTGCGAAGGAGGAGGGGTTTTCCCTAGTTGCGATGTCTGACGCACATCGCACTTCAACCAATAAAAACTAAAGATTAAATACTTAACAAGTGAACTGAAGTAAAGTGTTCACACCAAAGCGTATTTAGCGGCGTACGCTGTTCTCACTTTTTCCCACTGCTCTGTTAGGTTATGTGGAGATCATCTTTTGATTTAATTAATTAAAATGGATCAAAAAAGAAAGCATTCGCAGTGCTTTAAGCCTGAGTAAGGTACATTATGGCCTGTTTTAAAACGTTCTAAAAAATCGGAAAGCCATGTATTTTGTTCCTCATGCAATGTTGATTTTTTGATTGCGCATGGAGGTAGTAATGATTGCCGTCGTCACGTGGAAGGTTCTCGTCACGTAGCGAATGCGAAATTGAAAGCTTCAAATCAGCAACTCACGAAACTGCTAGTCGAATCCGCTGCTATATCGATGAACGTGACTCGAGCAGAGTCTCTAATTACGAAGTTTGTGATTGAGCATAATTGTCCTCTGTCAATTTCTGATCATGCCACTCGACTTTTTAAAGTCATGTTTCCGGATTCAGAAATCGCAAAGAACTATTCTTGTGCTAGAACGAAGACAACAGCTGTGGTAAAACATTTTGCTTCAACTACCCAAGAAATGCTGGTGGATACCTAAAAGAAAAATAAATTTTCTTTAGCTACAGATGGAAGCAATACAAGTCAATCGGATAAGTTGTATCCAATTGTTGTCACATATTGTGACAAAAATTTGCGTGAAATTGTAACTTGTGTTTTGTCGCTGCGTCGGCTGGAAAAAGATTCAACTGGTAAGAACATTTTTGATCTCTTGGACTATGAATTAAACAAACATAACTTAACTTGGCAAAATTGTGTGTCATTTTGTGCAGACAATGCGTCAGTTATGCTTGGACAGCATAAAGGAGTAAGTGCCTTTATTAAATCTACAAACTCTAATGTATTTATAAACGGATGTGTATGTCATTTAGTTCATTTAGTGGCCCAGCATTCTGCCCGTGAACTAGACTATGATGTTGAAGATTTTTTAGTTAAAGTCTATTATTATCTGAAAAAGAGTACCAAACGATTACATTTATTTAAAATGTGTCAAGAAATGTGCAGTATTGAAAAGCACAAAATTACAAAATATGGAGCTACTCGATGGCTTTCCTTGGGAGATGTGATTTCACGTTTCTTAGAACAATGGGATCCTCTTTATAAATTTTTCTGTGAAGAAGAAAACGGTACTTCGCAAAGCTTCTTAGATATCAAACAACATTTTGAAATGCCTGAAATGAAGCTGTATTTATTATTTTTGGAGTGTACTATCCCTGTGTTTAAGAGGGCCAATCTCTTAATGCAAAAGGAAGCTCCTATGGTGCATAAAATCCTCCGAGAAATTAACGAATTGTATAAAGAATTGCTAGCACGATTCATAAAGCCATCTGCCATAGCTAAAGCTGAAAGTATTTTCAAATTAAAATTATCAAATAAAAAGGTTCAAAAACCAGATGATGAATTGGTGATTGGTGCCAAAGCTCGGCAATATTTAAAAAGTACCAGTATCAGTGATAAGGAGAAAGAAATTTTATTGCAATGTTAGAAAATATTTCGCGAAAGCATGTACATACATGATAGAAAAATTTCCATTTGAAGAACAGTTATTTAAGCATGCTGAAATAGCTAACGTTAATCTCAGGATTTCTTCAAAACTCACATCTGTGCAGTTTTTCTTAGATTTATTTCAGTATTCTACTAGTGAAAGGGACATCATTGAAAGGGAATTTTGCAACTATCAAATGGATGAATTGAATGAAGATATTACTAAATGTGACAGAGAAGATGTTGCATGGTTTAAGATAAAAGATTTGTGTGACTATAATGGTTGTGTTAAATATAATTTGCTTCCTGATTTAATGCACAATATTCTATTAATTCCGCATAGCAATGCATCATGTGAACGAGTATTCAGTATTGTGTCACAAAATCTTACAGATAATCGTTGTAATTTAGGGCATGAAATATTACAGGCATTAATAATTGAGAAATGTAAGCCAGGTAAAAATGTTTGTTATGAATCAGTTTTCACAACAAATGACTTAAAAAAAGCAAAAGCAGCCACTTCATTGTCACTTAAAAATACATGAAAAGTTTGTAAGTATTTTGTATTAGGTTTTGTAATATTTTGTATTGATTCATCACAAATAAAATTAATGCTTTTTGTCATCAATTTTGTGATTTTAAATATGTTTTCGCATTGCTCCTGAAAAAGTCCAAAAACTCCTGAAATTTTAATAATGTGCTCCTGAAGCAGCCCGAGAAGGGTTGGCAACCCTGTATAAATAATGCTTAAAAGAAAAAAATGGACCTTGAAGAACTAAATAAATTGACTCCCCACAACCCCTATTTGAGCAAGGACATTAATAATATGGGATACAATTCATCAATTTCTCAAGCCTTGATATTGCTGATGTCATTGAAAGGTGAAATGACTAACTGTTGAAAATGATTACCATACTCTCAATAGCTTTTAAGTTTTTATTTACTGTTTTAATGCTTTAAGCACTTGCATAACTCATTTCAGTCTGTTATAATCTATACTCCAATTCAGAAGAAATAAAACTCAGCTCACACTGCAATCTATTCTGAAAAATATGGCTTGAAGATCATGACAGTGAAAAACCTGACCCTGTATAAATCTCAAGACACAAAGTTTCCACCCTTGCATTCCCACCTACAAATCTCAGTACAAAGGGCACGTAACCAGGAAAACAAAGCTTTGGGAAGGCCTGAAATGTGGAAAAGGCTTGATTACACAACAGGCCTTGATTATTGATATCCAACCAGAGACGGCCCGAGGGGCGTGCGGGGCCCAGGCGAAGCGCAAGAGCGGGGCCTCTTCTCTATCATGTCTTATGAGATAGCAATAAAATGGCACAGGAGCGGGGCCTCTATAAGCGCGGGGCCTTAGGCGATCGCCTACATTCGCACCCCCCTTGGGCCGGCTCTGATCCAACAAAAGTCCAATTTTCAGGAGAGGTCCAGGCCTGCATGGCCATGTCACTGCAGTACAAGATGCAAAATTAAATCAATTGTAAAAGAAAAAAAGAAAAAAAAAAGAAAAAAAGAAAAAAAAAACTAGCTAGGAATGATTTCTTACAAAAAGTTCCCCTTAAATTTTAATAGTAGGTAGATTTGAATGTTTATCAGGTGGGTAGGGAAAACATACCTCCAGGCTCTTCATCATGATCATGTTTATCATGTAATTCATCCTCTAAGTGTTCATCATGGAGTGCTTCAGCATGGTGGTCATCATGGCTCACATCAAAAATATCAACTGTTCCTTCTAGTAAAATTTAGAGAAAAACATATACTTCAAGAGCTGGATGAAGGGTAACATAAAACTTATTTAGGGTTTTTCACAGAGGGAACACCCCCCCTCCCCCCATATATACAGACAGCTGACTTTTTATTTATTTATTTAAGAGGTGAAAATTTTATAATGTAAATTTTTCCAGTATAGTAATATTTGATATTTTTGCATGGAAATCTGATTAAATGAAAATAATAACATTAAAAATTCTAATATTTTAAAGTGAAAAGTCTTCTCTGTTACAATACTATATGTATAGCATTTTTAACAACTTAACACTTAATAAATGGATCAAATAATTTACATTTTTCCAATATGACTCCCTAGGATGGGCCACATACATTTATGTATTTGATTGAATTTTTAGTATACTACACTAATTTTTCTCCTGAGATTCGCCTAAAAACCAAGAAAGGCAAAGTAGGTCCGATTTATCGGTTAAGTGAGGGGGTGGGAGGAATCATATGGGTTTGGTCACCTTCCCCAATTTTTTTAATTAAAAAATGGTCACTATTTATAATAATTCATTAATAGAAATTTTTTATTGCACTGATTCTGGAGGTTTTAGCTGAAAAATTATCATTACAGACTCAATATACAAGTTTGATTACATACGTTTATTATATGCACATTATTAATTACAACTGTTAATGAAAACCTACTAAGCAGTTGTCTGAATTAAATACAACTTTATAAAAAATTTCAGATGTTAATAAATGCTTAATGTTACTGAATGATGTGTTTCATTTTCCTAAATGGTGAAAACAAAAGCATACAATTTAAAAAATGAGCAAATTTACATATTTTTTCAATAATCAATAATATATTTAATTAATATTTTAAGTTATTAAATGGATCTGTGGCACTTTCTATCATTCTGTAAATTATCTTGTGCTGGGTAATTTGATGTTAAAAATCTTGTTTAATACTCAGTTTTGTAATCTGTTTTTATTTATTTATTTATTTTTACATTGCTTGCCCATATCTAATAAAAATGTGTGCAATTAATTTCATATTTACCATACGAGCATTGAGGTATACATGCCTTAAACTAAAAAGTGGTTATTAAAAACAACATAGAGAAAGAAAAAGATACAGACATATCTATACTTCACAGAAACATTATAAGAAAAAAAGTGTTTTTCCCCCCCACAGACTTTAAGAGCTAATCGATTTTACTTACTGTCAACACCTCGAAAAGATATGAAGAGAAAACTCATGGACACAACTAATCCGGAAAACAATATCACAAAAATGAATTTAGCTACATTGCCAGGTTGACTGTGATGACTATGTGAAACAATTTCTTCTTCAACTTCCTGGTCAGATTCAGGAGATTCTTGTTTTAGAGATGTAAACAGGTGGTCTTCAGAACGTACTTCCTCTGAAAAAGAAACTAAGAAGAATTATCAGAAAGTCTGACGTAAAAACATAAATTTACTTTGAACTACCAGAAAGAAAAGCACACCTTTAATTTTCAGCTAAGATTTATGCAAAATCATTAGAAAGTTTACAATTAGCAACATTATATAAAATATTTTTCTCTTATGGCATATGAACTTTGACATTTTAAACTTTCTAAATATTTAACATGTCCTTTAATTTAAATTATAGCCTGGAATCTTTCATTCCATACCGAATTCAGTGAGAAGACAACAAATAGATATCCAAGGAAAAAAAATTCTTTGCTTGGTTTTTCATTTCTTTAAAATAAATATGCCACTGAAAACTTAAAGATATATGGTACAATTCACCTAACCACACCTTAGTCAATATTTGGTTATTTCCCACAGCAGATAACTGATCATTGACGGGCAATTCCATTATAACTGACGAAACACTTGATGATGAATTATTATTTTCGAATTTGTGTAGAAAATTTACTAATACAGCTAGAACAATTTTTTACAATTTAAAATATTTCTTACTCAAGTGCTTAGTACCCACACACCAGCAAATTCTTTTACAATCTCTATTTAAGCCTGAAAAATTATTTCGAAAATCTGTAACTGATGTAATATAAAATCGACAAACATATTTACTACCTTCATTGAGACATTAAAGTTATCAAAAATATACAATAAAAAAAAGGCTTTATGTTTTTAATATCACAAAGCAATGAGAAATAATAACTTTAAATTAATATATGAACAGCAAAAAAGAAAAATGGTATTCACATTTTACTGATGCAACTTTTGTCGTGTAGTTGACTTAACACTATCACTTTGAAAAGACAATTTAACTTAGTCCACGAACAGTAATTTACAAAATGTCTAGTGAAAACTTAAAAGTACACCTGGCATTAATTAACTGTGGAACAAATCTTTTTCACTATGTTATCAATGTTGTACCATATACAGTCTGAAAGCCAAAAATGAGACTTTTCTGTGAAATTCATCTGACAACACACTAGTGCATATACTAAATATTGCCATATTCCTTAAAGACAATTAACTTAAATAGAAAAATTGAATCAAAACTTTTCAAACTCATGCTTGTTATTTTTCAAGCTTAACAATTTTTACAAACATTAACAGTTGCACACCATGTATGACGACTAAAGCTAGAAATTACTAATTTACATCAGTAAGAAATTTTGTTTACAGAAAATGTTACGACCAAAAAACACATTCCAAAACTTTTGAGAGCTACTGTATATAAAGTCTTAATTTTAGATTTTCATATTTACAGCAAAGTTAGCCAAATATATATCAAGATATAAGATAGATAAAAGAACAAGAATGTTTAGTTTTAAGAATCTAAATTAAAATCTGAAAAAAGAAAATACTTTAAAACATTCCACATTAAATTCTTTAATAATTTTCTTATCAAAAGCCTTCTTATAATTACGGTATTGAAAATCATACAGCATTATTTTCACCTAAAATAATTGTGGCCTATATAATTGATAATAATTAAAGGTAATATAAACAGCAAACATACCACTCAGTTAAAAATAATAAGTTTTTTTTTTTTTTTTTTAAGAGTCTATTAACTGAGCAATTACTTGTGTATCTTCTTTCAATTGTAGCATGTTTCTTATTTATAAACACAGAATAAAGTTTTATTCTTTAGGAGTCAAATCACAACACCGGTACTCCCTGTGTTATGATCAGAAGGAACTCTGTATGTGCACTCACAAATTCCCCCATAAAAATACAGAAGTCATATGTAATTTTTTTTTTGTTGTTGTTGTTTGTTTGTTTGTTTAGCACTAACGTTTAGTTAGTGCTAAGCAAAAATTAAATAACAGTATAAAAAAGAAAGCTAAGTGATTCCTACTACATCAATTTGAAAGATCCTAAAGACATCTAAGATTCAAAGACACTTGTGTGAATGGTGTACTGACTAACTTTACAGAAATGAGCTGAACTTTTTAATAGAGAAAGAACATAGAATAAAATTTTTGCTATGAATGAGTTCGGATAAATTTTTACCAGAATTGCAATATGTAACCATTTTTATAACCAAAATTTATTAAAATATGGTTTTATCCAGTAGTAATTTAATATTATCTTTTGGCTTAAAATTGAAATAAATTAAAACTCTCACAAATTTGTACTTGATTATTGAAAAATAATAAAGATGTTAATAGTTAATATTTATACACAAAATTCAAAAGTATTAAATATTATGTTTTAAAATCATACTTTTAGTACTGATGATTTAGTTAGCCCATTTACAACAACAACAAAAAAAAAAAAAAAAAAAAACATCTAATGTTAAAAAGTATTATTTATAAATACATATTAAATATGAAGAATTTTTCAAAGAGAAATTTTTAAATAGGCATAAAAAGCTAGCTTTTAATCTTATATTATTCCATCCTTTTTGGTTATTTATAAATTCAATGCAATGCTGCTTTAGATGCAAAGAAATTTATAGCTTCCCCAGCCTTATAATTAAGATCAGGGTACACTTTCCCACTCCATGTGTCTTATATTTAGAAACTGGAATGGCTTTCAACATCTGGCTTTAAGCCAATAAGTTACTTGTCACACTGAGGTTTCAAAAGAAAAACTATTCCATTAGTATCACACACAATGTAGTTAGTTTTTACTCTTTTTATTATTTAAATTTAATATTTCATAGAGGATGAAGAAAGAGTATAAAAATTAATATTATAAGAGTATAAAAAGAGTATAAAAATTAAATAAGTTCCAAAAAATACTAGCAGAATTGGTACACACAAAAATATACTTAATATATTTGGCATTTCATTAATAGGATTCACCACAAACTTGAAAATACAACTCATGTGTAATGAAATAAATACATACACCAGGGTGTCAAAAAAATGTTCATTAGCAAGTCAAAATCTTGCAAACAATCTAAATGCATTTAATAAATTTGTAACAAAATTTTAAAATATAAATATAAAACAAGGATTAACTTTGAGGTTTAAATGTGGAATTGTTAGGAGGGAAATATTTATTTATTAAAAAAAAAAAAAAATGGGGAAAGATTGGAATTTGGATATTGAAATGTAACTTTCCGTGCAACTTTTACCATAAAAAAATTTAGGACATTCGCATGTATTTTTGATTTGGCAAAACAAGCAAGGCTTACCTGGCAACCTTGCATGGGAGTCATAACCTATAAATGTTAAACATTTATTATAAGCCTATTAAACAGATAAGTATAATAGCATAAAGAATGTGTACCAGTGATATTAAAAAGTAAATTCTGGTTTTGAAAAAGAAACAATATATCTACTTGTCTTCGGTTAAGAATAAAGAAGTTTAAAATTTGGCATAAGTTTATACAAAACAAGGGAGGAAAGATTGAAACTGACATTCATAAGAGCTCATGAAATGTCAAAAAAAAAAAAAAAAAAGAAATAAATAATAATAATAATGGCCAGCGACTAATAAACTTTTTAATGGAATTACCACTTAGATGTATAAAGGTAGGTAAAAGAATTTTTTGAACATGTTAATTGAATATAATTTGAATAGCTAATTTTGTTATTTAAAATTAATAAAATCTTTGTATAATAACACACATAAATGTACTTATCAACAAAATGATCACTTCGGCCAGTCGGCCTTTCTCAGCTACAAAAAAGCAGCTGAGGAAGATCAGACATTTGTACAGGTCAAAATGATAATACTGTTGATAAGTACCTTTATGTATGTTATTTTACAAAGTTTTCATTTTACATTCTAACACCAGTTTTTGTTGAGTGATTATTGTTATTGTTTGTTTATTTGTTTATTATCGTGAATTCCCACATCACTCGGCTATTCAGCATGATATTTCAAGCAGTTAATGTAAAAATGCACAGCATTTTGTGAATTTAAAATTAAAATCTACAATCCATTCCTGATTTTCCTTGATTTTTAACCCTGAAAGTAAGTGTCTCTTAGAGATGAGTTCGGACTCATTTTTTAAAGCCAGAGGACTTCCAATCGGGACTTGCCCAAGCCTGAGCGATATTATTTGAGTTGGAGCCCAATTTCCACTAATAAATAAATAAAAGTCAATTACTTCATTGATAGAATACCATAAATTTTGAAGTTTGTGTAAATTAAAGACACATATAACAAAAACTCTTAATGCACCTTTATATTAAAGTTTATCAAGTAAATAATTAGCTTATTTCTCCCATGAATCACTTATTAAAATCTGTTCACAAGGAACATGTTCAATAAAGGAGAAATTTTTCACAAGCGCAAGCCTGAACCCGAACACAATCATGAATTACAGGGGTCGGGCCTGGTTCAGGCTTTCAGGCTGGGGCTGAGCCCATCTCATCTCTAGTGTCCCTGCAGCATAGTGCCACAACTAGAGATTACATCATCTAAAGCAAAGCTTAGTTTTAGCATCTGCCTCACCTTGGCACCCAAGCAAACCCTAGTTTTCGTGTCCCCTTCTTTAAAACCATAACTGAGTTTGGCACCCCCTCACAGCAATACCTACCTGTGGAACATCAACCATTTGCCACCCTCTAGTTGCAGTCATGCCCTGACATTATGATCAAGGATATTACATCTAAAACATCAATTTGTTTGAGCAGAAACAGCAGGGATTGCAAAGATGCATTATAGTACATATTTCATCCAAACTCTCAAAAAAACCCACTCAACCAACCCCTTAAAAAAAAAAAAAAAAAAAAAAAAAAAAAAAAAATGTGTTTCGGAGAATCAACTTTTACATCTCTGTGTTAAACTTATAAGTGTTTTCATTATTTCCTAAATTTACTGACCTAGAAAATTGTGCAAGGGACCCTAAATACACCATCTTATAAGTCCCTGGAACCTGGAACCCACAACTTTAAGAAACCAGTGCAAATTTTGAAGAGTTGTGTCTGAGCTGAACTTCATTACAGCTTAATTTGTTTTAGCTTAAGTTCCTTTTTAGCTAAATTAGTTTCAATTGAAATTACTTTTACCGCTCAGTTTGTCCCAACTAATAGGGATTGACACAGACGAAATTTGGGTACATTTTGAGGCCCCATCGCAAAATAAGGTTGATTAAAACAGCTCTATATTTATAGTCTTAATTTCTTTTCTAAATTACTTTAACAAAAAATGTGACAATTTCACATAAACTAACTTAAAAATTCACACACACACACAAAAAAAAAAAAAAAAAAATCACAAAAATGGAAGCTTGGAAAAATTACTAGATAGATCCTAGGCTATACTATCATTTTTCTCCAATTTAATTACATTTCTTTTAGCTATAAAACCATTCATAAAACTTACTCTGAAGACTGAAATAGCAAATTAAAAATACTTATACCAGGGCTCTCCTCAGGCTTTTCTATCCAGGCACATCACCTGACAAGTTTTACTGACTGCGCAGCAAAAGAATCAGAATATCACTTTGAATGCTTTAATTGGATAGAATTACACATTGCAGCTTCATAATGCTGCCAAGCAAAATCACTGTTTATAGGATATATCACCTGACATCATAATTGAATGAGCGCCACTCAGTGGTGAAATTTGTAAGCTAGTTTTGTAGAAACAAACCGTATCAGTGTGTTCATCTTATGTAAACAAGCAGTATACTTGAGCTACTGCTTTAATAAGATAATTAAGTTTTAATAATGGTGTTGGGTGCCATAATAAATTGCAGTAATCATTCTGTGCAAAACAATAATGTACTGTATTTCTGTTTTGCTTGAGTAATTTTAAATAAAGGATTAAAATACAGGATATTTCACATTTAGTTTCTGTTTTCACCCAGTAATTTTAAAAGTGAGTAAATAAAGGAGTAAAACTATAGGAGACTTTATTTTTGAAAATTCCCATTTTACTCAGCTGTTTTAAACACATTCTATTATACTGAAACGTTTAGCATTCGTAATTTTAATTAATAAATCATTATGACATTGCTTTATAGAGTATTAAATAGTACAGCATATACTTTTGACAGATGAATAGGTAATAATCATGGATATGTATATGAATAATTTCAGAATTTCAATATAAACCCATGTGTTTATCCCTTCACAATAGTTCATTTGTTGAGTATTCGCTTTACCATTATTTTCTTACTAACAAGTCCAGTCGAAAAATGATTTGGGGCTTCTAAAGACTTGTAAGCAATCATTTTCCCCCGCATCACAGAGTAGAGTTTTAGCAAAGACCAGATAACTGCATGTGTCCATGTATGTAAAATCTAACCGAATACCAATATTTTCATGCTATGAATCATCAATATACGGATAGGTCCGATTAATTTTGGCAATTTTATTAGCATAATACTTTTTAGTACTTTGATCCAGTTTAGTACAATAATTTGAATTTGTTTTTATAAAATTTAAATCGCTTTCAAATTATTAATATACGTATACACAGTACAACTTTAGAGGTTTGTTTGTATAAAGCTGTCGTCTGCTTTTAGAAACTAGTGTTGCCAAATACTAAAGTGTGACGTAGGTGGATACACCCTATACACACAATCACAATCTGTAAGAGTGGAAAAAAGAAAAAGAAAGAAAAAGGAAAACTAGATATGATTAAAAGAGGTTTTTAACAGTAGATGAGTCAAATCCCCTAGGTAAAGAACCTCCCTCTTTTGTTACATTTAATTTGAATTATTTCAGTATCAAGTTTTTTAAAAAATGCCCCATCAAATTTTAGAAAGTTAATAATACAGCATGATTTTTTAAAAATGCATATCAGTTTAGTTTACAAAAAACAGTTAATGTACAAGATTTGATTTACTGATAACAAAGATACATATAAGTAAAAACAAATAACTTCATAAAACACAACATAAAAATAGCACACTACAAGTATGTATCAGGCAGTGCAAAGTGTTGAGCTATCTTCAGCTGCGAAAAAAGTGTTAATATTCACACAGTCAAAAGAATGGGAACTGACTGAGTTCAGAAATTCATATTTTTCAGAAAGAGACTAAATCATTTTCATTCTATCTCAAAATTTAGGACAGAGAGAAGCAGAATCCAGAGCTTCCCCCCTCCCTTCCTCCAGCTACATCTCCGAAAAAGAATCATTTCATGCCAAAATGAGCGCACTTCTTTTTATTTTTATTTTTTTTTTTTCCCAATAATACAGTATATATATATTTTGATTAGTCAAAGTAAATTAGGGCATGCACAGTATAATCTCATTGCAATAAACTTCACTTTTATGAATATTTCAGATTAACAAATAAAATATTTCTAGTATTAAAAGAGGGGAAAAAAAAAAAAGGTGGACGAATTCAACCATAATAAAATTTTACTTAACAAATATTTCAGGATTATTTGATTTTTCATCCCTCGAAATTTAAAGACGAAAGGGTAAAAGTAACTGGATACTTCACCACTAAAACAAGGCTCTTTGAATAATCGGTCATCACCAATATAAAGAATACATTCATTTTGATGATCCTGGGGAAAATTATAAGAGACTAGTTGAGAAGAGTGGTCGTTGACGACTTATTATGCACTGCTAATTTCCAAAAAGCTGAATATTCATCAGCATTGCAGGCAGGTGTCAATGATTTAAATCAGCATGACTTAAATTAATTGATTTTTTTTAATCAATGATTTAAATCAAGGATGCACAACCTCTAGCTCAAGGGGAATTATTGGCTCAGGACACCTGTTCAATGCACCAGTCAACCCAGTTGCAAGTTGAAAAACACAAATCCGAATCCATAAATTCAATTTTTAAGAAATGGAACTTAGAGATCCATCTAGGAATTTTTCCAGTCTCCTTTTTATGAAAACTGTTTATTTTTTGAATTTCAGTACAAGTTTTTGTGAATTTTGACACCAATTTTTGTAAAAGTCACTTGTCTGTTAAAATAATATATGAAACAAATTCAAATTAAGGATAAAATGCTAATGAAGGGATATTTTATTCATTTTTTTAAAATTATTTTTGTCAAGAGGCTGCTTTCATTAATTGTATTTTTGTGAAGGTGTCGATAAATGGACAAAAAAAAAGTTAGAGAATAGCAAAGTGCTGAGTAATACTGTCAAAACTGAAAATATTTCATTTTTAAAATTAACATTTCATTTTAGTGGAATGAGTTTTAAAAGTTAAGAGGTCATTCCTTGCCTGTAACAGGGTTTGCGTTTACTCAAGTTTTTGAGTACTAATTTATCTGAATTTCGTTGACTGTGATGCAAAAAATGAGTGCACTGTGGGCTTTGCATATGGAAAAGCCCATATTTTTCAAGATAATGAGCTTTTGTGGCCCACTTTTATCAGAGTTCAGTGCGATCCCTGCTGTAACTAAATTTTCATTCATTCATGGGAGATATTTTAATATTATGTCTCCAATTTTGCACAATTTTCACAAAATCTGAAAAAAGCAAATATGCATAGAGAAAAAAAAACTACGAAATTCATTTAAGTTGAACTGTTTAGGAACTATCGTGTTCATGCCCCCCTACACACACACACACACACATATATATATATATATGTGTGTATATACATATATACATCTTGTAAAAATAGCACAAATGGATTCAGAAGACCTCAAAACGTGTAAATACACTAAAATCTCAACGTCAAATTTTTTCATGATTACAATACTTTCCTTACATGGTACATGTTCGGAAAGTAAAAAAGGTGACAGGTCTATTAAAATGAATAATATGGAATAGTTGAAGTAAGTACTTTTGTTTATTTAAATGCTTTTTGATTGTTTAATTTTGTGAACAGACTATGGATTAAGCATTTTTGAAAAGTTATGTAATGAACTATTAGAAGTTTTAAATTAAAACAGGTCACAGAGAGAATTTTTGAGAGGCTAAAACAGCAAACTGCAGTTTCTGTTGAACACACACATGGACCACAGGAGGATTTTTCAATAGCTATACAGAGACTAGTTTAGACCAGCAGTTCCCAAATAGTGGGGCGTTCCCCCCTTAGGGGGCATAGAGTGTTTGTAGGGGTGGATGAGAAAAACAGGCAAAAGGGAGAGAATGCATGTTTTAAAAAACCATCCTATTTATTCTTATTTTTACTACATATCTATTTTTGCTTAAAATAATTATTCAGACTTTAACATTATTCTGCAGAAAAGGCATCTAAATATTTCATTGTTGAATGAAACTGTAGGTATGCTGAGGAATGTGAAAGGGGGGGAGGCACATCATAAGATAGCCTTTGTTGGGGGCACAATGTTGAAAAGTCAGAAACTGCTGCTTTAGACAGCCATTTACTCTTTTCATATCACCATTTTAACCTTGTCCATTAACCTTGCTATTTTAAGTATTTAGACCCCATAATTCAGTATGATATACCCAGAGTAAGTACCCAAAGAATTGCAGGTTGTTAAATGCCAGGGTATAATTATTTTTTTTAGAAAACCTAACCCACTGGCTTTTTAGGGCTTTATGTGAAATTTTTAAAGGAAGGGATAGGTCTTTAGATTATTAGAAAAATTTTTATTATTAGGAAATATAACAAATAACTGATTACAATAATCAACAAAACGCCCCACTTGGAATGGAAGAATATTGCTATAATTTGGAATAAACAGTAGCGGCTTAACATGTCAGTAACAGTTATCTTTTGCTTTAAATTTCTTGATTGCCAATGAATGTTCTTTAAATAGTTTAGAGCAGACTTCATACCATTTAAAGTCAACTGTAATCTGTAACTAAAATAATATATTACAAATTTTACAGAAATGCTATGATAAAATTGCATTATTTATATATTTGGTTATATTGCAATATTTGGTTTCATTAAGGTCAAGATTACAGCTATTTTACTAAATTAACATTCACTATTTATAAAGGCAGTAAAAGGAAATAAAATCGTATTAAAAAGCTAAAAGTACACTAAAATCAATTGATTTTATTGTACAATAAAACCAAATAAAAATATTTTCAAATGTATACACAGCAACAAAGATGAAACAGATAAAGAAGAAACTGCAGGGATATATAAAATAAATCTAACCTACCAAGACTAATGAACCAGGCTGCTACATAAGAATAATGAAAAGAAAAATAAAGGGCATGAAAAAAGAACACATTGCAACATAAAATTTAATAAATTAAGTACAGCCCTCTTAAGAATAGCCCAAGATTGACACCCTCAAAGAAGTAGAAAAATTATACGACTTCCATAATCAAAATTATACATTAAAAAAGCTCTGTAAATCATCACAGCAGATGGCTAAGTAAAGAATATGACAAATGCCCTAATAGATCCAAGTAGGAAGGTGATTTTGGAAGAAAGTAGATCAGTGCACAACCAAAGAACTAAAGATGGTGGATACCGAAAATGCTTTCAAGGGATTTTAGTGTACTTTTAACTTTTTAAAATAACATTCACTATCAGTCAGAACTGGAGAATCTCATCCCTGAGATCAGATAATTATTTATAACTCCATAACGAGTTTTGTTGATAGCGGGCTTGTGTTCTGTGGACAAGTGGTACAATGTTTTGACATTATAAGAGAATTATAACTATAATCAAGGTCTCCAAATGTGTATTCAGCAGTATTTGCAGTACACACACCCCTCTAAACTAGAATCCTGGGTGCGCCACTGTTACTAATATTAGAGTAAAAGTCTGATTTTTTTTTTTTTTTTTTTTTTTTTTTAAGTAGACTAGAACAGTAGGATGTATCGATTTGGAGCAGCTAGCCATCCCAGGGATGAGATTGGCAAAAGAGCAAAAAAGCTGAAATCATGCGAGAGCAAAAATTTGTACATGCGATATTTATAAATAATTAATGTGAAATAAGTTTTAAGAGAAAAACATTGGAACATGCTAGAAGCTAAAAATATCACACAGTTAACTAATAACTACAATCAGGAATTCACAGAAAAAACAGAATTTTCAGAGAAAAAAGTGATTTCCTCTTTATTCACAAAAAGCTGAAGAATCACATCCCTGCATATAATTAAGTAATTTCTAATTAATGCAATGTGAAAATTTAATACAATCTACGTAGTTTTGTGGGTTCAATATGAAAAATCGTAACCAACACTTGGTTAAACTTTTTGAAAAATGAATTAGTGTATCGAATTTTAACGTGTAACTGATATCTATCAGTTTAACATATCTAACTAGTTTTTATGTTACTTTACGAATCGCTAATTATAAAAATCTGATAGTCAAATTTTTACACAGAGCTATAATGTATCTATTTATTTTTATTAAGATTACTCATACTCTGAAATATAAAGCATATATTACTAAGCAGCATTAATCTTTTTATGAACATTATTTTAATGAAATAATTAAAAATAAGATATAATTGGGTAGTTCTTGCAATTAAAAATAATATACCTTTTTTCTGCGATTCCCTCCTCTTTTTCCTACGTCGAGGTTCTTTATCTGCCATTTTATATACCAAGAAAATAAATAGGTAACTTATATACTTATTTTTAATTTAATTTTTAATACACAGATACCATAAAACCACACAAAATAAAACAGTCATGTTTCTTTGGTTTCTACAAGTTGAGTAGAAAAAATCCTGTAGTTTCGCTATTAAAAAAAATATATAAAATTACGCCTTAAGGAAATAAAGAATGATTTCACTTAAATCATAATCTGTGATTTAAATAATGCATGGTTTTAAAGAGTTTTAAAAACTTTTATTAACATAAGGAAGTTATAAAAATATTATTTCCTTAAATTTACTTTTGACAATGGCAACTCATGGTAGAATTTTTGTTTATTTTGTTTTTGTTTTGCTTGCCCGGGAGTTTTGCATTTCATTCTGTGGATGTTGCGGAACAGCTGAGAAAAGTCCTATTTTCCTTGTTTATATTTCGTGATGGCTAATATTTCTGTAAACAGTGTACATAATTCTGATATTAATCAAAAACTATATTCTGATTTCTATTTTAAAATTCTTCAGTGTAAGAAATCTGAGTTGAAACCAGATCATTTAGATGTAATTCGTGATTTTTATCGCCAATCAACTGTGCACTGCTCAGAACAAACTATGTCATCGTTAGGATTACAAAAGTATAAAGCCGAGTTGTTTACAAAATATTTTAAATTAGTAGACGATGTGAAACTAGATGGCTTGTTACAAGTCATACCTGATACAGATAGTAAAAATTATTGTTCAGTATTGTCTGTTCCACAAAATTCAATGACGAAATTCAGCAACTTTTTATGCAGTTTTAAAAAGTCATCAACGGAAGGATTAAAACCGTCTGCATTTAATCCTTTAAATCCAATTAAGGGCGGAGTAAATTTATCAGCTTGTAAAAATATTGGACAAACTAAAGAAAACTTTCAAAGCAGAGTAACAAAATCAAGTGATTTTAATCAGAAAAGAATATTCAAAAAGATTAAATGTGAAGATCTTGCCGAAAGCAGTATACCTAGTAAAAAAGCTTGTACTCAACCAAAGAAGGCAGCTTGTGTGTCAGAAGCAGGTTTCGTATCTGCAAGTAGTATGTATCGAAATCCTTTAAAAAAGGCTAATAATAAATCTGATGAAATCACAACAGAATCAAAATCTAATGAGAATGATGAACATTCTGAACTTAGAAATGATGACACTTTAAAGCACTTTGATAAAAAAATTGTGGATATTGTTTTGAATGAAATTATGGATTTCAGTCCAAATATTCGATGGAGTGATATTGCTGGGTTAGAATTTGTGAAAACTACAGTTCAAGAAATTGTCATTTGGCCTTTACTGAGACCTGATATTTTTACTGGACTCAGAGCCCCTCCCAGAGGTATTCTCCTTTTCGGCCCTCCTGGCACAGGTAAGACTTTGATTGGGAAGTGCATTGCAACCGAATCAAATTCTACATTCTTTTGCATTAGTGCTTCGTCGTTGGCTTCCAAATGGGTCGGAGAAAGTGAGCAAATGGTCAGGGCCCTATTTGCAGCAGCTCGTCTCAACCAACCGGCCGTGATATTCATTGACGAAATTGACTCTTTGCTCTCACAGCGAAGCGACAAGGACCAAGATTTCACAAGGAAGTTAAAAACTGAGTTTCTCGTGCAATTTGACGGAGCTAAAACCAACACGGAGGAACGAGTCTTGGTAGTCGGAGCGACTAACAGACCTCATGAGCTGGATGAAGCGGCAAGGAGGAGATTTGTGAAAAGATTGTACGTGCCGCTTCCCGATGAAGCTGCTCGCAGGCAGATTATCAAGAAGTTGATAGAAGCTCATCGACATGATTTATCAGACGAGGATTTGCAAAAGATCTGCGACAAAACAGACGGTTACTCTGGTTCAGACGTTGCTCATTTGTGTAAAGAAGCTGCTATGGGCCCCATTCGATGCATCGGCCCGGAAAACATCAAAACTGTATCCCTGGATCAAGTTCGTCCGATTGCCCTGTGTGATTTTATGGATGCTTTACGTCAGGTTAGGGCAAGTGTGGTAGCTGATGATCTTAACTATTATATGGATTGGAATAAAAAATTTGGGAGCTTTGGGATTCAGTCCTAAAAATGTTTACCTTTGGTTTTTATTTAAGTGATAAATAGTCATATTTGCTGATTTTGCATAAATATTTTAATTTTATTAGTTCATAAAGCCTATTATTAATTTTCCTTAACAACTGAGAACATAAGTTTGTCTTTTTGCTTTGTTATAGACACTACTTTATTTGATAACAATGAAAAATGTGAGGATGTTTGGAAAACTCACTATCATGTAATAAACTTCAATTTTAAGTATTTATAAATATCCTCTTTAGTTTTATAATGCATCTTAATGCATAAATCAAGTTCTCGACTTAGCTTCTTAATAAAATGTTATCAGTTATAACCACACAACTGTTTGTTTTTTTTTTTTTTTTTTTTTTTTTCCTCCTTTTTTTAGAATATTCTCAATATATGAACTATGAATGAAGGTTTAGGTGAATTTTTGTTCAAACCACAAGAAATTAGTCTTGATACAAGGTTTTTGTCAAAAGTTAGTAATTTATAGATTTTTATTAACACTTGAGTATTATTCTATGTAAAGGTCAAAATTAATGATCACCACATGCCATGTGGCGACTATATTTTTGAAAGTGGAGACTGCAAATTTAGGGGGAAAGTTCATTAGTAGAGTAGAAGCATGTTGCCAAGCCTGATAGGATCACCAAAGCTTATGGTAACTAAAAAGGTTTGGTACTGTGCCGATGCAGATTAATTATTTATCAACCGTTTTGCAGAAATGTGTTGTTGCTTATGTCATGAGAAAATTATGTTATTGGTTTGATAATGTAACTGATAACTGTTAAAGTGAAGTTATATAAGTGGTACGTTTCCATTTCGTTATAACTTTTCTCCCAAATTTATGTACCAGTCGCCACAGTTTATTTTTTCACTTTTTCAAGGACTTTTTCAAAATCATTATGTATTGAAAGTAAAATAGAAACAGGAAACGCTCAAACAGATGTTCTTGACAGGAGGCAACAAAACTCAGAGATCAATTTTGGCATGACAGAAGAGGAGCAATAGGGCTGGATCATTGATAGAGGAGATTAGTACTGCTTGCCCAGTTAGGAAGAGTGATAATCTGTTATGGAAATTTGGCAAAGCATACAATTGCAATTTGAAGCAGATGCCTGCACCTGTTTGTTTTTGCAAAATTTCCTGTACCTGCAATGTACGAGTTCTCTTCTTGGGAACAAAAATCAGACAAGTGGCGAGCATTAGTTAACTAATTCTTTTGCTTATTAATGATATTTGTTAATACCAAAAAATTAAACATATCAAGATTTATTCCGTTTAATGGCCAGCAGAAAGCATAAAGCTGATGACAGATGTCAATCTCGGAAAATTACAACATTCTTAATGAATAAAGAACAGGGGAGTATGTAAAGCAGGCAGCTGTGGGAGGATTTAAAAAAAGGGATACTTTGTTCTCGAAACAGGCACTTTTGTGTACCTTGTAAAAAATATTCAAAATTGGTTTGATGCAATCTCAAAATGGTTAAAGTTTATTCCAAAACCTTCATTTTGTAAAGGCTATGACATCTAATAATAAAAGCCGTTGTCTGCAACGCTTCTAGGATCAACCCATCACTCCTGATGCATCTGGCAGCCATGTTGAGATTTTGATTAAAACGACATTTTTATCTCTAACTAAAAGCAAAATCTTTTTGTACAGTTCGAAAGGTCTCTAAAAAATTAACCTTTTTCAAACTTGCAGTTGCTTTCAACTCTAAGTATCTAGCGAGATATCTCGCCTTGAAAAAGTAAACACAATCAAAGCAATGATTCATTCCTTGATTCACTGAAAAAAAATCATGGAATATAGTCTCTCTTGTAGATCAATGAGAGAAAAAGAGCAACAGATTGTTTGGTGGCAACATTTATTAATTATATTGTTAACTAAATCATTAAAAATTTCCATCATGAAGCGCCGTGTGTGCTCTAGGTTTCACATTTTGGCCGCAAAGTGACCAAACTGGTCACCAAAGGCAGCTAGTAAATTCAGATCAATGCATGTCATGAAATAATGCAAATTTTCAAACAAAAGGTCACTTTTTATTTCTAAACAAATTCCTAACTCTAATGCTTAGAAAATACCTTTAATAACTATAGATAATCTGAAGTAGGAAGGCCAGATAATGATTACACTAAGCAATCATGTAGAACAAAACCTTGCAAGTGTGCAATACAGCTAATTGTAAACAATAGAAGCTGCTATCATTTATACTAATAGCTTTCACTAAAGTGGCAGTCTAGAATTGTTATGTTTGATAATTACGAAACAATCAGAACCACATTTGAGGATCGACATCAAAATCATTTTGAACCGCTTCCTTTCCAGTTTCTCCCAATTGAAAGTGTTATATGCCAGACTGCAGTTATCTGTTGCTGCACTAGTTGAATACAACATCCCAGGTACCTCTTTTTGGGTTATATGGATGAAATAAAGAAGCGATAATTATCTAAAAACCTTTTCAATTTGGAATAAAGTAACCATTTGTAAAAGGACATTTTATTGGGTTGCATTCATGAAAAATGTCTCATTTCATTGCTTGGAATTTCGTGAAGGGACAGTTGCACATCGTGTTTTGTAAAGGGCTGTTTCAATAGATCGTATTTCTGTTATGGTATTGTTTTAATAGAGTGTTTTGTAAAGGGGCTGTAAAACATTCGGCAATCTTGACTGTGATGATCCCTGTAATGGAAGGAGCGAGATACAAGCTCTGGCAAATAATTTTGAAAACATGGACATACCAGGGCAAAGGGGGAGGGGAGGACTGCCTGGCAAAGGGTTGCCGGGTGCCGCATCCAGCTTAACTGGTTTTTAAAAAATGGCTTTTTAAACAGAGGTAATAGGGGGACACTACAGAAAATGCTTCCAACAAAGGCAAGAATTTAGATAGGAAAAAAGGCTGAAATTTTGTCCATCACCCAAATAATGCAAGAGGCACCTTCTACAAACTGGGAAGATTTTCGTGTGGGTCCCACTTAAAAATTAATTTTTTTAATTTATTTAGATTTAATGCTCTGAAAATATTAAACAATACCATAAAATTTTCTCTCCCCCTCTCTCTCTACATATATGTACATATACATTAGGGTGGTCACAAGCTATATGGGGAAAAAAAATTTTAATGTTATTTTTAGGGCTCCCCCCTAAAAGTTGCCAATTGACTAGAAAATGAGATCGGTAAAGTTTTAGCTCAATTGCATAATATTAACCCCTGCCGCATCGAGGTTGAATTCTTGAAAAATTTCGATTTTTGCCAAAAATATGAAGTTTTTCCTTCATTTAGTATAAACTATTTGCTCTACAAACCTGGTTCATGTTTTATTTCATGATGTTGTTTTATTTCATGTTTAAAAATGTTGTTGTTTCGAACTTTTACTCTCAACAAAACCAATATTTAATGGCATTCAGTGTTTTTTGGTCAGTTTGTGAGTCGTAGCACCAAAATCTACATTTTTGTAAAATTAGTGAAAAAAGATAAATTAAGAATTTTAAATACTTTTGACCGTTTCTTGTATTATTTGCATCAATAAACAAAAAATAAATCAAGAATTTTCATAACTTAAACTACAATTCATGAAATATTTGTATTTATTTAGTTTGCATTTCTGCGCTTCAAAAGAAAGATCTTGATTTGTATTTCAGTTGAAGCACATCTAAGTCAAACGTCTCAAATTCACTTTATTAAAATGCTATTGTTGTTACCTGTTATTATTTACTTTTAGAATGGACATGGGTGCCCATACGTATTGGCAAGGAGGGGCTATGCCTCCTCTAGCTCCCATATTATCGTTATGATTTTCATTTAAAGTGGTTTAACACTAAAACATAGTATCTTTCCGGTGCAGGACCCTTGACGTGCAATGAGACTCCGAAGACAAGAATTTCGCAAACCAAGAATTGATTTCATCAAAAGCAGATTTTAAAATTCTGATTTAGAGAGTGCTGTTGTTCACTGGGATGGAAAAATGCTTCCTCATATTTTTAATAAAGAAATTGTAGAGAGAAAAACGATTTTAATTAGCTGTGGCGATGAAGAACAGTTAATAGGAGTTCCTCAGCTTGAAAATAATATGAGAATAACTCTCAGGCAAAAGCTGTACTTACAGCAGTTAAAGAATGGGAGGCAGTTGGTAAAATTCAGGCAATGTGTTTTGATACCACTGGTTGCCTTAGGGGAGCGTGCATTTTTTGCTGCAGCAATTACAGGATCGAAATCATTTATATTTACCTTGTCGCCACCATATTTTAGAAATCATCCTAAAATCTGTTTTGATTGAAAAGTGGGCAAAGCTACTTCTCTTCATCCAGATAATTAAAAAAAAAAATTCAGATTGGGTGGTCTAAGTTAGACAAGACAAAGTACAAAACTGCTATCGAAACTATTACATAAAGAATACAGAATTTGGAAGAAATTTCAAATTTTCTTGAAGAACATTTAAGAAATCAACAGCTCAGAGATAACTATGGAAAAATAACTAACTGTAGAATAATAACAGGAATAACTAAAGAATTAATACAACATTATTTAATTTTTATAAGAGTCTTCCCAAATTGACATTTCTTTCAGAGTATCTGGTGCTGTTCATTATGCCAGGTGGATGTCTAAGGCAAATTATTGTTTCAAAATACTTCTTTTCAGACATCAGGTCTCATTAACAGATTTAGAAAAAGGAGCTATTAAAGACATTTGTTTATTTATAATAAATATTTATGTAAAGGCATGGTTCAACACTCCCACTCAGACTTTAGCCCCAATCAAGACATAAAATTATTAGAATCATTTGTTCAATACTAAAAATTTGATAAAGAGTCTGCAAACAGCGATCTATAAAATGATAAGCCATCTTTGGTATCTTAACTTGGAGCAAGTTGCATTTTCATTTTTTGAAGACAATATTGCAAAAAAAAAGTCAAATTAAGCATGGCTGTAAAATTAATTGCACTTGAAAAAGAAACTGATGATGATGATGATAAAGATGTAAGAGCAACAATGTTTCAACGAAGTGGATCATTTATTGGACAAAGAAGTTGATTTTTTTATTTCATCTCGAACAGTAATTTTTTTAAAGAGATTTAATTTTAATATGCAATTTTTTAATACTGATCCCGATGTATGGTATGAAAATCAGTATTATTTGAAAGAAAAAGAAAAAACTGAAAGCTTTTAAGGTTTTTAATGACTCAGTTGAAAGGGGAGTAAAATTAATCCTATGATTCAATTCCTGTTTAACCGAGGATGAAGAACAAAAGCAGTTTTTACTATAGGTAGTATCCGAATGTAGAAAAACTTTTCCAGACTCTTCGAAAGCCACATTATCTAAGCCTTGCCACTTAAAAAAAATAATTGTAAACATTAATAATTTTTTTTTATAATGTGCTTGTTTTTAGATACATAAGTTTAATAATCAAATATATCTGAACTTTAGTCGTTCTCAATTATATGCCTTCTTTGACCTTATTTTCTGTTAATTATTTTACTTAAATTTCATTTTTTTTTAAATTTCAGATTTTTTCAAAAATAAAACCTTTATTTTACACACAAAAAATAAAGAAAAACAAAAGGAGGAAAGACTAAATAGAATTTTTTTAATTAGCATAACAAAGCCAACTTTTAGGATTCAGATCATACCTAGTCCTGAAAAAAGCATAGATAAATGCTTTTTTCAGGACTAGATATGATCCGAATGTTACCCCCTGAGCGTTTTGGAAATGGGCAAATAATCTAAAGTTGTTTTCACGTTAAAATTTTCATGCACTTTTTAAATTATAAAAAATAAAAATTTTAATAGGAAGATTTGCAGTTATTTTTAAAAAAAGGCTCCTACATACAAACTTTAATATCAAACATATTTATGATTTCACATTGTTATAAATGATTAATATTATAGATGAATTGCATTGAAAACTTTAATAAAGTGGACGGGATTTGACATCACAACCGTTTGGAGAGTTAAATCTGTAAGTTTTTGCATAAAAGTGATGTGTAGCTCATCAAGGCATTAAGTTTTCTTATGAAATGAGACCAACATTATGTTCCTAGACTCAATTTTATCCATTTTATGATGGAAAAACTGATTTTTTTGCGAAAATATGCGGTTTTTCAAAACTTTAATCTCAATGCGGCACGGGTTAATATTATGCAAATGAGCTGAAACTTTACCAATCTCATTTTTAAGCCTATTGGCAACATTTTGGGGGGTGCCCCCCAAAAAATTCAAAAGTTGATTTCTTGTGACCACCCTAATATACATATAACTTTGTGATTTATTGTAAATACATGTCTATGATCGGTATGTAAGGAATAAAAGCTTAGGTCAGTGTTTTTGGAACACCCTGTAAATACTGGCAGGGTTTTTTTTATTAGTAGTAGATAATTTCTTAAATGTATATTTTAAGACTATTATAAAATGTGGAAAAATTATTTTATTTTTACTGTGCTTGCTTTTGTAGCATGGCTAAATAAGTAATTTAATGAAAATATGCAATATGCATGCGGTTAATCCGTTCCAGACTATTGCAACAAGTAAATTTAAAGGAAGTAGGATTCTTTATTTATAAATCAAATATTTTCATAGTTAGGGCATACAAAACCTGTTTACAGCCAAAATATGTTTCTTAACACTAGAAGTCAAAGCCCATTGTGGAGGCAATTACAACAGGCGAAAAAACAATTGAAAAAAATATGTCTACCTTTGATATATTTCATCATCGTCCACCTAAAATAAATAACTTCATATTCAATTTTTATTATATACCCATATTCAATTTAATGTTCTTCTGGAAACGTGTGGAAACTTTCTGCATTCAAATGATTTCGTTTTGTGTACCCATATCAATGCTTCAAACAGATGATCATTTTAATGAAAAAAAAATTAAACTATGTTATCTGGAAAAACTGTTTTAAAGAACTGAAATCACAATTTTCTCTTCAAAGCCTGATGACCATGGACTTCAAATATGACATAGTCACTTGCAGAGCCTAATTTTGTAATGCAAATGATTAGCTTTTTTATTCTCAGAAATAAAATTGAGCTGAAAATAGCAAAATATTGATTGCTTAAAAATTAGGAAACGGATGGATTTTCAGATTTTTAAAGTACCAGATTATTTTTGTACATAATTATGAAAAATTTCAAGTAGATCACACAAACGATGTAGATGTTATTATGCTTTTTAATCTTCTTGGAGTAATGGAGGTAAAAGTTCTATCTTGAAGTGGTTACCTGGTATTGTTAGAGTCTGGGATCAGCGTAGCTATATAGTAGGATTATTAGTCTCATGAAATATATACGTATTACACATATCAAATATCCAGAGGTGGGCAAGTTAATACATAAGTTAAATTTTCAAAAATTTAATTGAAAATTAAAGTTAACCACCAGAAAGTTGCACTGCTGTTTAACCATTGCCCATTACCTACACCTACATAGAAGAAAAAGCTTTCATTTGGTACAAAGGTAAATAAACAAGTGTAGTTTAATTAGCTTAAGTGTTTGATGTTTTTAGGGAAAAACACAAACATATGCACCATACAGTAATAGTAATCAGTTATTGATCATCATTTTGAATTAGGTGCATGTTCCTCTTTATAAACATCGGCATATTAAAATAGTCATCCCACAGCAGTGATCACTTTACCTGTAAAATATCTTCTGAAGAAAGATGCTCAACTGCAGCACTAGATGGAAATGTTATATTTAACCCCTTAACGCATTTGCCTGTGTCTGACATAGGCAAAAGTTACCGGCAAATTTGCACATGCCCATGTCTCACACAGGCAATCTTGTATCTCATGTTATTTTATTTATGCCCATCTGAGATCCATTCTAGTAAAAATAGATAGGCTAGATTATAATTAAAACTTATTTACCATAGGTGGGACCACTATGCAGCATTTTTCTTGGGTAAATTACCAAATAACTTTCACTATACCAATATATTAATTTTCTGTCAAAAAAAAAAAAATACCAATCTTTCACCAGTTTTTCAAAAAAAAAACCTTGTGCTTTAAAAGCTTAGTAAAAAAAAAACTAGTTCACCTGGAGCCAGTGGCTGAAAGATTAAGGGCATGTCCTTCTCAGAGCCATTGCTAAGACTTTTTTTAGGGGGTGGGGGGAGATGTCGATAAACTGCCACGTCAAATATCTGTTTTCACCAACTTACTTATCTTTTTATCAACTATATTACTAACTTTTTACTTTTGCCAACTGGATTTGCATAATTTTGCCAAGTGTACCAGAAACAGAAAGTAAATTATCATTTTTGTTAAAACTTTTTTACCAATTTTGCCAAGTTTAATAGAATTTTGCGAGTTTTAGGGGGAAGGGGGGGAGACTACTCCCCAGTAAGGCGAGGCATTTCTCGACATTGCACACACTGTTGTCTAAACTTGCAGAGAATGGGGAAGATGTCTCTTTTAGCAATAGGAATTCCTTTGATCTCCCCAAAAAAAAAAACACTTTATCTGGATCATGGGTTGAAGATAGTCCGAGACAAACCCTTTTAACATAGGCACAGGGGCGTAGCCAAGGGGGGGGTTAGGGGGTCATAACCCCCCCCCCCCATGAGAAATTTTTTACCATACAAAATGTATATTCTTCACTACATTATCACACACACGTATACATATATATATGAGTTGTAGTAGTCGTAACCCCCCCCTCCATGAAAAATTTCTGGCTACGCCCCTGCATAGGCATATAGCAAAATCTCAACAATGGGATTGGAGCTATTGTTGAGGAGTCATTAGTGGCATTGCCTCCTATGTTGCTCACCAATGTATACCCAGCTTTAAGCGTACTGTCTGGGGTTTGATTACCATTCATCACTGGTTGTTTGCATTTGTCCTATGAACTGCAAATTTCTTTTCTCTGTGCTAGTAAAAACTTTTATTGTGCTGTCCACTTTATTTGATGTGGATTTATAAGTGGGTTCTTGTGACCAAGCAAACACAATGTTCCAAATACAACAACTACTGGTTCACATAGAAATGTAGCATCTGCAACTAAGTCTTGACTTTTCTGAGTTTTGTTTTTCAGAGATATTTGTGGCCTTTGATAATATAAGAGGCTTGGCTTTGTTATGCAGATAAATAAAACAAGTAATTCAGTTAGATTAAGTATGTGATGCTTTTAGAAAGAAAAAAATTAATGCATTGAAATTCTTTTGGGTGGCCCTGTAAATAAACTATCTACTAGATTGGAACAAATAAGGGAGAAACACAACTAGATGCTACAACAATTCTAAATATAAAATTTCAATATTCAATAACTGATAGTGTCGAGATATGTGAGTTATATACATACATACATCCAGACTTCAGAAAAAAAGAAGTCAAGATTGATTGTACATGCATAAATACAAACATACATACATGTTTATGTTGAGGCATCTCTAAAAAACTCTTTAAAAAAACAATCTTTCACCAGTTTTTCAAAAAAAAAAAAAAAAAACTTGTGCTTTAAGGGCTTAGTAAAAAATTTCATTAAAACTAGTTCAAATAAGAAATAGTCAAAATCGACCTTTTTCATCAAAATCTGCATACCAAAATTTTTCGCCATCAGTATACGTCCTTTTACTTCATACAAGGAAATAAAAAAGAATGATAGTTTCCAGCTGGTCTTCCATTGAGAAGGTACTACAGATATTCGATTCTAAATTTATATTAGATGCCACACATTTTTTTTTAACTGATATTTATTTTTTTTCTCATATATCAGTTCTTATCACCCCCATTGGCTGTATGATCTTGCTTGTCTCCCTCCTCCTCAATTGACACTAATAATATTTATATTAAACTTTTTACACCAGGCTTTCCAAGTGGTACCAGATGGAAAACTTTGGTTGAGTTTGTGTACATGTGAGTGTTGAGGATCAAATAGCTTAGTCCACATAAAAAACTCGCAACAAAACTACATTTTTCCTTAGAAAAAAGAATAATGCTTTTTTTCAAATGTTACAATAGGTAAGTCAATGCTTGAAAAAAAGGCACAATTTATTTTTTCTTTCTATAAAGATTAAAACACATCGGCACTAAAGAAAAAAGGTCAGTGTACACCTGACCCAGAAAAAAAGTTGACAGGGTACAGAACCCTTTGAAAAATGCCACACATGAAGACTGTATTACAAGAAAACAGACAAGAATTGATAAACATGGGCATAATAACTATGGGTGTTTTTGCAAAAACTAATGTTGTACTGAGTAACAGCTATTTATTTCACGAACCAGTACTGAGTACCAAGAAGCTGCAAAAAAGAATCACTAATTTGCAAAGGAAGAAATTTGTACTTTTTAAAATGAAAATATGTAATTGTCTTTTAAGCTAACATAAATTCAATAAAATTATAAAATTATTTAAAACTGATCAGAAATAATTAGTATTAAATTTGTATTCAGTATTAAATTTCATCAGAGTAGCATATAAGTGTTATTTTAAATTTTATTATGATTTTGTCAAATGAAATATTTTCAGAGATTGATAGATTACTTACAAACTTGGCCATAAAAACTCTTTAAAATAATAGTTGGATGAGAAAATTGCATACTTGCACGTGAAAATATATCAATACTTTATCAACGAAATGTATGCATATACACAGAGTGTTCTCAAATTCAGAGGCATCAAGAGGAGAAAAACTTACCATAGAACATGAAGTTGCAAACTACGTTGAGAGGGTGAAAATGGCTAAAAATGCATGCATGTCATCATTCTACAATTTTGACATCACAATGGAACAACAAAAGTGCAATGCTAACTACGAAAAGATTTATTTGATTAATTATTACAAGAGTTGTTGGAAATGGCACAGCCCACAATGACATAAAAATGAACCCCAGAGGCACTTGAAGATGCCAGGAATGGTTTTTAATTTTAAATGCTTTTGATGTCTGTGCAACAGTATGACATCCATCTGGCATCCACCTTTCATCTCCTCTGGATTCAAAGTCTGTGTTTTTTACAATTTTCACCATCTCATCATGGTTTATGATGTCATGTTCTTTGGTAAATTTTCATCCTCTTGGTGCCTTCTATCAGCCCTTTGAATTCATCTGTCAAATTTGAGAACACCCATACACAGATCAGGCTCACTGCCATACTTAATATTTAAAGCTTCTAATTTTGTGCAAACTTGATTTAAAAAAATTTTTTTGTGTGTGCCTCTTCTACCACTGCTTATAGCATCTGCATGTCTCCTCAATAGGGGTCGATGCAGACAAAAACTGGGTACGTTTTGCAGCCCCTACGCATAATTACAATCTATTAAAACAGCCCCTTCACAAAAATACAATCGATTAAAATGGCCCTTCATTGGCATTTAACCCTACTTTTTAATCTGTTTTATCAATTGTTTTTTTTAAGTGACTTTTATTTAAAAAATTGGTATGAAAATTTACAAAAATAAGCAGTTTTCACAAAAATGGGACCCTGGAAAAAATTCCTGGACTGACCCTTGAGTATTGAAACATTTTAGAATTCACTCATTTACAAAAGTAAAAAAATCTTTATTTACAAAGTATAAAAATATTCCATGCAGCAAAAATACTATTTAAAGCTATAATGAATAAAATTCAAATAAAAAAATTCTCATACAGTCATAAATATTAAAATAATTGTAAAATAAAATTTCAAAATATCCCTTAAACAAAACAATATCCAAATACATATAACTTTTGTTTCTTTTTACAAAATTTTAAATATAAAATACATTAACTCTAATATGAAAAGAATTACTAGTCACTCTTAAGGAGTGAACTACAGCTGAAGAATCCATCCTCTAAAGCAGGTATGGGCAACTTTCATGAAGTTGCGAGCCAAGCTTTAGGATAAGTAGTGGACAGTATAATTGGGATTTCGAATGGTTTATATGGAGTTTTGATATCTTCCGCAGGGAGGACTATGTCCAGTCTGCGGGTCGGATGTTGCCCACATATTCTTTAAAGATATGAACATCTTATCCATGTAAAACGGGGCTCCTTTTAATCAAATTATTTTGGAATATTTATTCAATTTATAAATATTTAAATTCACAGGCTTTAATTTCTTGCATACCAATATATACTATATATATATATATATATATATTTTTTTATTTAAGATTAAGTACTTACTTTTTTAGAGGTTGAAAGCTTTGGTTGCCGTTTTAGGTTTAAGGAGTGACTATTTACTCTATTCATTTTAGAGTGTTGAAACATTTATATATGTTCATAATAAATACAGAATTACAAGTCAAATGTTTAAAACAAGTAAAACTAACACAACTCAAATTGACAAATTTAGCACTATCAAAGGCTTTTTTGCATAGTGCCGTGTTAATGGAATGTTCGTGAGTAAAAAAAAAAAAAAAAAAAAAAATGGAATTGTTCATCTAATCATTTCATGATGCCAATTTTAATATAAACTATAATTTTGATTTCATTACAGGCTGGAGATACTTGTAATAAGAATCATGCACCTAAAAAGAAAAAAAAAATGTAATTAAAAATTGAAATACAAGAATATTTATTGTGATGAATAATGCTGAGTTTATAAAAAGCATTTGACAAACTTTTAAGTTGGATTCCAGCTACTTATGGGATGACTTACAAAACTGCAGCAAAAGGGAAGGGGGAGTATGATAAGAGAGACATGCTTTATGCAGATATTCACTAAACTAGATTTTTACTTATATTAATTTTTTTTTAAATCACACCAAATTTTAGTTATAACAAGTGGCTTTATGGCAAAGTAAATTAAGAGTGAACAGCTGTGAAACTCAGCTCATGTATAAAGCAACTATTAGTCAAAATTAATTTGGCTGTATCATCTCTAATGTCCTTCAAGCTATGTGAATTGGATAGTCAGCCATCTCATGGAGAAGCATGCCAGCAACCATTTTCTAGTACTACAGCATAATTAATGAATTCACAGTTTTATTTCTATTTCATGAACAACTTCCACAGTAAAACAGTCACAGACTGAATTTGTATGACACAGCTTACTCCAGCTTATGGAAATTTTGCATTTATTTCATGTAAATAGATTTTTTAAACAATACATCATTTTCAGATGAATTAGTGTATTTATTTTATATAAAAAAATAGAGAAACAAGAACATGTAGTAGGTTCTCAACCTCTGCATATATTTCAGAGGAATGGTTTTATTGTTTAGTCAGTTATGACATCGGATATCTGTTAATTAATGAATATGTCATTTTCATCTCCGGAAGAGCAAAAGAAATGTCAGATATTTGGACTGCATTTCGTTTGCAACATAAATCCTGTACATGAAACTGTGATATTTTAGCAATAGCAGTCTTTCATTTATTAATTACCTTAAATTTCAGGCTCAGGTTCTGACTTAAATAATATCTTTCATGTTTGGGTGGATTCAAATTAAAAGTCCTGAGGCTTTGCTTTTGAAAATGAGTTCAA
The DNA here is from genome assembly GCA_038373885.1 of Cheiracanthium punctorium. Taxonomy (NCBI): domain Eukaryota; kingdom Metazoa; phylum Arthropoda; class Arachnida; order Araneae; family Cheiracanthiidae; genus Cheiracanthium; species Cheiracanthium punctorium. The sequence goes on from JAWZYV010011848.1 coordinate 353,248, forward strand.
ACTCATCACTAATGTAATGATTGTAACTGATTGTAATGAAAAAAATATATAAACTTGTAGATTTCAGATACTTTACAACTTTTTCTGCAGATTCCAGTCCCCTCCTCTTTCTGACTACATTACTGTTAGACTTTCATATAGTATACCTTTTATTATTTTACTCCAAAAGTTAATTTGCATTCCTTGTATTGCTTTTTTTTTTTTAATCTCCCAGTAATAGAGTAAATAGTTTATTATTCAAACTAAGTTATTAGCCCATGTAAATTGTAACAAAATAAAAATTAATTATTAAATATCAATTTTAGTTAGTTTTTAACATTAATAAAATTTAATGTTTGAAAGAAATAATTTCTTTTAAATTAACTACTTTGATTTTCAAAAATGCTTTTAACTTAAGAAATTTAAGTCTGAAAATTATCCTAAAGTTTGATTTAATAATTTTTTAAAGTAAAAAATGTTGAATTTGCTGGTCTTTTTTAATGGACTGATTAATATCATGATTTGAATCCGGTTAGAAGACATCATTAAAATATAAAAATTTAATATTTTCAATAATAATTACATCTTTATACAATTAAAACAATTAAGCTACAAAAGACTATTATTTGGTTTTGTATAACTCAGTTTAAATGATTATTACTTACAAATTTAATATTTATTTTAAATAACATTGTCTACTGCTTAAAATTGCATTTAAATATTTTTTTTAAGTCCGTTTTTCTTCAACTTTGCCAAACATGCCAATAAGTGTCAAGCATATGCATTTTTGTTTCATACACTTACTTCAAATATGCTGCAAAGGAGAACTTTATTAAAACCTTACTTTTTTAGCTCTGCTTTTAATATTTCATTTTCTATTCCTTCAACTCTCAAAATATTACCAATCTAATCCATAATGCAATATAATTTTTTTCTCTAACCTGTTTTTGATTCATGGGTGTCTTCTGAGCCCATTCATATAATCTTTCATAAACATTCCCATCATAGCAACCAAGAGCGCTACTCAGAACCATGTCATGAAAATCAAAGGCATCAACAAGGGCAACAGCATTTGGCCGAAGAAGAGCCAGCATCTCAAGCATATAATCATGCATCTTATTGATACGATCTTCAGTCAAACCAACCTAGAACAATATTTTTATAAAGCAAAAAATTATATTTTACATTTCAGATGGTACATAACACAAAATTATTCATAAAATAAAAATTCAGTTCAACAATATGTAGATTTACTGTATTACATTTTTACAACCTGTGAGTTACAAAAATGTGTTTATAGATAGTTTTTAAAACCTGTTTCTAATTTATTTACAACTACCCTCTTTAATCCTATGTATGTAATAAGTTCCCACAAAACCTTCTACAAAAGGAAATGAGTAGCAAACTTTTATTAACAAATTATTTTTAACATGCACTAATCAGAGTTAGCTATTTGCCCATATACCTAACTTTTGAACTCTTTTCTTTTTTTTTAACATTGTTTGACCATTAACAAAAAAATTGTATTACTAGCTAGATACAGGGGTCGATCCAGGAATTTTTTTCCACAGTCCCACTTTTGTGAAAGCTGCTGATTTTTGTAAATTTCAGTATTTTTGTGAATTATTTACAAAACAAATTAAAATATATATTAAAATGCAATGAAAGGTTGTTTTAATCTATTGTATTTTTGCAAAGGGGCCATTTTAATTGGTCACAATTTTGTGAATGGGCCATTTTAATCAATTGAAATTTTGTGAAGGGGCCGTAAAATGGACCCAAATTTCATCTGCATTAATCCCTGAGATATCAAAGAGAAATAAATAATTCAACCCAAATAATTAGTAAATAAATTACTCTTAAGACCGGTATATTTAATTAACAGTATACAGCTTTTATTAAAAGAAATAAGAAATAGAATACTCTAGCTTCCAAATCAGAAAATCATACTCATCCACATATTCATTAGATTCTTCTTTATTTTTAAGATATTTGAACACGTTGATCATATTAAACCAAAAGTTTAAAAAAATACTCTTTCTATGTGCTGGGCAGTTAATCAACTCATTCCAAACTTTCAATGCTCTCATTTGTAGAATGTTTTACCAAAATACATGACTTATGTTGAATTTTTTTCTTTATGCATTTCAAGATCAGTACATTCTATTAAATCTTTTTTTTTTTTTTTTTTAAACAAGAACATGTATATTATGTTTAAATATATAGCACATTTTTTTTTTAATTCTAAAATATGGATAGAATAATATGGTATGATTTTCACATTAAAAAGAAACAAAAACATGGGCTGATTTTTTTTTAAACAATACTACTATGCAGAAACAGAAAAATATTGCTTAAAGACATTCAAATGCTACACAAAAAAAAAAAAAATTCATTCCCAAAATTGAGTTAAATATTTTGTCCTTTACTACTGTTAAAATTAGGAAAATTATAAAGCTTTAAAGAATAACATCTTTTGAGCATTTTTACGTGTTTCTTTTAATATTTTTACATTTAAATTGTTTTATTTTTATATTCTCGAGAGCATAAAAATAAAACTATTTAAATGTCAGTTTTCAACTGCTCAAACTATAACCAACTGATATTATTTTTCAAAATTTACTGGATTCTTTTAACAATAGTTCAAAATATCTCAAGAACTATACAGATAATACATGAATTACCATCATAAAAATACCAGGCTGTTCATAAATATTCTGAAGAAGATAAAGGTAGCATAACTGTGTAAGTACTTCCTTCAGATTACTTGACACAGGACTTCTTTGAACCCATCTTACATATTTTTGTACAATATAGTACTGAACATGAGCCTGTGAAAAGAAAGGTAATACATTGACCAAGGTCATAGAGGTAATAAATATAATCTAAAAAACTCTTTGTTTCAAGATATATAAGAATCAGGCATGTATCCAGCAAAACAATTTGGGGGGGCTGGACCCCCCTTAAATACCTCCTTGATAAGAATCCCTATTTTATCTTAATAGCACAAACCAAACTAAACTATGAAAGCATAGATTAAACATTCTGTCTTTCTTATGACAATTTCAAATGCATGAATTATTGGTTAAGTAGTACTTAGTTTCAGTTTTCCTTATGTTTACTTTGAAACAGTTGATGAAAAATATGCTAACTGAGGTTACTTCAATAAAAATTAAGTATTATAAACATGAAATTGAAGTATTATATAAAAAGATTATATAAGCTAAGAGCTCATTTTAGCTTATTTAATTGACTTAACTATTTGAACTAAAAACACAAAATAGTTTTATAAAACTTTTACACTCACATTAAGCTGACAATTTTGCTTTTCCTGCTCTTACAGCTATAGTTTTAACTAGCTAACACACTGGAATTTTCTTATTTAAAAGTACTTCCTTCAGATTACTTGACACAGGACTTCTTTGAACCCATCTTGTTATCAATAGTTTAGAAAAATATCAATAATTTTTCTTCAATTCAATAAGACTGAATCTGATGAGAATTGTTAATTATAACGTTAATCGGAATAAAAGAAGTATTTAAAAAGTCACCATTGTACTTATTTTAATGCATTATGTATATTAATTTATGTAAGTGTTAACAGAAATTTCCTCATGAAAACAGCAACATACTTAGTTTAATTGTTGAATAATACTTTCTCAGAGTTAAAAATAAAAGCTGAAAATTTTAGCAATATCTCTTATGACAAAACTTATGAATAGAAAAAAAAAATTAACATTCACTTACTATTCTTAAGATTATTAATAGTAATTAACAAATTTTGAATAAATCTATCAAAACCAGTTAATGAAATCAAACCATTCATACTTTTCATTATGTCTATGAATAAAATCAAGCATACTTTGCTTCCTTGTAGACTCATTGAGACAGGATTTTGTTTTCTTGTAACAAAGACAAGAATTTTTTTCTAAAACGTATAATTGCCAATGCAATTGAACCTTAAACTAAAGTCTATATATAGCATGCTTATTTTGTCGATTACTACATACGTAGATAAGGAGAGGAACTGGAACCCACCCACATCCCTTAATCTATGAAAAAATGCTAATCTTGCCCATATACCCATTTTTTGTGTCCATTCCTCAAAATAATATATGGTAAAATTACATTTCAAATTTCATTACATTTTTTAATTTTTATATTTAAAAATATTTAAATTAATTTTGTAAACTGTAATTAAATGAGTAATGAAGAAAATTTACTATAAAGATTAAAAAATTTGTTATGAAATTGAAATTTTTAACAAAATATTTATAGTAAAAAAAATAAAATACTGTCAATTAAATTTTACAGTAACTATGAATATGAGTTAAGGTGGCAATTACAATGTATCACCTTAACTCATATTTTATATAAAATAAATTTTAACTGAGCATCATGTGAAAGTGTGTGTAATATCAGTTTTAACTTTCCAAGCGGCTGTAACACAAAATCCTGTCCACTTCATTCCAGTTTTCACTGCAATGCATCTGTAATTATTTTTTATAACACTCAGGTATAAAATATGGTTTGATATTAAAGCTTTTAAGTAATTTAGGAACTCATTTTTTAATAATCACAAATCTTCCTATTAAAATTTTTTTTATTATAATTTTAAAGCTGCATTAAAATTTTAGCATGAAAAAACTTTACATTATTTCCAAGATGCTTAAAGGGTTCAAATATGTCACCTTGGCAGAGGCAATTAAATCCACATGACTGAGGTTCCAAGCAATTTCTTGGGGTTTACCCATATTCACAAAATGCTGCACTCTTGATGCTGCTTTCAGTACCAATCTATTTTAAAATATAACAATAACACCATTTTAAAAATTAAGGAAATACTCCAATACATAATTCTGAGACAATTTCTAAAAAACAGAATAAAGTTACATATATAAAAAAGAGAAATCTGAATAAAGTGATGTTCTACAGAAATAAATAATTATTTGACCCTTTGCAGTTGTGTGTCTAATCTAGGCCACCAAAGCTTTTTTACCATTCCAGTCATATGTCTACTCTCAACCACCAAAGCTTTTTTTATCATTTTGGTAATGTATCTACTCTTAGCAAACTGAAGTTTTTTTTACCATTTCAATTGTGTGTTTACTCTCAGCCACAAAAGCTTTTTTACCATTCCAGCTGTATGTATTGCTGTTCATGCAGCACAAACTAATTTCGACCAGCATTATACTAAAGGTCAAGGCTCAAAAATTTTGAGAGTGGACACTGGACATGATTAATTCAGTGGCCACTTGAACGGTATCTTACGTACGTAGAATTCATGTGTAATTAAAATATATGTATGTACACATAAAGGTATAATATTGGATATAATATAATCAAAAAATTAAATTTTTCAGGTTTAATGAATAATAATACAATGTTATTTTGTATACATTTCATAAAATTAATAATAATAAAAATACTTACTATAGCTCATTTAATTAATTTTGTCAATAATTGAAAAGAATGAAAAATAAGTAAATTAAAATCAGGCTTAATAAAGAACACAAACATTTAAAATATTATATTTTAATCTTGAAAGTATGGCCTTCTGCTTTTTATGCTATCATGCCACCACTATTCAATTACACATTAAAATACATCAAATTAACCTTAGCAGTATTTACAAATAGCCTGTTTTCTAAATACTCGCTACCCATTGATGTGGATTTGTCACCTATAATATTTTTAACACGGCTCCAAATTCTCTCTACATTACTGTGGGGTATAGTAATTAAAGCTTGGATGACTTCTTTTACAATTTTAAAATTACTCAAGTTTTCACTACTTAATTTTTCATTTAAATTTGTCTGGTGGAATTTTTAGAATTCTGCTGAATATGCAGTACAGTGCAGCACCGATAATCCGGCATCGGCGGGAATGACGCGGTGCCGGATTACCGATTTTTCCGGATTATAGATTTGTTGAAAATTTCCATTAAAACCATCGTCGATCACGTGCTATTGACCAGTTTATTATTTATCAATGAAAAGTAGTCTTAAAACATACTTACTATCGCTGTATAAACCGCCAAAAAAAGTACTAAACTACACTGGAACAAATGTAATTTAGTGTTCAATTCAAACTAAAAACTATAAAGCAGAATAGAATGTTGATTTTGGAACATTTTCATAAAATATAACAAATAGTAACAGAAATTTAAATTATAATTTAAAATAAGTATTAAATTATTATTAGAATCTAATTAACTTTTGTATTTACATTAAATACATCGGTTAATTTGACTTGCTTCATTTTTTTTCGGTATTTAATTGGTTAATTAACATATGCACATTCATCAGTTGACTCTCAGATATAAAATCAATTTATTAAATCTCTCCGTAGTTTGTACCATAGAGTTTTATTTTGCAAGTTGAATTATTCTGAATTTTACTCTCTTCAGTCTCTTCACAGCAGGCACGTATCTGGAAAAACATTGCGGGCAGTGGCGGCTTGTGACCCGTTTCAGTGGTGGGTCCCGAAAAAAAAATATTGCCAATTAAAATCGCGAAAATATATATACATATAGAACAACCTATCCCCACGTTCACACAGCGTAAGTATTTAAAATTTCTCAAATGACAAATAATTATTGAATTTACTATACAACTTTTGCTATTTTTTACGTAGTTATGTTAAATTGAAAAGTTTACTTTATTACTAAACAAAAAGCCACATTTAAATATTTAATATTTATGTTCTTTATAGTTGCCTGTTCATAATTTTTAGATGATTTAATTATTTTAAAATAAATAACATATATAAAAAATACATTCATACATCGCTTTTCGTAAATCAAGAAAACAAAACAGAAAAATATCTGACTGCACTGCAAAAATACGATCACGCAAATAAAAAAAGGATTTCCTCCTAAGCGGAAAATTTCGCCAATAGCTACCGATTGCCGAAATTTCCCCGTACGGTCATGTAGATCACCGTGCGAGGGCCCGAACATCTGGGCCCAGAAGGCAGCGCCAAATAAGCCATTTGGAAGCCAAGCCAATTCCGCGTCAGTATGGCTTTGTGCTCAATGCCAAATATGTCAACCCGGTGAACGGAGAAGAGACGCCCCATTCAGGGCAGGCCAGCTGACAGCCCGAGTATGGTTTAGATAGGGGGAAAATCGTATAACTATCGCTTTTTTAAGTGCATTTTTTAATGGATAGTATTAAAATAGGGTAAAACGTGTGTATTTTTTTAATGAAGGTAAATGATTGAAAGAACTGCCTTACATAATAGGAAGATATTTTGATTTAGACGGTGCTTAGTCGGTGAGGCCAGACCCCTCTGGCCCTTAATGACGAGCCGCCACTGATTGCAGGGGGGTTCCCAAAAATTTCGGAGGGAGTCCAAACGGTAAAAAAGGCAGAATGTTTCACAGAAAGACCTTTATCATTTTAGTAACAAAAAAAACAAAATTTCGGGTGGGGGAGGGGGGTATTTAAGGGCAGGGAGGGGAGCCCCCGCCCTTAAATACGTCCTTGCTTCTCAGCTTCTTAATTACGTCGAAACATACTAATTCCCCCCTCCTTTCCCTCTTGCTTATCAAAGCACTGGCAAATCCCTTCCAGCGATAGATAGTTATTGCATTTCGCACGGTGACAGGATGTCTAGAAACAAGGCAATGTGTCTGAAAGGAGCCGAAGCCACGTGCTTACGATGACGTGTAAACATACTGTCTCGTTTAAAAACTCATACATATTAATGTTATATGAAAGCACTTGTGTTATCTTTGAATTCTTCATTCAGCAACACTGCATACCTTTGACTACAATTAATTTAAATGTAATAAGCCAACCAAGTCGTATTTACTTTTGTTTTTATCTCTGGTTTTATGACTTCTGTGGTTTATCATTTAAAAACAGGAAGTCCCAGTGTCCCACGTGGCTTTGTTATAAAATATGGATTTTTTTTATGTACGCACGTGGTTGGAGAAAGGATTGTTCCAAGCAAAGTGCAAATGCAAGAATATCTTCTATTCTGTGCATTCCTACTGAAGTGAGTCACTCCGGTTTGCGGGCGTATAAGCCGCACCTGCGATTTCGTGGGATTTGTGTCAATAAATTCACAATAGAATGATGGAAAAGGGGTGAGGGGAGGCGGGAGGGGATATGTTTTGCCGTTCTTTTTTCCGAGTGAATTGTAAATTCTGTCCATGTATTTTGGAGAGAGTATGAAACAGTAATTGTAAACCAAAATGCATAAATGTAATTAAATAAAAAGTGGAGAACGTAATGAATTTTTTTCATCGCCACTTTCTTAAACTGAGTTGCCACGTGGCGAGTGGCGACCGCGAATCTTGACCTTTGCATTATACTTATGTAAAAATTTTTATACAATTGCAACGGTTTAAATAAAGCAAAACAGTAACCCCCCCCCCCCCAAAAAAAAAAAAAAACTGCAATAAAATCATTAAAGATATCAAAATTATATATACGTGCTTATGAGGAGCCATTTTTTAAAAGTCATATAGTATAAAAATAATGTTATATAGCTTTAAACAATACCTAAGTTTCAAATCAGGTTTTTTTTTTTTTTATTAGCCCTAAATAAAGATTTAAAATACATATAAATAAAAATTCAAACTAATTAAAAATTTGGAAAACAAATCTTTTTCTTTCCCTCACCAAAACTGTGAAATTTTATATACACACAAGATAATCATTTAAGAATGTATACTGCTATAATTTTAGAACTGGATTTATAGAATAAAATATTAACTCAAAAATAGCAAATAGCATGCAGGAAACAAATACACTAGTGTTGCAGAAAACTCTGCTTAATCCACGGGTTTGTCCTCTAAAAGTACAGAGTATGTAGGAAGTTCTAGTAAACAGTCCACTTGTCAGGAGAACACAAAATTTATTGGTTCTAGAATTTTGCTGAGCAATCTGCAGTACAAAATTCACAGTCTGTAACTTGCTAATAACAGTCTGCTTAGTACAGAAGCTTTCACAAATGCTGTATTTCACACACAACAAAATAATTCCACAGGCTAAAATTCAGTGGAAATTTAGGAGGGTAAACATAAACAGTTCCTCGAAATTCAGCAATGAAGAATTCACACACACATTCATAAACAAGCTTCTCAAAACAAGCAAAATACAAGCAGAGCGGACGTCTGCCTCCCACTGCAGTGAACAGCAGCCTAACTCAAATTCGGCTGTCCTACCCTTCTTATATAGGTTGGGCAAAGTCTGGAAATTTCTCAAGACTCCAGAAAAATCTCAATCAAACTTAAATTTTTGATTACGTAATAGAAATACAGTTGAAACACTAGACTATTGCATAATATTAATGCAGAGAAACAAACATTACAGCATCATCAGCAAAATTGCACCAAATGTCCAAAATGTCACCACGTTAGGTGGCTTTCTGGCAAAATATCGCCAAATTTGGTGCCAAAAATAAGTCCCCAAAAGTTAAGTCAGCTAAGCTGTAGAGCCAATATTTCTTCAGAATTCAAGAAAACCCTATGTCAACCAATGGCGACACACAAAACTTTATGTCTTTCATTCTAGTTAGCCGATTTTGATGCAAAATTTAATTATTTGAAGCATAGAATATGAATTTAGGACTATAATTGACATCTGGAGAGCAGAACAAACCAGAAATTCATAACAGCAGTATGTTAAGTGAAGCACAGAAGTTATAAACGTACAAAAAATCTTAAATTTCAACACCCTGTAAATGAAAGGGGGAAAAAAGCAAAATTAAACTTTTCAAATAGATACTGCTAAATTAACAGTCTTTTATTGAAGTATAGAAACAAGCATAATATTGAAAAACAAATTTTTCAAACAATTTAACAGAATAAAATTTTCAGTTTTATGTTTTCTCTTACTATTTTTTAATTCACTGATGAAACAATCAGGGCTGCTTTGTTTACTAACTTATACAAACAGGTTATCAATTTGATACTAATGTATATGTAATTTTGTCTCTATTTACACATAACTTCTGCAACACAAACACACTGTTATTTATCAGAATTTAGTCTCTGTGGTCCTGTGTTAATTAAGATCTAAATATTGTCTTCTAAACTAGACACTGAAATGTCTTTGATTCATGTGTATGAGTATTCTACTTATGTTCAAAAGTAACTTTAGCTTTGATGTGTTTAAATTGATCTTGATTATTGTTTTTGTATTTGGAGAATATATTATTATTTCCAAAAGAAAGAAATGTAAATATTTCTAAAAATGTACATTTGAGGACAGGGTTGAATAGGTTAAATGTTAGTTTTGAAAAATTTCCAATAAGTGGTCAGACTTGCAACCCATCCAAATGATAAAGAATAGGCTGCAATACATTTTGTTTTATTTTTGCTGTGTAAACACCACTTTCACAAGAAACATGCAAACAAATATCATTCTAAAACATAATTTAGAAACTTTGTATTTGAAAATTTTTAGCACAATAGAATAACCATATTCCTAAATATGCAAGCATCAAGGCCATAAAAGTATTAAATGTAATTCTTACTTTTGAGCCACAGCGGCATAGCATTCCACAAGTTGATCCAAAGTTGCAGGATTACTAAAAGAATTTGGACAAGACCTATGCTCATCCAATAAATATCCAAATACAGAATTTGCAGCAACTGGTTGTTGACCTTTTAAAACTTTCAGCAGATACCTGTAAAAAATAATATGTAAAGAATAAAACACAAAAAACATAAAATGACTAGTAAACTTAATCAGCATATAAATTACAATCTTTCTGGATATGAAGCTTTAAAATCAGCTACTAAATTCTTCGTTGGTACAATAAATTTAAAATATTAATGTGCAAGTGAAAAAAAGAGAAAAAAATCTTATTAAAAATACACAATGTACTCTTGAAGATTACTTGTACATTTTTATTGTATAGTATAAATTAAATTGAACTGTTGATATATAGTACACTGTATAAATATCAATGTATGTTTAACCCATATTGATAATAATGAATAACAAGACACCATCATCATCTTTAGAACAACAAAAATTTTGATTTGCATAGTGTCAATGACAATTTAATCCTACTAATATTATAAATGTCAATGTTTGTAAGTATTCTTATTACTCTTTCACGCTGAAACAGCTTGACAGATTTGGATGATATTTGGAATAAAGACAGTTAAAATCCTAGAATAACATATAGGCTACTTTTTATAGCGCAAAAAAAAAGCACTGTTCCTATAATATACAAAAAAAAACTATCTTCTATCAAAAAAAAACAGAATACAATAGTTTTTTTTTTTTTTTTTTTTTTACAGAGCAGTTGGCAGATGGCGCAAACTTATAGAACACACACTTTTAATAAATAAAACATTAGATTCCTTTTCCCTCTGTCGTTCTCTTTCGCTAAGCTCTTCCTCTTTGGAACAATCGAGACGACAGCCCTGTGGATAAGGGTCTCAATCAACCAACCTCTCAAAAAAAAAAAAAAAAAAAAAAAAAATCTCCTTATTTCCAGGTGAATTTGAAATAATTGTTAGAGAGTTTCATTTGTGTTATGGAATCTTAACTGAATGAGTCACGAACTGTGACAAACCATCAGCATTATTTTTTCTCACAGCTTGCAAAAATACAACATTTTTAGCAAGTAAATCTGCATCATTTAATATACATTTGTAAGACACCCACTGTATCACTTCTATTTCTATTGTATTACATCCAGAAAAGGATGTTAGAAATATGAATTTTAATTTTGTTTAATCATACTCACGAATAATGATCAAGGAAGACGCATGGATTATGAAACGCTTTTAATATATAGTACTTTAGTGCATACTTAAATCTAAGAGTGTTTCTGGTTTTCTTACTCCCCCCCCCCCCCCCTTTTCCATTTCTTGATAATGGCCAATATATCCAGAAGCTTTTCAGAATTGATATAGGACAAAAATAATTTGTACCTTTTTGTAGGTTTTAATCACTAAACCATCTTATTTTTGTAACCAGAGGCAGCCCAACACAGTAAGCAAGGTAAGCACTGCATCGGGGCGCCGGCTTCATAGTGGTGTCATTTCGAACTCGAAAACTAAGTAAAGCATAACAAGGGGCACCTTTTTTACATTAGCAAGGGGGCCACTTGTTTGTAACTATCTTAATTTTAAATTCCATTCAGAATCTGAGAGATTTCAGTGCCTAGGAAGATGGTTAGAAACAGGATTCTCTTCGAACAAGATTTATTGAGATGGCAAAACAAATGGTCGCCGGAGGCAGTTAGTTCATACATATATTTGCCAACTGGTCACCAAAGGCGGTCAGTTCATAAATATATTTGCTAAGAAAAAATTTTAATTTTCATAAGTGAGTCTTCACAGTGAATAAACAATATTCTATAGCAACAAGTTTACTGATAAATTAATAATTTTAAACATATCTTTATAAAACAAGCAAACATAGCAAATAATTAGCTAAAAACTTTAATGGCCAAAAGTTGGCTGAATCAGGTATTGTTGATCAGGAGTTCCACAAGCTTATGAAATCAGTCAATTAACCTTTCTACCCTGTCTGGGTCGATTCAACCCATTTCTAAAATTGAACTTTCGATATCTTCCACAGGTTTTAATTTAGATCTTTCAAACTTCATGTATTCCTCAAAAATGTGCACTCGTTTAATATGTGAGTTTTTCAGAGTCTTAAGAGTTTTCTTTAATCACCCTGAAAAAGAAAGTGACATTTTACCTGTCTGGGTCGAATCGACCCATGTTATGATTATGCGTAGAAAAACATAGAAAACCCATTCATATTTTGAATAGACTTTATTTTATTGTGTAGTCGATAGATAACGGCAATATATTGAAGGATAAATATGATCTATTATCTGTCTGCTATGCTTAGCCATTTCTTTTTTAGTTCAACAACATGGCAAATCGCAAACGTAAACTTTCTGATCAAGAGGTTTCAGATCTATCTGATATAGGTGAAGATTAATGTGTTGAAACAGATGAATCAGATCATATATCAAACGAAGATATTTCTGATGAAGATGGATATGTCAGATATTGAAGAAAGCATTCAGCCAGCGCCTACATTTGTTAGTAGAAACAAAACTGAATGGTGTAAAGTCGCTCTTACTTCATGCAAAGATTGGTAAGTAATATAATTTCAATTTATAGTTATTTTTCATTTTATTTTTACAAAATGTATTGTTTATTAAAAAATGCTGATATTCCTAACAATTTTTATTATTATTGTTTACTTATTTATTATTTTTTTTCCTGTATAGACAACACAACATTATGAAATTGAGTCCTGCTCCTACGCGTTATTGGATTCAGCGAACAACTGAGCAGTCAATAACAGCCGTGAAACTTGCTGGTGTTTATAAATCAGCAGGAGAATCGCTCAAAGAGTTGTGCAGCAAAGAAAATGGCCGAACTATTTTTCGTGCAACTATGTCTTTACAACGCTTTGAAACAATTAGGCACTTCCTAAAGTTTCATAACAAACAAAGCACAACAAGTCGTCGACGCCTGGATAAATTAGCACCAATAAGATCATCATTTGAGATGTTTGTTGCACAATTTCCAAAGATGTTTGTGCCTTACGAATGTTTGACGATAGATGAACACCTCGCGCCATTTCGAGGTAAGTGCCCATTTAGGCAATATTTACCAACAAAGCCAAGATGGAAGTATGGAATTAAATGATGGTTGATGTCTGATGTAAAAACAGCATACGTGTACAACGCTGAAGCGTATACTGGAAAGCCTCTTTATGGTGAGCGTGATATAAACCAAGGAAGAAATGTTGTTTTGCGTCTGGTAAAGGCAGTTGAGGGCACTGCTCGGAATATAACGGTGGATAATTTTTTCACCGATTATATCCTTGCAGAAGAATTGTTAAAGAGAAAACTAACACTTGTTGGGACTCTCAGAAAAAAATAAACCGTTTATTCCTCCTGAATTTCAAGCATCCCCTGATATTGTGTGTGTGAAAAGTGTCACAGAAAAAAGAAAAGATATAATCTTATAACGAAACTAAAGGTGAAGTGGACAGAACAGATAAACTAGCTTCCACCTATACATGTAAGAGAGGAACAAGGAGGTGGCCGGTTTGTTTGTTTTATAATATAATTGATCTAGCTGCAATTAATGGTTTTGTTGTTTTCATGCACATAAATCCGTCGTATAATGAACGCAAACTTTTCAAAAGACGGCTTTTTCTAAAAGAACTCGGAAAACATCTGACAGACTCTCAAAGAAATCGCCGGGAAAAAACTAGTGTGTCGGTAGCTATAAAGAAGAAGTTACTAGCTGTAAAAGAAGGCGATGCAGATAATTTAATACACCTAAAGGATGAAGGTGCAAAGAATGCGGCCCTAAGATAGAAAGAAAAACTCAGACAAGATGTGGATCTTGTCAGTCATTTCTTAGTCAAGAGCATGGAAATACTTATTGTAAATATTGTATTAATATGTAAAATAATATGTAATGTGCAATAACATTTCATATGTAAGTAAAATATGTAGAAATAAGTAAAATAGTAAGTAATTATTTCGTGCGTTTAAATATTTTAACAAGCCACATACGAAATCAAGGAAACGGTCGAACTGGGGGAGGAGAGGGGGGGGGGAGAAACAGTAAAAAGGAGGTATAAAGGAGGTAAAATATACATACTTAATCATTAACTAATAATAGCATACAAAATGAGCCAAACAGGAACTATTGTAAAAGACTTGAGTAAATCTATATGAACTGGGTCGATTAGACCCATCCAGGTAAAACATAACTTTTTTTCAACAGGGTAGGAAGGTTAATGGTCGTTTCTTGGTTATAAGATGAACATATTAAATATATTATTTCAGAAATAAATGCGAACACTCTTTAAAAAAGCATCAAATGTTTGAATTTAATTACAGGAAACAGTGAAGTAACTTGAGCTTAGTCCATTTGCTTCATATCACACATGTACGCACACATTTTGCTTACTACTATTATCAGAATAAATATAAGCAGACATTTTGCATGCCTACTTATTTTCAACTTTTTTTTTCCCCCCTTATGTTTTGAAATACTTTCACGTAAAATGCAAGACAATTATCAAAACAAATTTTTATTGATAAGAATAAATTTATATATGATAGAAATGGGTTATGGAAAAAATTTTAAAAATAAAAAATTATGTATATATATATATATATATATTTTTTAAATCAAAATTGCAAAAACCCTGTTATTTAAGATGACTTATACAATTAATATAAGTAGTTTGAGGATATATTTATTCCTTAAAAAAGTAAAAAATAAATAAAATAATTCCTTAAAAAAGTAAAATAAAACTAAAAATTTTAATATATACTATATTTTCAAAAAAATATCTCATCATAATTACAGTCTACTAAGTTATAAAAATCTGGAGTGACTCCACTTGACTTTCCAAACACTTGATATTTACCAAGCATTTAAGTAAATTTTATTCAACTCATTTGGATGTAGTGTTCAGATGCTAGTACACCTCAAAATAATTTGAGTGTGTAGGGCATAATGTATAAGAATAATTTTTTGTAGCCCTGTAAAAAACTGTAAGTCCTACACCAGGGATTCTTAACCTATGGGTCGCAACGCAAGTTTGGGTCCTTTTTCTTCTCTTTTATTTATTTATTTATTTATTTTGTGTGTGTGTGTGTGTTTAACACGTAACAAAAGTTACAAATCAGTAAAAAAAATAAATAAATAAAAGCAAAATAAAGCATAAAACAGCTTTTCAAAAAAATGTAAAAGATAGTATAGCATTATTTCTGCTACCCTATCAAGTGCTTTATGGTCACAACTCGCAGAAGATGGCAGATAGTATGGAGCTGTTCTCGAAACCATAGATCTCCTATGCAGGCCCGTGCTGGCCCGGGAGGACAGGGGGACGTGTCCCCCTGCGCCCTCTGCTACAGGTGCCCTTTACACCTTAAGCCAACGAAGGAAATTGCGAAAAAATTACATTTTCATGTACAAGAAATTAACGTTGAAAAATTGTTTTAAACTAAAACATTTTTTTCCTTCGAATGCAAGGGCGGATTAAAGGGGGTGGGGGTGGAGGGGGGCGACCCTCCCCCCCCCCCGAAAGAAAAGAAATTAATGTAAAAGATAATATTTTATTACCATAATATGGATGCATCTGCCCCGACCGACAAAATTGCATTAATTCGCCTCTGCTTGAGTGTTCAAATACAAAAATGTAGGTTTACTACACTATTACGAAGAAGAATGATGTGTACAAAAAGTTTAACATTTTGAATATTTATTAACTTTAATATTCCCCTTACTCGATTTCCACCTGCATGAAGGACTAACAGTCTGTGATTTCTGAGTGGCATCGACCCTCGGTTTGCTTATACTTTCGGTTTTCGATGGTAAAATACGATGTTTAAAAATATTCGCGACATTTCATATTGATAGTGTTATTTTTTTTTTTTTTTTTTTCACAAAGTCGCAGCTAGGGGTCATGAGGGCCCAGTGACGTATTATTGCAATTCTGTGTGTGTGGGGGGGGGGGGCAGGTTAGTTGGAAGATTCCCATGCACACATCCATTTTATGGAAGTAAAATAGGATATTTTACTCTTTTTTTTTCTCGGGAAGAGCGATCGCCCTTCTACCCCCTTTAATCCTTTCTTGTGAGGGCAACTGTCAAGATTTGATTTTTGTACCTCTAAGACTTCTTCTTACTAACTATTATGCAGGGGCCGTGGTAGCCCAGTGGTTAAGGCGTTGGACTCGTAACCGGAAGGTTGTGGGTTCGCTACCGGCGTACCACTAAAGACCACCTTGTACATGCGGTGTACGTGCACGTTAAATCCGTGGTTCCGAAAGTCCTCTCGGCGGACGCTAGCAGTTTCCGAGGGGTGCCAATATGCAGAAGTTTCCCACCTTCTGATGAGGTTCCAAATTGTGGCGGGAAATTACAGGAAGGACGTATATGTAGCTCTAAGCGACACATTCAGTGACGCGACCTGTCCTCTCCCGGTAAACAACTGTTATGCAGGATAAGTCTACTAAGTGCGCCCTTCTGAGGCTTGCGCCCCTGGCACCTGCCACCCTGGACAGCTCCTAGCTACTTCACTGATCTTGCAAATTAATATTATGAAAGACCCCCTGCCCCCTCCAAATAAAATAAAATAAAATGGAAATGTCATTTTCCCAGAAACTTGAAAGCAATGGCGTTGCTAGGGTGGGCAGCAGTTGCTCCCCTTAAGTCTTTGATTCGCTGATCGGTGCAGTCACGCGAACTTTTGTCTTACTTCTGTACAAAAATAACTAGTTAAGCCTTATAATTTTTTAACCTTCAAAAAAGAGGTAGTGTTCCTTTCTAAAGACAACTTTGCTAGTCGAGCTCTTTTATTTAAAAAAACCTTTTTAGCACTATTATCATTTAACAAACTTTACAAGTTAGTAATTTTTACAAAGTAATTTTAACGACGTGTAACGAAACACAAACACACCTATTTTATACCAGACTCTCATAATTTTACACTACTTTCGCGTTTCCATATGATAAGGTCATAACGTCATGCAGAGAAAACATATGTTCCTTGAAAAAACATGCTTAGTAACAAGATTTCTAAGCACCCTTTTTTCTCTTCCCCTTCATATCACGCACTTTCAGGCAACAAAACGAGATTACCTCCATCCATCTGCGTCGGATCGCAGTTAATTGGGTGGGGCTTTCGTGGGTGTCCGGTATCTGTAACTGGGCACCCCCCCCCACCGATCTGTCCATAGAAATATATATCTGTATGGCGCGAATGTTTCAGATGTACGTGTACAAGTGTTCAGAAAAAAAATTCCAACTCTTACTAAATACTAGAATCCACTGCAGTATGGTAGTAAAAGAGGGAGCTGTGGGTCCTCCATAAACAAAAAACCAGCGCTTTAGCACAAGGACTTACTGATAAGCAAGAACAGGATTTGCAGGGGGTACACAGACACAAGGCACATATTCTTTCCTATCACAATTTCCTGGCTTACACCAGTCCACAAAATTAAGGAGAAAGCAATGAAAAGGAATAAAAAAAAAAAAAAAAAAACTTCAAGGACACCCCTCGAACCTATAATGAATTCTTCTTTTTAGTTGGTTTATCAGTTATTTTCTAAATCTTTGCTAAACCGTGAACTGCAGACTCGTTTTCGTTCATTATTGTCTTTTCTTTAGGAGTTACGTTTAAGTTTCATTTTAACTAGAATAGTGTGACTTGTAAATATACAATTTTGTGAACTGTGTATTAGTTTCTATGCAGAGTTGGGCAAAATACATAAAAAATGTATTTTCGATACAAAATACAAAGTACATTTCTTCAAACACAAAAGATTACAAAATACAAATTACTTTCTAAATTGTAAAAAAAAAAAACTTCAAAATACATGTATTTTCAAAATACAGACAAAATACAAAATGCATCTAAAACTTTAATTAAGAATAAGTAAAAATTTCTACAAAAACTTCTAGTTTATTTTATTCCAATGTATTTTGGGATGAACAAACAAAAGTAATAGTAACTATTTTTTATTTATTCTTTTTAATATACATGAATTTTTTCTGGAATAAATTGCATCTTAAAAGGCATGAAAGCAAAACTGTGTTTGACATGTATTTATTGAACGTTATTTTTTAGTGATAATGAATGGAATTAAAATATAAAATTAAATATACTTCTAAACGAAGATGAATTAAATCATACTTCTGCTTTAAGTTGCATTCATATATTACTACAAAAAATGTGTGCCATTGTATTAATTTACTTATAAGTATGCGATTTAATTAAGAAATTATGAAAAGGACTTTTAAAAGATGATATAATTATTCTAAGCACTATGATTTAGAAAAAGAATGATTTGCTTTCAAAAAAACTAGTTTTACAAACTGATTACCCAGACAGCACATAAGCTTAAATCAAGCTTGACGTTTCTTTGAATTTGACGGATTAATACAACCTTGACAGTTCAATTCATTTTAAGCTTGCAGCAAGCTTGGAGATTGCAAAAAAAAAAAAAAAAAAAAAAAGAGAGAGAGAGAGAGAGTCAGCAAGTATTTTCCCGCCGAATTTAAGTTATTTGAACTGTCAACTGTGAATACAACTTGATTACTGCTTGATTTGGAAAGCCACATCCACATAACAAATAATTTATAATCAGTCATAAATGTACTTGACCATAGAATTAAAAAAATAGATTCTATGTTTCCAAATATTGAAATTCTTCAAAATAAAATACAAATATACTACAAAATTGATTTCAAAATCAGTCGTTTGTCTCGATTTTGGCCAATATTGCCCAACATGAGTGTTGCGATATTGAAAGTTTTAAAACGTGTGGTGCTTTTAAGTTTATATTATGCGTATTTCCCTATACTAATTTTGATTCATACCATGGAAAAATAAAAGATGCAGATCAGTATCGGGCAATACTGATCACTCTCCCCAAAACATGGTGTGACAACCATAACAGTCACTTCAAACTTTATTCATGTCACCTCGAGTCAGATTGGCATGGTGGTTAGGACACTGGCTTCCCACACCTTAGGTCTCGAGATCGATCGTGAACGCTAGACGGAAACAGATTAATATAATTTGAGGTTTCAGCGTAGAGGGGAAAATGCATGGAAAAATGAAATTTATGGGGCGAGTTCGCCGACCGGCACCCCATGTATTTAGGAAAAATTTTTTAGAGTGTAGTAAGTTGGAATTAAGCTTGCTATTTCAAGCTTGATTCAAGCTTGCTATGTCAAGCTTAATGCAAGTTGGACAACTGTAAACTTGAACGCTTGATTCAAGTTTGCATTAAGCTTACACGCTTGAAATTTTCAAGCTTAATTCAAGCTTATTGACTTGATAAATCAAGCTTACTGCAAGTTTGATGCAAATTTGCTGTGCTGTATGGTATCGCTTAATAAATTTCTTTTTGGAGCATTTATGATGCCTGCAAAGGAAAAAAAGTCTTTCGACAGGAGCACTAGTCGGCAAACTTATGTTGAATTTCATGAAAATTTCTTTTACTGTCGGATATGAATTTAGGACTTTCAAATCTGTTGATTTTTCGGAAAGAAGCTGCAACAATTAAAGTTCAACAGCATTTCGACAATTTGTAGTATATGGTTCGGAGTCATTAAATTCAAACCAATCATTATCATCATCATTCGTACTAGTTTTATCTTCGACCTCTCTCGCATCACTCTAAAATTACTTCATTTTGATAAGGACAACATTAAAAATTGAAAAGCTTACTGAAATGTTTCGTTTATTTAATCTAAGCTAATAAAATAAAATTTTAAATTATGATAAGAAGCATAAATTTAGGGTCCAAGCTCTTAAAGCAAATTTAAACTCATATCTAGTGTTTTTTAATACAGACATCAATGGTGAGGTTTAAATTTTTGAGAACTCGAACACGATCCATCCGTGATTCTAAATATAGGATGAGTAAATGATGAACAATTAAAATTAATAAAAGAAACTTAGGGTTTACTGAGATTTCCAAACAAGACAATCTAAAAATATATATATATATATATATACATGTATACTATTTCTCTCTCATATTTTTTTTAAAAGTTGGACTTTGATGGAAAAGAGAAGTAAAAATGACTTGCAGAGCATTCAATTAAAAAAGTTTGAAAAAAAGACGTTGAAAACCTTGTATATTAATATTTATGATTTATTGAATTCAGTTAAACATTTGAACAAAAGAACTCAGCATAATATATTTTATGATAAGATTGAAGTTTTACCTTTAAGCGAGAGAGAGAGTTTTAAAATTTGTAGTGGTTTTGAATGTTCCCCTTACGATAGACCTTTTGGGTTGGCAAAGCTGGCACTGCGCCTTAACTTTCTCATTCTCATCTACAGATAAAATTTGAAAAACATTTCCACTGAGAATTGCACAACGACTCGCAAATTCATCTAAACTGGAAGCTTGATCCATCTCGTGATATAACTTCAGAAATATTGACTGGCTTATTTTTCTATAACTTGGTAACGCATTCAAAATTGTTTATAAATTCTTTTACAGAAATCCAGTGAATATTACTCAAACATATTTTTCTCCCTTTTCAGCTTCATTCACATTTGTGAATCAGTTATCAGGAATACAGAAAGCCTCCTAGACCAGCTATCATTAAACTAATCTAAATAGGCGTGTGAGATTTCCTCCCTCCTCCTTGCTTAATATAGCCTAAGCGTCTCAAAAAATCCTAATACCTCTTACCATTTATAACACTAAAATAGAGCAGATGCAACAGAATTGTTTATATCATGAACTGTGAAAAAATTAATGCCAGCAGTCCTATAATTTTTGTTTAATTTTCCCAAACCAAGCTAATTTTGATGTTAAATTAATTTAACTTCAAAATGAAAATTGTATTTTCATACATTTTCAAAATACTTTGTTTTTTCTTGTGAAAATACAAAATACAAAAGTATTTTGAAAATAGTATTTCAAATACATGTATTTGTGCAATACTGCCCAACTCTGATTATGAAAGAGCTATGGGTGTCAACATAATATTTTCCCCGGTGTGTGTGTGGGGGGGGGAGGGGGGGATTGGCAAAGATTACTTTCCATACCATTACTATGATGGAAAGAGAGAAAAAGAAGAAAAAAACAGGGACAAAAAGGGTATGCAAAATCCAGGGAGGGACAAGTACTCCCCCCCCCTTGTTCTATGTCACAGAATGTTACCGACGCCCATGTAAAGCGCCCTCATCATCCTTTGTCCACCGCCCTCTCAAGGCACCCAGCACGGGCCTGCTCCTATGTAATTGGATTTCCTATATTTTTCTTTATTGCAGATTTTCTTTATTTCAATTAAACCTATCCAAACTATTTTACAACGTGTAATATCTGAAAAAAGATATAATTAACCCTATTGAAACCACCGAAATTTACAAAACTAGCTTAACTCTCAATGAAACAAAAACTAAGGGATGCTATATATTCGAGTAACTAAAAGAAAAATCAAAGACTGTAAAAATGAGTATATTAACAACATTAAATGTAATAAACAGAGGACAGCCTTATCAGCAATAAATGAATCGATTACAATGGATTTTGAAGGAATCAAGAAAATAGCAAATTTCAACAATAGATCAAATGCATATATCCATGAATCATTAGAAATATCAACAACAGAGTACAGCATCAACGACATGGCATACACAGGCATTGACGACACACGGGATAATGTGATACAGTGGAAGGAGAGAGAACAATGAAGTTCGACGCCATTGACGAAGAACTGCAAATGAGGGTGAAGATGACCGTGGCGGCGGTTGAAATATTTTTCTTCCAGGGCAAATAGGTATTCCTCAGCTTTTTGACTATGGAAGATGAATTTTTGTTTTCCTGTGCACTCACCACCAGTGCGACAGGTGAAGACATTTTCAAGTTAATGAGCGCATATTTTAAAGAAGGTTTATCCTGGGAACAGTGAATCAGTCTTTGCAGTGATGGTGCACTGTCAATGCTTGGAGCACATCAGGGTTTCTATTCAAGAGTAAAACAAATTAACTCAGATGTAAAGGTGTTTCATTGTCTTCACAGAGTAAATCTTGCATCTGAAAGGCTATCAGAAAATCTGAATATTGTTATGAAAGAGATTGTTCAAATCGGTAATTTTATAAAATCAAGATCACTTAATAACAGAATCTTTAGCCAAATTTGCTAAGAAATGGGATCTGAATACACTCAATATATCATTCTGAAGTCTGATTGTTGTCTTGAGGAAATGTACTTCAAAGAGTTATTGTTCTACACAAGGAAAATCCCTGTCAGAGAAAAATCATCCTTTGATTTGCAGGTTTTCTTACAAAAACTGGATGCTGAAATTAGCCTACCTTTAGATATATTTGCAGAACTTGATAAATTAAATACATCAATGAAAGACCATAATCAAACAGTAATTGGATTAGTACAAAAGTTAACAGCTTTCAAAGGGAAGTTGAAACTGTGGAATAAAAAAATAGAAGAAAATAAAAGAGCTTCATTCCCAACTTTAAACCTGTTTTTAGAAGATGAAAATGCTATGTTGGGCAACAACAAAAGTGTAATAATCGAGCATATGGAAAAATTAATTATTGAGTTCTATCATTACATTCTGGAAGACATGCTCAGATATAAATGGGTGCGCAATCCATTTGACATAAATGTTCAAAAATTGCCTGATAACTTTTCAGACATTGTAAGTCCCCAAGAAGAGCTCACTAAAATTCAAAATGATAAATCTTTACATCAAAGTTCTAATAACCAAACACTGAGCTCATTTTGGATAAGTTTGAAAAAGAAAATCCCATTCTCTTCACTGAAGCTTTGAAAGCATTACTTCCATTTCCCACTACTTACCTATCTGGGGTAACCCCGTGAAGCCGGCTTTTCTATACTTTCTGCCATGAAAACTAAAAATAGAAACAGATTACAACCAGATATGACATGAGATGTTGCCTTTCAAAGACACTTCCTCGGTTTGAAAAGCTGTCAGAAGTAGTACAAGTCCAAGGATCATACTGAAGTAAGGTAATTACTTTTTTTAAGTTGATTTATGGAAGATTTTAAAGTTCTCATGTACATATTAGCTTGTTTTCCTAGTGTATTATTATGAAGGCTTTTTTCTTTAATAATAACTCTCTTACAAGTTCAGCTAATTTTGAAAATGAAACATTTTGTTAACAAGGAATATTAATATGCATTTATAATTTTAATATAGACCCAAGGGTCACAAAGTAAATCGTTGATTTTGGGTCGTGACAAAAAAATATTAAGAATCCCTGCTCTACATACACCAAACTCTATACAGTATGTAAGAAAATGACCTATAATATAATATGCGTACCTAATTTGAGCTCAATTGAATGCACCATATAGATGCAAGTGCACTTTTAAGAATACGAATCTGTAGCCATAATGTATGAGAATTCTTTTTTGTAGCCCTGTACAAAAAAATAAAAGCCCAACATAAACCAAAATCTATAAAGGTTATTTGATGATGACTTATAATATACATACCCAATTTAAACTAATTCAAATGCACCATTTAGACACTAGCACAATTTAAATGATTTGCACCCATGGGCCGTAATGTATATTATTTTTTGCAACGCTTTTTGCCCCCTTGAACAAACTATCAGCTCTGTACATACCAAAATCTATGTGTTGTGTTGATTATTGAGCCCTAAGGGCATGAAACTGTTTTCAGTAGTTGTGTATAAGTTTTAATTAATTAAAGCCATTTTCAATTTTGTCAGAAGATAAATTTTATGCTATGCTCTCCCCTTAATAGAAATAATTAACTGTTTATGGTACTAAATGTGTGTAAGCACTCTCCTAAGTGACAAATATTAACAGTAATTTGGTTCAATATTTAAGATTAAAAACTAAAAGAATGGTTTTATTTTGTTCAATCAAATTTTAAAGGAATCTTCAATTTATGACATGTAGTAAATGGTGATTTGTTATAACCCTTCTGAGTGGACATTTTTTCCTTTTTTTTCTCTGAGTGGACTGTTTTTTTTTTATACGTGTAAAATTTTTGAAGGAATGCTAATTTTTATTTTTATAAACTAAAATATTCTACAATGGAAATTTTGTAAGAAAAATAGGAGTTTCTAGTTTTTTTATACAAAATTAAGTAATTTTGCTTAGTAAATTCTCTACCGTTTTATTTTCCTAAGTATCTCTCCCTATGTTCCTTTTTTCCAAAAACATCCCAAGATACTTCAAGAAGATGCTTCGCCATCTTGTTTACACCCCCCAGTTCATAAAGGCTGGTATATCGTAGTGCAGGGCACACATGGAAAAGTAATCAACATTCCAGAGAGCTGTGTCATCATAGGAGCAGATGAAAACAACAGCACAAGAATACAGAGACCTGAATTAATTAAAATAATAATTATTCAGTACATCATCATGAAAGGTGACGATAAGATGACCGAAGTTCACCTCATGCATAGAAATAAGATCATTTATGCAAAATGAGAGGTGAAACATTAAAAAATAAAAATATTACTGCACGAACTACTTTGCACATCGGAGGTGGGGTGTGATGCGGCGAGCGAACGTGCGGCAGAGAAAAAGTTTGGAGCGGGACTTCGACGAGTGCAGCGAAAGCTGTTGGTATCTTGTTTTTCCTCTCTCTCTCTCCTCTTCATTCTTTTAACATCTCATTATGGGACGAATAACGACTATATTTTTCTGTCTCTCTTAAGTTTTTTATTTCTCACCAGATCCGGTCAAGTAAATTTTAAATAT
The DNA here is from genome assembly GCA_038373885.1 of Cheiracanthium punctorium. NCBI lineage: Eukaryota > Metazoa > Arthropoda > Arachnida > Araneae > Cheiracanthiidae > Cheiracanthium > Cheiracanthium punctorium. The sequence continues at coordinate 378,450 of JAWZYV010011848.1, forward strand.
TGATTTTATTTTATATTTTATTTTCTGTCCACTCAGAATATTTTTTTTTTTTTACAATTATCGGTATTTCCTTTATTTTGAAATGAAAAGAAAAATTATCAGCTCCCTAATATTTAGAGTTTTAAGTGTTTCACTTTAATTTAATTGTATGAGATATATGGTGTGGGGATAAGTATCTGATGTTAATAATGTATTTTCTGTTATTGAGATTTACCTTCGTTATGTAAAATATATGGATAATGAATAAATTCAATTGGAGCTGATTTAATCGCCTGGTTATTGGAGTCAATCTCTCTGTCTATCAAGTTTTATTTCAGGATGTTTAGGTTTTAATTTTCTCTTTAGGATGAATATCAAAATTTTCTTTTACCAAAATATGTAAATACATGAAAATCTGGAAGTCTAAATTTCATGATTACAGGTCTTTCCTTATGTGGTAAATGTTCAAAGTAAAAATAAGTAAATTTGTCAATAATCTTAATTTTTATCATTTTCCTATGATATATTATATCAAAACTACAAAAATTGAAGCAGTTAAAATATTTTTTAAAATCCTTTGCTTTTATTAATGAGCCTATTTGAAGGTTTTTTAAATATCACTTACCTAGCAGTTTGTAAATAAAGCACTGTATTTTCTCCTTCATATGTACAAGCAGCAACTGTAGTTGCATAAAGACGATGGATACCACTGACCATTAAATAACCATGTCCACCACATGCTCGTCTGCATACTTCAATTGCAGCGCTCCCAACATCAGTACATAATGCTTTCAAACCAGATGATGTAGCATGGAGCTAAAAATGGGGGGGGGCAGAGAAAGAGAAGAATAAGAGGAGAATAAAATAAAAATCCATGTACTAAAGTAGAAAAAACTTTTATTAAATATTTTTAATACATAACCAGAGCTGTGATGTACCCCAGATATTCCAGAATTTCTCCAGGTATACATGTCAAATTCACAAGCTCCATGCAAGTTTGGCTGCACTTCAAAAAGTTTTTTCCCCATTTCACACATAGCCGTTTCAAGCGGACTGATACACTTTGCATATACAAACCAACTTGAACACTGTATTTCGCAAGAATACAAGAATTTGCCTGCTTTTATGCAAAACAATTCTTACATTTCTATTACCACATAGCAGTGCTGCTTATGAGACAATTCTTTCAATGGTGTAAAGAAATCCGACAGATTTTAGATCTAACATGTGACTCTATGCAATATTCATCAAAAAATGTTGTAATCATGAATTTTTATGATGTAATTTTATCAGAGGCTGATTTTAAAAAGTCAAGAAAGCTGCTCTTGAATCTTTAGAGCAAACAAATAAAAACTTATCAATTACATATGGTGTATTTTTTCACATGTAAAATAGTTCCATAATGACCGTAAAAATTATATTAATTTTTTTTTTTTTTTGAGTACTCTGGAAAAGACCCCCAGAATGCCTCATAAATTGTACCTTTATAAATTTTAACAAATGGCAGAAAACTGAAATCTCAATCGCAATTATTTACTTTTGTCATGATTATCAAACAAAATATTCAATTTGCCATACCAAAAACTTTAAATGCAATGCTTTAATTAATATTCTTTTGTAATGGTACTTTACATAAGTTCAAACCTCTTCAATAATGCCTTTTTCAAACTTCTATAAGGAACATTACAAAAGAATATATTATTTAAAGCACTGAACAAACCTGAACAATGGGTTTTGCTGGCATGGCAAATTGAATATATATATATATATATATATATTTGATAAATTGATGTAAAAAGTAAACAACTGTGACTTAAATTTTAGTTTTCTGCTATTTGTTGAAAATTAAAATTAAAGAGTCATGCATACCTGCCAAAATTATGAGAAGTTTTTCGTAGAAAGGGTACAATTTAACAGACATTTTAAGGGTTGTTTTCAGAGTACACACACACACACACAAAAAAAAATTAATATAATTTTTACAGTCCTTATGGAAATATTTTACATGGGAAATAAACACACCATATGCAACTGATAAGTTTTTATTTGATTGTTTTGCTTGGGTATAGCATATAGTTGCTGAAAACTCTGCTTGATTCCTGGGTTCGTCATTCTAAAGTCCAGTAGGTGAAAAAAGTTCTAGTAAAGAGTCCACTTGTCAGGATGGAACACAAACCTTATTGCTTCTAGAACTATAGGCGAGCAATTAGCTGTACAAAATTCACAAGCACAATCAACCAGTAATGTGCTTATAACAGTCCACTTAGTATGGAAGCGTTCACAATTGCCGTATTTCTCATATAAAATAAAACACTTCCATTGGCAAAAATTCAGATGAAACTTACGAGGGAAATCATACAGTCCCTTAAGCCTCAGCAATGAAGAATGTACACACAGCACTCTAAAGCAAGACTTTTAAAACAAGCGATAATACCACTTCTATAGCATCAATACAAAGTTTTAAGCTCTCATGGACATCTCTCTCTCATTAGAGAAAACAGGACTGACTCGACTGGGCCACCAGCTCATATTTATAGGTCACGCAGAAGCTATTAGAAATTTCTAGAGAAAACTATCAGTGGAATGTTGTAGAACATTTTGATTGCGTAATAGAAGGGTAACAGAGTAATATTAGGCTATTATGTGATTTTAATGCAGAAAAACCAACTTTACAGGCCCCATTGGGAAAACTCCATCAAATGTCCGAAATGTTGCCAAGTGTGGCAACTTTTCTGCAAAATATCGCTAAATTTGGCACCAAAAATAAGTCCTCAAAAGCAATGTTAAGGCCTATGAGCTATATTTCTCTAGATTTCTAGAAAATGCTATATTAATCAATGAGGAAACCCAAAACTCCATATCTCGCATTCTAGTTAATCGATTTTGATGCAATAAAATGCAATTAAACTATCTGACACATGGAATATGAATTTTAAACTATTTAAAGCCCCAGAACAGTGGGTTGCCCTAAAATTCGTAACAATATGCAAGAGGCAGGGCAACTCCAAAGAGTGATAAAAATAATTTGCTTTATATAAAACATTTAAAATAATTATCAATGAAAGACATTAAAAAATACATTTCAGCTTTAAATTCATGGCCATCCTTAGCTATACTGATCACATCTTCACTTCTTCAAAACAAGGAGGGTGTTCCAGACATCACATCTAGAGATGCATGCATCATGTTGTTTATTGTGACACCCATTGAGATCTCCAAGGATTCTTGAAAGTGTGCGCATGTATTTGCGATTTTTCTGATAATGTTAAGTTAACATCTATTTTGGATTTTCGGGCTACATGATTTTAAAGCTGTACTTAGTTTATTAAATTTTAGATCATTAATGTGCTTGTATTTACTTGCTTTAATTTTAAGCATTATCATACCTATGTAACTACACATTTCTTTTGTATCTTAATTTTGTAAAAACAGTAGAAACTGGATTAACCAAAGTTTCTATTAACTGAGCCAATAATGAAGTCTTTTTTTAAATTCTGAATCCCCTCTCCCACCAAAAAAAAAAAAAAAAAAGATTTTACGTGAAACTAAAGATCAGATTAATTTTGTAATTCCCTTTTCAACAAAAGAGAAGCAGCTGAATAGTGTATTTAATACGCAGTGTTATTAAATATGGGGATAAATAGTTTCATGCAAGGTTTTTAGTGTATCTTTTAAAGTTAACAGAGATTTCTAATATCTGCGATAACGGTCCCAATTAGCTTGGATAATTGAGGTTTTACTGTACCTGGCGTTTCTTGAAAATCGATTAAATCTTTGTACCCAGGAAAAATCCTAGAAAGAAACCCCAGGTATTAACAAAATTAAAGTTCAATTTAATATACAAAAGAAAAGGCAGTTACATAGGTATGACAAAGCATAAAATTAAAGAAAGAAAATATAAACATGTTATAAATCTAAAATTTAAAAAACTGAGTACAGTCCTATCATATTTAGGCCTCACCGTGGCACAGTGGTTATGCCCCTGAAAATGGTAGATGGCCGAAGTGTGAAGGTCCCGGGTTCGGGTCCCATCGCGCAGCAGTCGATCTAACGGTCTGGAGTTTTGGTAGGTTTTCTCCAGATGTAACGTGAATATGCATTAGAACCCCTTAGAAAGTCCCTCTACCAAGGCACCCCCCCCTGGCAGATCACCCTAGTGTAGCATTGCCATAATCACACACAATCACAATCGCCTATCACATTTAGTCCAAAAGTCCAAAATAGATATTGACTTTAATAACAGAAAAATTTCAAATTATAACAATAAAACATATGCTTTTTTTTTTCCAGGAATCCTAGAAGACCTCTGCAACAGATGACACAATAAACAAACATGACACATGCATCCCTACATGGCTTGAGGAAAGCCCTCCTCATTTAAAAAAAATGAAGATGTTGTGACTAGTATAGCTGAAGACAGCCACAGATTGAATGTAGAACCATACTTTTTAACAGTTTTTATTGGTAATCATTTTAAATGTTTTAACTGTCATATTTTTAATTGCTTTTAATTCTTTTTAATTCATAAAGTCATTCTACTCTAAATCTCTAGACATTCTACTCTCTTTTTTTTAATTCATAAAGACATTCTACTAATTTTTAATAAATAAAGAACAAATGCTCATTTACAATTAAAGTTATTACCTCTGGCAATGTAGCAAGATCACCTTTTTCCATGTCCTGCGTTGCCATCTTATATGTATCCATGAGAGCAATAAAAGTTGCTTTACATGCATGACTAAAGGCAACCATAGGCAACAGCTTGTATTGTTGAGCTTGATAATCAAGAATCTGAACTTCAGGTTCACTAAACAAGGGTGCAAAGAAATTCATAGTAGAGATATTTATAGATATTCTAATGTAGAAAATCATCATTTCATTTCATTGAGGGGAAAAAAAAAAACTGTTGTTGTTACTTATCCCTCTGGTGTAGGAAAGCCTACAGCAAGTCAATGAATCAAACACTCAATCCTGCTCATATATCAAATGCAGGATAACAGGATTAGCAGGGACTAAAGAATGAGAACAGAAAGAAAAAGTTTTTTCCCCATTCTGGAACTTCAAACTTCTCAAGTGACCACTTCTGAAATGAACCAAGGACGTCTGGAGAGGCCTGGGACTGCTGCACGACAGGGACAGTCCCATAACTTTAGCAGCATACTAGTGATGAACTGGCAGCAGGTGCCATGTAGCAAGCAATTTTCCCCTATATAGAGAATGGATTTCTGAAGGAATTAATTTTGCTGAATTGGTGATCGGGAAATCACAATCATTTCTTGCAAGTAAATCCAGCGGTCTCATTACCATATAACCCGACATGCGAAGGTATCCACTGGAGACTTATCGGTTTCCTAAGACTAAACTCTGAAAGAAATACCATGATATCCTGATCAGGTTTATCAAAAATTTTTGGCCAATTTTTTTAGATACTGTATGGCACTTTTACTATCAGTTAATATCCAGATACTACTTTCATCAGTTGCAAGGGCATACTCCAGAGCCTTACCAATAGCTAAAATTTCATATCTGAAAGCAGAGCAGTAGTCAAGAGTTATGGATACTAAGTTTATATTCCTCTTCAGAGTTACTGATGAAGACTTCACTACCAGCTCTACCTTCCTTGAATTTGCTACCATCTGTACAGGTAACTAAGGCCTCGGAAGGGATATCATTTATGACTTAAAAAACTAGACTGGACCTAAGGGGAAAAAAAAAAGTCTAGAAACTACAAATGATTTACTGAAATAGCTTCTTCATACCATCTATACTTAGCAGGAAGAATCATTTAAAAAATCTTTTAAAAGTACTTTCAATGTATTTTTCCCCCCTTAAAAAAAAAGGCTTGATTCATTTTTTAATGGCATACATAATAAACAGTGAAATGATGATCAGTTTTGATGTAATTAACCTTTAAAGTAATTAAAAAACTTTGTAAAAAACACACATAAGAAGTAAAAGGAAAAAGGATACGCGTTTCGTTCAAAAATTGTTTTGAACTTCATCAGTCCAAGCCCTTCGACGTAAAGAACACAGGGAACTGAAAAGAGAAAAAAAAAACAAGCAAGATGTTGCCACAAGGGGCAAAAAGTCAAACAAAACCACGGAGAGGGGAGAAAAAAATTAAAAAGGGGGATAGAAAGGAAAGGAAAGAAGCACAAAAAGTACAGAAAGAAAAAGGAATAAAGAAAAATAATAAAAAAGGGAACACACAAGTACAAACACACACACAAAAAAGAGAGAACAGAACAAACAAACAAAAAACAAATAGCACACGTTATTTTTTTTTTTATTTTTTTTTTTTTTTTAACCACGAACAGGACAGCACAACAAATATAAATATAAATAAACACATATATACATATATATATATATATATATAATTTTTTTTTTTTTTTTAATAAAAACGAAAAAGAAAGACAGTAACACACGTACATACACATTAAAGAAACAGGGGGGGAAAAAGGGGGGGGTAGACGAAGAAAGTGAAAAGAACCTTACAACAGCAACTTCCAAGCAGAATGAACGAAAGGAACGGAAGAACCATCGTTCACAAGACGATCTAAGTGCTGGGTAATGGAAAAACCTTCCAAAAAATCCAGATGGGACAAAGACTGAGGAGTGCACAAAATCTTAGCCTTAGAAAACTGAAATCGATGATTGGAATTCCAACAATGTGAGGCAATAGAAGATTTGGAAAGTTCGTGCTTAGAGACATATCTCTCATGCTCTTTGAGCCTAAATTTGAGAGCTCTTCTGGTCTGACCAATATAGCCCAAATCACAAGATTCACAAGGAATATAATAAACACCCCAACGGTTCTCAGTAGGAATAGGATCTTTAAGGGAAGAAAATTTAAGTTTATTAACAGGTTTAAAAATGACTTTGAAACCGAAATTTTTGAGAAGTTTAGAAATTTTGTAGCATAAAGGTGAAAAGAAAGGTAGTACAATTAATTCGTTGTGAAAATTAATAGTATTAGTAGAAGTATTAGGCTTATTAAATTTAGAAACAGCTTTATCAATAATAGAGGGGCTAAAACCACGAGAAACAGCTAAGGATTTTAAGTAACTAATTTCGTTATTAAGAGAAGAAGAATCAGAGCAAATTTTGATAGCACGAAACACATAAGTGTAAAAAGCAGAAAGTTTTTGCTGGTAAGGATGATTAGATAGGGCATGAGGAGGTAAAGATATAGAAAAGGGCTTGCGGAAAACAGAAGTAGAGAAACCGTCAGGATTCCTAGAAACAAGAACATCCAAAAAAGGTAAAGAATTGTTGCACTCCTCTTCTAGAGTAAATTGGATACACGGATCAACAGAATTAACGATCAAAAGTAAATTAGAAATATCACAATTGGAATCCACTAGAACGAAAGTATCGTCAACATATCTGACCCAGCACAGAAAATTAAAGACCTTGAAGAGTTTCTCTTCAAAATAATGCATATAAATATCACATAAGAGAGGTGAGAGAGAATTACCCATAGCAAGACCCTCGGTTTGTTTATAGAAAGAGCCATTAAAAATGAAAGCAGTTTGTTTAATACAAACGCTTACTAAAGCTATAAACTCTTTAATCTCAATAGAAGAATAATGAAACTCGCGTAAACGCTTTTCCAAACAGTCAATCGCACCTTGGATAGGAACATTAGTGAATAAAGATTTAACATCAAGAGAAAGCATTTTACAATTAGTAGGAGAAAGAAGTTTAACTTTGTTAACAAAATCATAAGAGTTTTTAACAGTGTGGGTATTACTAGCAGTCAAAGGTGAAAGAGTATGCGAGAGGAAACGTGCAAGGTTATAAGAAGCAGTACCAATGTTAGAAACAATGGGGCGAAAGGCAAGAGAAGGTTTATGAATTTTAGGAAGGGCATAGAAACGAGCACAGTTAGCAATAGAAGGAATAACATAACGTTTAGTTTGAGCATTTAAGATTACAGAGGACTTCACAGTGTGTTTAATTTCAGAAAGGTGACTGTTAGTAGGATCAGAATTTAATTTAGTGTATGGACCAGTGGTTAGCATGTTATTAATACAATCAACATAAGAAGATTTATCAAGTAAAACAGTCTGGCCGCCTTTATCAGCTTTAGTAATGAGTAAATTAGGGTTAGAATTAAGTTCTTTGAGAGCAGTTTTTTGAGAACGAGAGAGGTTAGATTTGGCATGCATATTATTTGAAGAGATAGTATTAGCAATAAGATGTCGCAAAGTATCAAGTTGGTTAGAAGAGAGTTTACTATTTTTAAAGGAGTTTTCCATAGGAGCAATAAGTTTGGAAACCGAAACGTTACTAACACGAGAAAAATTCAAACCTAAACTAAGAGCATCTCTCTGAGAATCAGTTAAAACATGTGAAGACAAATTAACAACAGTGTCCTGAACAAGAGGCCTAACAGAACCGAGGGAAGACCTAACCGGAAGAAGAGCTTGGAATTTCTTATCCAAAGTAGCTCTGTGAGAAATAGAACGTTGTTCGACATAAGCGAAATTCCGTTTTTCCCAGTTAGCAAACGCAGGGTAAGACTTACTCAAAAGCAAATGGAGATCATAAAGATCAGATTCAAGAATCGAAACTTTATAACGAACATCCTGAATAAAAGCCCGTAAAACCGCCCGTTTAGACCTATTCAGAGCCTTATCAACACGAGAAGAACCGTGAATATTGCACTTAATGTCAATGAACTTAGGAATGACATTACTGCGTTTGCATCGAACAAGAAAACCTAAATGATTCAAGAAACGAGAACGTTTCAATCGTAAACGGGAAAAACGGTTAAACAAAGATGAATCCATACAAAAAACACAAAAACAGAAAAGAAATAAGCAAGAAAAAGCACACGAAGAAGGAAGGAAGAAAAGAGAGAACAAAAGTGAGTGTTAATAGTCCAAATAAACAAAACAACTGAAAAAACACTCAAAATACTGGTGTTAAACGATAAAGTAATTAAAAAACTTTGTAAAAAACACACATAAGAAGTAAAAGGAAAAAGGATACGCGTTTCGTTCAAAAATTGTTTTGAACTTCATCAGTCCAAGCCCTTCGACGTAAAGAACACAGGGAACTGAAAAGAGAAAAAAAACAAGCAAGATGTTGCCACAAGGGGCAAAGAAAAGTCAAACAAAACCACGGAGAGGGGAGAAAAAAATTAAAAAGGGGGATAGAAAGGAAAGGAAAGAAGCACAAAAAGTACAGAAAGAAAAAGGAATAAAGAAAAATAATAAAAAAGGGAACACACAAGTACAAACACACACAAAAAAGAGAGAACAGAACAAACAAACAAAAAACAAATAGCACACGTTATTTTTTTTTATTTTATTTTTTTTTTTTAACCACGAACAGGACAGCACAACAAATATAAATATAAATAAACACATATATACATATATATATATATAATTTTTTTTTTTTTTTTTTTTTTTTTTTTTGTTACTGTTAAAAACTCTTATGATTTCGTTAACAAAGTTAAACTTCTTTCTCCTACTAATTGTAAAATGCTTTCTCTTGATGTTAAATCTTTATTCACTAATGTTCCTATCCAAGGTGCGATTGACTGTTTGGAAAAGCGTTTACGCGAGTTTCATTATTCTTCTATTGAGATTAAAGAGTTTATAGCTTTAGTAAGCGTTTGTATTAAACAAACTGCTTTCATTTTTAATGGCTCTTTCTATAAACAAACCGAGGGTCTTGCTATGGGTAATTCTCTCTCACCTCTCTTATGTGATATTTATATGCATTATTTTGAAGAGAAACTCTTCAAGGTCTTTAATTTTCCGTGCTGGGTCAGATATGTTGACGATACTTTCGTTCTAGTGGATTCCAATTGTGATATTTCTAATTTACTTTTGATCGTTAATTCTGTTGATCCGTGTATCCAATTTACTCTAGAAGAGGAGTGCAACAATTCTTTACCTTTTTTGGATGTTCTTGTTTCTAGGAATCCTGACGGTTTCTCTACTTCTGTTTTCCGCAAGCCCTTTTCTATATCTTTACCTCCTCATGCCCTATCTAATCATCCTTACCAGCAAAAACTTTCTGCTTTTTACACTTATGTGTTTCGTGCTATCAAAATTTGCTCTGATTCTTCTTCTCTTAATAACGAAATTAGTTACTTAAAATCCTTAGCTGTTTCTCGTGGTTTTAGCCCCTCTATTATTGATAAAGCTGTTTCTAAATTTAATAAGCCTAATACTTCTACTAATACTATTAATTTTCACAACGAATTAATTGTACTACCTTTCTTTTCACCTTTATGCTACAAAATTTCTAAACTTCTCAAAAATTTCGGTTTCAAAGTCATTTTTAAACCTGTTAATAAACTTAAATTTTCTTCCCTTAAAGATCCTATTCCTACTGAGAACCGTTGGGGTGTTTATTATATTCCTTGTGAATCTTGTGATTTGGGCTATATTGGTCAGACCAGAAGAGCTCTCAAATTTAGGCTCAAAGAGCATGAGAGATATGTCTCTAAGCACGAACTTTCCAAATCTTCTATTGCCTCACATTGTTGGAATTCCAATCATCGATTTCAGTTTTCTAAGGCTAAGATTTTGTGCACTCCTCAGTCTTTGTCCCATCTGGATTTTTTGGAAGGTTTTTCCATTACCCAGCACTTAGATCGTCTTGTGAACGATGGTTCTTCCGTTCCTTTCGTTCATTCTGCTTGGAAGTTGCTGTTGTAAGGTTCTTTTCACTTTCTTCGTCTACCCCCCCCTTTTTCCCCCCCCCTGTTTCTTTAATGTGTATGTACGTGTGTTACTGTCTTTCTTTTTCGTTTTTATTTAAAAAAAAAAATATATATATATATATATATATATATATATGTATATATGTGTTTATTTATATTTATATTTGTTGTGCTGTCCTGTTCGTGGTTAAAAAAAAATAAAAAAATAAAAAAAAAAAAAAAAAAAAAATAACGTGTGCTATTTGTTTTTTGTTTGTTTGTTCTGTTCTCTCTTTTTTGTGTGTGTGTTTGTACTTGTGTGTTCCCTTTTTTATTATTTTTCTTTATTCCTTTTTCTTTCTGTACTTTTTGTGCTTCTTTCCTTTCCTTTCTATCCCCCTTTTTAATTTTTTTCTCCCCTCTCCGTGGTTTTGTTTGACTTTTCTTTGCCCCTTGTGGCAACATCTTGCTTGTTTTTTTTTTTCTCTTTTCAGTTCCCTGTGTTCTTTACGTCGAAGGGCTTGGACTGATGAAGTTCAAAACAATTTTTGAACGAAACGCGTATCCTTTTTCCTTTTACTTCTTATGTGTGTTTTTTACAAAGTTTTTTAATTACTTTATCGTTTAACACCAGTATTTTGAGTGTTTTTTCAGTAATTAACCTTTACCCTCCAATAAATGTTATGGAAATAAAAGAGATAATAAACAATAATGAAAGAAATCTACAATCATAAAAGAAATAGCCCACAGCCTAATTAGTGCACATAACCTAATACAGGGTGTCCGTAAAAGAATGTCCGAGCTTTAAATTGTAATAGTATCAGCTGTAATCGTTCGACAGTTGTGGTTGAAGGTGAAGAATAAAGAATAACTCCAACAGTTTCAAATAAGCGCATGCGCGTGTACCGCTACATTGTTTTCACAGTTGCAGCATCATCTATTCAAAATGGCGACTTCTGAGCGTAAAGCTTTTGTGTTCTACAATTTGCTAAGAGTGATTCAGTAATTGGCGTTCAACGTGCGTTCCAATTAAAGTTTAAATGTGATCCCCCATGTTACAGAAATATCCACCGATGGTATCGACAATTTGAAACAACCGGATGTCTTTGTAAAAGTAAAAGCCCAGGAAGACCCAAAGTTTCTGTAGAGAATGTGGAGCATGTCGAAGAATCTTACCGTCGTAGTCTGCAGAAATCTGTTCAGAAAGCAAGTCATGAACTACAGTTGCCAAAGACGACAGTCTGGACGGTTTTTAAAAAAAATTTACACTTGCGTCCATACCAATTACAGTTGGTACAGCAATTAAAGCCAAATGATTGTGCAGTACGATTTCGTTTTGCATGTGAAGTTCTTCAACAGCACAATGACTTTCTGCATCATGTGGTGTTCAGTGATGAGTCAACGTTTCATACAAGTGGGAAGGTAAATACCCATAATGTTCATATATGGGGTTCAGAAAATCCTCATCAACTTGTACAACACTAAAGAGATTCTCCAAAAATAAACGATTTCTGTGCTGTTTCACAACGACAAGTGTACGGACCATTTTTTTCGCTGAAGCTACAGTAACAGGGGTTTCTTATCTGGATATGCTACAACAATGGCTCTTTCCCCAATTACCGTATTTTATGGAAGAAACGCCGCACCCTTCGTAACCGCCGCACCTACGATTACGCGGCTAGAAAGCAAGAAAATTGTTGTAACCGCCGCACATGACGTAAGCGATAAACTTAATTAGCGGGAAAATCGTAAACTCCGTGTCGATCCTTAATAAATGATAAGGCTAATTTCATTAAGAGTAAATTAACTTGCATTAATCAGGGTTCCTGGTGAACCGCGAGAATCTCGCATAAATTTCTTAAATCTTGCGCAAAATATATTACAGCGCGAGAGTCGCGCTGCTTGAAAGTCTAAAAACACCAGTTCACAAATACAAAAATTTGTTTTGCTTCTGTTTTCACTCTATTAGTACAATCATCGAAATTGGGATAAGTGTTTTTAGTAATGGAAGAGAGACTCCGATAACGAGTTGTGTGTTATAAGTTTTTAAATGCATTGATGATAATACATGTTTATATTCCAGATTCCAGAGTTTACTGATGTTACAAGACCATAATACATTTGCATCGTTGGAAGGGGGGGGGGGAATAACAGTACATTAAAAATAACACCACTTATCGGTTTCCAAAGGGTAATTTCCTTCTGCTAAAAGAATTATTTAAAAAAAGCATGCTGTTTTCTGCTTACTGCCCCCCCTCCTCCTCCGTTCCTCTCAGCTTCCGTTCAGCAATAACAAGTTTGAAACATTGCAGTGCAAAGAGGGGGAATATAGTAATTAATGCTATCTGCACAAAGCTGACGTGTTTATTTTTCTGTTCCTCCTCGACAGCTGTTAAAATGTTTTGTTTTTGTAACGTGTGTCCGCCGTATATGAGTTTTGAGAGTATTTCGTCTGTTTTTTTATACCACAAGGATTCATGGAATTATGCTTTGAAATTTGCATCTCCATTCCGTTCAGTTTAACTGTGGTTCGCAGTAAGAGTTAATCAATTGTTAAAATAGACCCCCCCCTCCCCCAAATAAATAAAATAAAATAAATAAATAAAAGGAAAGCAGAATAAAATATGGTTAAATAAATAAAATGATGTTAAAAAATATTGATGTTCTCACTTAACAAATTTAAACATTAATTGTAATTACACAAAATAATAAATGAAGCGTTGAAGTGCGCATGAGAGGGGAGGTAGATCGTGCTTACTTTTTGTAAATCTTACTTTGTGTTTAGAAATTCTGGCAAATTTCCTCTCCTTTTTCTGATGGGAATCTTGTTTTGACCTGAGGAGGCATCAGTTGGCACTTTTAACCATCCAGAGCGCGGGACGTGGACCCTTCTCCTCATGGCGCTCCACGTTTTTTTAAGTGGTTGGCATCCACTTTGCACGCTTTTTTTAAAGTGGGTCGCATCCACTTTGCACGCTTTTTTTTAAAGTGGGTCGCATCCACTTTGCACGCTTTTTTTCGGTGGGTGGCATCCACTTAAAATTCACTTTCACTTGAATCCTTCAAATTCGCTGCTCTCACTGTCTGAATTAACTAAGCGAAGGAATTCTTCATCTAATTCAGCACCAGCATCATCTTCATCACTAATCACACCAGCATCATTTTCATCACGATTTTCCTCAATGGAACTGGAAATTATTTCTGCCTTGGAAAAACCCGATTTAATGATGTTTGGGGATATTTCCTTCCAGGCTTCGGACACCCACCGAGCCACTTCTCCATAAGAAGCTCTCTTTAGTTTTCCACTTTTCGTGTAGGAGTGGCTTTCGCTTGCCATCCACAACTCCCAGTGTTTCCGGACGCGGCTTTTAAAGCTTTTGTTGATGCTTAAATCCAGAGGTTGGAGTATTTTTGTGAGTCCACCTGGAATAACTGCCGAAGAAGCAGACGCACTTTTCGCCTCTTTTTTTACTGAATCCAGTAAATGTGCCCGCATTGAATCCATTATAAGAATTCCTTTTGGCTGGAAAAAAGCCCCTTTTCGCTTGCGCCAGACTTCTTTAATCCAGTCAAGCATCAGCTTTTCACACATCCAGCCCTTCTCGTTGAAACGTATGACAACATCATTTGGGAAATTCTCCCGGGGCAATGTTTTCCGCTTGAAAATTATCATGGGTTTCAATTTTTCCCCATTGGCAGTACAGGCAAGCACGCAAGTAAATGATGTTTTCTCGTGCCCCGTAGTCACGATTGAAACCGTTTTATCTCCAGATTTATTAACCGTACGGTTAGGCGGGCAATCAAACGTCAGGGGAACTTCGTCCATATTAATAATTTGGGATTCGTTGACTTTTAGCTGACTAATCAATTCCTTTACGAATTGTAAAAAGGCTTTCTTTTTATCTTCCCAATCAGCTGGTAATTGCTGTCCGATCGTTGTTTTATTCCGTACAATTAAGTTTTTTCTTGCCATGAATCTGTGGCACCAGTTTGGATTTCCATTAAAATCCAGAATTCCCATATTAGAGGCGATTTTTCTGGCTTGTAGACGGATATTCACTGTGGATAGGGGAACTCCCTTCTCTCTTTGTTCTACAATCCATTTTAGCAAAATATCCTCCAATTCTGGCCAGCGCACAATTCCACTCCTTCTCGCTCGTTTTGATTTTGGCATATTCTCTATTGCTGGTTTCTCTGACCGCCATCGACGAATGCACCTTTCGTCGACTCCAAATTCTCGTCCTGCCGCACGATTTCCAATTGCTTCAGCTCTTCCAACGACTTGAAGCTTAAAAGCAGCTGTGTAGCTCATATTTCGTTTAGGAGGCATATCAGAAAAAGAAATTAGTTAAGAGGTACTAAATAAAAAATAAATAAATACAGAAGTAGAAAAAATCCGGACTTCAGTTCTACACAAACCGACAAGCGAGTTGCGTCGTATAAAAGCACGTGGTGAAAGAAAGAAGTAAGACGATTTCACTGTCACTCACACGGTTAGCTGTATCAAGGTCAACCCCTGCTGACCCCTGTTTTCAGGCGTTGGGTTGAAGTTGAAGTTGAATGATTCAACCACCCATCCCCCGGTACACCTATCTATCTCCATCCCAATGACCCCCGGTAGTCCTGGGAGGAGACATACGAATGGGCTTGCCTAGAGTTGACGGCATGTTACCGAATTTTGAGTAGTGGCACCATCTCTTGTCGTATTTCGTAAATATCTTACGATTTTTTTGCTTTTTAAAAAAGTTTAACGTTAAAAAAACAGATTTATGTTTTTAAAAAATCGTAAACGCCGCTCCCAAACTTTTTAAAGTTTTAAACACGTAAGCGCCGCGGCGTTTCTTCCATAAAATACGGTAGTAGAAAGTGAACCTGCAAACTTTATTTGGCAACAAGATGGAGCCCCTCCTCATTGGAGTCTCTTTGTGCGAGATTGGTTAAATGTCAAAGTCCCTGACCGTTGGATTGGGCATCACGGTCCAGACGACAGAGTTCTGTTACCCTGGCCACCTCGTTCACCTGACATCATGTCTTGTGATTTCTTCCTTTGGGGCTTATAAAAGATCAGGTCTACGTTCCACCCCTACCCCACGATTTACTAACCTTGAAAGGTAGAATTGCACAGGCTGTTGCTTCCATTACTCCGGACTTGCTGCAGACAGTATGGGAAGAATTACATTTTCGTTTGGATGTGTGCCGTATCACTAAAGGTACACACATTGAGCACTTATAGGAAAAACTAGGTTAGTTTTCCTTCAATTTCATGTATGATTTGTTATATTTAGTATAAAATAAACTCCTGTAATATACCATTAAAACTCTGACATTCTTTTACAGACACCCTGTATTATCAAACTCGCACATCCAATTCAACAAACAATTTTATCATCAGAAATAACGACTACCCATGGGCTCCCTGGTATCTGGTGTAGTTAACAACTGGAAAATGAGACTAATAGGAAAAACAATAATAACAAAATTCAACACAGCAATAAAAATCTGGTGGTGTTATGTAGAAGATACTTTTGCAATACTGATGATATAGATAACCTATTAATGAACTTAAATGCTACAGATAATATTAAATACACCTACGAAACTGAAAACAATAATATCTGAATTACATAGGCATATGCCTAGGCAATTTTACCTAGGCTGAATGTCCATTCAAACTGTTTAAAACAGGCAATCTATGTTATGTTAATCCATGAAAAGAAAAACCACTTCATGATAGCATTTCTTGAATAGGATTCTACTCATACAGCTTTGCATACAATGAGATTGTGCCAAAGGTAAGATTAAGGTAATGGAGGGAGAGCTTTCTAATACAGTAAAATTTCAAAAATTTAGTTTAAAGAGCTATAACCTATTTTTACTATCATAGAACAAAGAATTAAGCTATTATATATTTGTTTTAAATATGTATATATCAGTTGACAAAAATTATTGTTCTATTAAATTAGGAGAAATGTGTTAATTACTTGGGTAAAATTACAGACTGCCGACGAATAGCACTGTAGCGTATTGCAATTGTAGCAGCTCTAGCAACATTGTAGGCCACCATATCTAAAATAAGAACACGAACAAAAACCATGGTACCATAATTAAGTTTATCACTTTTGGGCTTAACATAGTCCCCTTCAACAGTAACCTATGAAACAAAAACATATCTTTATATTAGTATGAATAAACTAGAATGGTAAAGTATATTCAAAATATTGCATATAAAACACTTTAATCCTGTCAGATGTGAATGCTTTCTATTTAAAATACTTTCTTGAATAGGATTCTACTCAAAAAAGTTTTACTTAAATAATTCTTACTCAACATTTTTTAAAGAAATATTAAACTATAAAAATGCAATTTATACAATTAACAGCAAGAGTTCAAAACATTTCAGAATCATGAGCATTGCTATCTGCTGATTATTGAGGAAAGACAAAGACCAAAATATGCTGTCTTTTCCTTATATTTATTAATAATTAAGATTAATATATTCTTTCCATTTAAGCCTTTTTAACATACTTCCTCATTTTTGCAAATGCCTTGAGTAATAGTTAAATTTCTGATATCAGTTTAATGAAACATGAATAATCTTTCTGTAAAATATGCAACATATTTTTAGAAATATGTATGACACTTAATCTCCTATTACCATTTTGTACAAATTTCATTATTATGTGATAAATGGACATAGGAACATTGGCCATGGGTGCTGCCAGCTATGGGCAAGGGTGGGTATTTGCCCACCCTTGTGTAAGGAAATCTCACATCAGGAATGCATATAAAAAAATCTGAAATTTGGTCATTGAAAAAAAAAAAAAATGCTGCTAAGCAAACCATTAATTTTACTTTATGAGGAAAAATAAATAAAATTATTAATCTTAAAATAATTTTTTTGCCCACCCTTGCAAAACATTTTTTTTTTTTTTTAAGGGTGTATGTCGAAAAAAAAGAACTCTGTTTTTAGTCTTGGTACACAAATTGAAATAAACTAATAGCACCACAGTCTCCAAAAAATTCCAGATGGTTCTTCATAAGCAGCTTTACACACTGCAATAAACAAAAAAGCTGTGGCTTTTGTGAAATTTTCAGAAAAAATTCTTAAACATGAATCTGAGCTGCAAGATTTTTCAAAGAGTGACACGCTTTGCGAAAATTTCCAATTTTTAAGAATTTTTTCTAAAAGTTTTGAAACTGATACAGATTTATCGTTTATTTCAGTATGCAGTACAGCTTGTAAAGAGACAGTTTCAAAATTTTGAAGTGCCTGGCATAATTAGTTTATTTGTACTTATGTATCACAATCACGATTTTTTTGAATAACACCATTAATAGGCGGGCACTTACTTTTTCCAGCATTCGCCACTACTACGACCCGAAACACTGGCCATTGTATTATGGGGGCACCCAATGGGTGGCCAGAATTTCCCCCTATGAAGGGATGGACAAGTTAACATCCATGCCCAAGCCAGGATTCGAACCCGCACCCAATAAGGCATGATAGAATGGTTCTTCAGCCACTACACCACCTGGGTGGGGCCCTTGCAAAACATAATATTTTGCATTCAACATTTTGCCCACCTTTGCAAAAAATCCTGGCAGCACCCATGAAATTGACCACTGCTCCTGAATTTTGTCGTGTACAGCATAAAAGGTGGCTATAACAACTAGCCACTGCCCACGAAAGGGTTAATAGAAATGTGGCAAGAATTTTCACAAAAATAAATACTCTAGCTACAAACATTGATAATACCTAGTTTCTCTGGAGATATATTTCAGCCACCTTTCCACGGCCATCCTCAGTCCAAGTCATTCCCCCGTGGGAATGACTCTGACTGAGGATGGCTGTTGAAATATATCTCCGGAGTAACTAGGTATTAACAATGTTTGTAACTATAGAAACTCCTCCATATTTCATTTTAATCTTTTAATAACTACTCTATTTTTATTTAACCTTCCCCCCCCCTCCAAAAAAAATTCTTTTATGTATGTAAATGGTAAAGTGATAGTAAGCAAAATAGATCATGAATGATTTACTAGCATTTATTTTTTCTGTGAAATACATTGCTCCCCTAAAAATTATTCCCATAAAATGAATTCAGCAAATGTGAAGCTTTTAAGTCAAAATGAGATAAATACATACACAACTTAACACATGAACATTTACTTAAAAAATAAATATATAAAATAAAAAGAATAGTGCAGTTTACTATTTGGTAAATTGTTCATAAGTTTTATTTATTTTTTTTTTAATAATAATAATAAGCATTTTCTTGCATGATAAGAATCAGAAATTTCCATAGTCAAAAACTTTTATCGGTCAGAAACCATACCAATTTTTTAGAGGAATAGGGAAGCAAAGAGTATCACGTTAGATGAACAAATGCTCTCGTCTTAAGTTTTGATGCATTAAAAGTTTCCCTGAAGGTATAAATGTGATTAACAGTATTTTGTTGTTATTGTTTTTTTTAACTACATAAATTTTAAAACTATGACTTTTTTCTTTTTCTCAATTAAAGAATTCAAATATGCATTTAGGACTAACAAGAAACAGCTAGTACACTAATGAATATATGAATTATTTTGCTACAATATGTTATCATTTATCATTGATACAAATTAAGACTTACATGCATTAAATATCTAGATAACAAGTAACATATCACTCAAGAAAATACCTGTGCATTTTTCATTAACATGTTTTCCCTTGGGATGCGAACATTATCCAGTTTCAAAAATCCATTGTCAGAAGCTCTGAAGCCTACTTTTGGTCCAATTTCTCCAACAGTTATGCCTATGAATATGAAAATAACACACTCCATTCAATTAATTATAATCATAAAATACACAAAGCAGTTTAATAAATGTATTTTTTAAACTTGTTGTGTACAGCATAACAGTTGTTTGTAACAGTAAGAGTGTTTAAATCAGTAATTTTAAAGAAGGTAATTTAATTCATAATTTTAAATACAGTGGAACCTGCCCAATGTAACCACCCTCGGGAACGACAAAACTGATCACCTTATACATGTGGTCACCTTACAAAGGTAGCACTTTAATAAATTTGTTTATGCTTAAAATTCAAATAACACTTGCACAAACACTCTACAGTTTATTTATAACAAGATCTCAAAATCAATAAATATCCATGCACAAAAAATAGGAATGTAGGGAGTAAAATACTGAAACATTAAAATGCACATTGCATACAAATTGTGTGCGACTTCCTTACATTTATGTTTCAATATGTATTTTAATACTTCTTGGTCACAATGAATAATAAATATGAATAAAAATATATAAATTTCCATTTTGCAGCCTGTCATATTACTAAAGTACAGTTTGAATGTTTGGGTTGTTTTCATGTTTGCACAAATATAGTTCATGATACAATTTTCACTAGGGTACATCAAGAACACATTGTTTAGATAACACATTGTGCTGTAATAGCAAAGTTCTAAAAGGACAGGTCGCCAAATAAATCGCCAGGTTGAAAAAATGAAAAGAAATGTTAGGCTTTATACATGTTTAGCAAAATTTAAATGTGACTCGCCACAGGGGTGATCAGAATATAGTTTTTGTAGCCTAGACAAAATTATTGTAATCCTGTGGGAAAGGAAGAAAATTAAATATATTCACAGACTACAGAAGCCAACAAAATGCATTACAAAGGCTAAAACCAAAGTAAATTAAGCAACAGTTAAATAGTATTATTGACAGATGGGAGATATAAAATGGCAAGAGTATTACATTTAGAATAGGTAAAGGGAAATCAGAAGTACTCATAAATGTGTGATTAACTTCATCAAAAGTAATTGTAAGTATGTGATTAACTGCATCCCACGCACCTCTTACCAGAAACCATGCTGAATCGATTTTAGCATCAACAGAAATATAAAAGAATCTAGACTAAAACAAGTTTTTCTTTTTAATTTATTTATCTATTTTTTTTTATTTTTTCTTTTATTCATCTATTGAGAACAAGTGTTACAGAAGAGAGAATCAGTGTTGAGATCAAATCTTGTGTTAAACAACTGAAAAGGGATATAGCATTCTATATTATCTCAATGTGTTTTATATTTAAGAGGCAGTTTATAAGTGGAAAGTGGTCACATTTGACAGGTTAAAAAACTTAAATTTGGCAGATTATCTGGTCACTATACAGTTTTTGCAGGTGGTCACTTTACAGGATATTTTCCCCATACATTTTTTATGAGCTACAATGAAATTTCATAAAAGTGTTCACTCTAGACAGGTGGTCTTTTTACCAAGGTGGTCACTTTAGCAGGTTCCACTGTACAATAATATAGATACAGTAAAACCTTTCTGAGCAGCCCCTCCACTGTATCAAGAATATTTGGCCACTCTGAAGGGTTTTATTTACTACTAGCTGAAGTACCCGTTCTTCGCACGGGAATGAATGGGCTTTTTGATATTACGATTTGTGGTGATTACTATTCATTGTAATAAACAGATATAGCAAAATGGATATCGCGTTATATTGTGTCCAATAATCATGCATACCGAATTACAATGCAATCGTTTGTACGGTGCAGAAGGCCATGCGGCGTAGTGCAATCTAGTGGCGAGTTTTAGCAAAACGGATACAGCGAAAATATTCTTCGCATTCAGATATCGATGTATACGAATTTTCATGACTATCGGCTGGACAGTCCTGAAGTTCATGTGTTGACGTGACATCTAGTGGTAAGTTATAGGAAAATGGATAGTGCCAAACTCTTCCCCGTGTTCAAATATCTATGTATACCTATTTTCATAGCGATCACTTGCACAGTCAAGAAGTGATACACTGCAGGGCCATCTAGTGGTTAATTAAAGTAATGATTTGCTACAGTGCCGTCAAGTGGCGAGTTATAGGAAAATGGATAACGCCAAGATATTCTCATTGTTCAAATAGCTATGTATACTGATTTTCATAGCGACCGTGTTCAAATATCTATGTATACCAATTTTCATAACGATCATTTGCACAGTCAAGAAGTGATACACTGCAGGGCCATCTAGTGGTTAATTAAAGTAATGATTTGCTACAGCACCGTCAAGTGGCGAGTTATAGCAAAATGGATAACGCCAAAATATTCTCATTGTTCAAATAGCTATGTATACTGATTTTCATAGCGACCGTTTGAATGGTCAAGAATTTGGCCTGCTGCAGCGTCATCTAGTGGCGAGTTAAAATAATAATGCATTGCAGTGTCATCTAGTGGTGAGTAACATCAAAAGGAACGCAGTTAGAATATATTCTTCGTGCTCAAATGTGTAAATATAAAAAATTTTATGCCGATCAGTCGAATGGTATAGAAGTTGATGCGTTGCAGCGACATTTAATGGCAAGTTACAGCAAAATGGATAGTGAAAAATATTCTCCGTGTTCTAACATTCGCGTGTACCAAATTTCATCAAAATCGGTTGGACGATATTAGCATAGCAAACGGCTAAACGGAATAGAATTCGACGTTGTGCTGTGGCACCAAGTGGCAAGTTAAGGAAAACGGATAGCATAAAAACCTTCTCCATCATAAAAGACTTAGGTGAACCAAATTTCACGGTGCAACGTTGCTCAACGGTGCTGGAGTTTTTCAACTTGATAAACACATACCAACATTCATTTTTATCTATAACCAGTGTTATTATATATACCAGTCTCAAATAAAATCCAATTTCAAATCTAAGCCTCGCCAAAGTGCCAACATACGCCATTTTGCAAGCATTTTTTCAGGAAATCATTACTTCACCAACTTAAATCAATGTACTCAATTGGCGAGAATTCTGAAGTTAGATCGCTTGAAATCCCTTAATAACTGCATTATTTCTTCACAGATCATTAAAATTTAACGCTGTATTCTAATAAAACCTTTGCACTTGTTTTCAAAAATCTATTTCCTTAAGCTCTCAATAAATTGCACCAAGCCGAAAACTGTGAAAACCGCTAGAACTCACTTACTCAAAATCGATATTTCAGCCACTTTATTTTTTCGCCAAACTAAAAAATTTTACACACTAGCCTCGTAAATCTTCAATTCTTACTGTTTTGCGTATAAAACATTTCATTCCTGCTCTGATTTCCCATGCACACGATATTATAATTTTTAAAAAATAACCTTACGAATATAAACTAACAAAAAAAAAAATCATTATTATTCTTTTATTTTTACTTTGAGAATTTAAAACATTTTATTCGGCAAAATCGCCACACATGGCAACCACGATCCTCATTTCACACCTTTTTCACTACAGGGGTTACAATTACGGAAAGCTTTTTGCGTGGAGAGCATAAAAAATCTCTTAAATTCCGGGAACAGGTGGACTTTCAAAGTTTTAAAGTGGACTACGATTTATTCTATATTATTTTACATATCTGTGCTAAATTTCAGGCCGATAGGTCCATTTTTGTGGATTTGTATACGAATCAAATCCACAAACAAACAAACAAACAGAATTTCATTTTTATTTATAAGATTACAAGATAATTGCTATAATGCATAATATAAACAAGTCTGACACTTCTGTCCTTATTTAAAGTGAAATCAAGACTTATCTAAAGAGAAAATAGTAGTTTATTTAATACTTTCTTACATTTTTTAAAAAAGGATACAATTTGTGTCTGTTTTAAGTTTTTACTTTTCTCCGAAACAACCATTTTTTCAAGTTCGTTTTTTACTTTAAAAAGCAGATCTCTAACCAATTTTTTTTTTGTAACTGCTTTGGAATTTTTGATAATTTCATCGATTTTCTCAAAAGTTGCTTGTGTTGAAAGTTTAGCTTGCTCGCCATTACAAACATCAGGAAATTCCTCATCAAATTAAATTTATATTTTATTAAAAGGATTTAAAATAGGCTAAACTTCACCAAAAGGTGCTCTTCCCAATCACCGATCCCCCTTGGTGGCCATTTAAAGCGGATCGGGTGGATGCTGATAGAGGTTATTTTAACATTAGGTCTATGAGCCAAAAAATCTGTGCTAGAAAAATTGGCCATTTAGTGGGGTGGCCGCTCAGAGAGGTTTCACTTTATATTATAGAATTTATCTAGGGGTTTTTTTTTATGTTTGAAAGTACCACAAATAAACTAAATATTTTCAAAAATTTAAGTTTTATTTGTTTATTTTTCTTAACGACATCATATAATTTGCAAAAATATTACTTTAATGTATTCATCAATTACCAGCTTGTTAAAAGTAAGTTAAATAGAGATTAAACAACACTGGAGTACTGTATTTAATCATCAATCAAATATAGTACTCCCATGTATAAACATTAGGATGCTTTCATTTTTTTTTTTTTTTTTTTTTTTTTTTTTTAATTTTTTGTTCTTACCTGCAACTTTCTTACACTATTTATAAATATAATGTACGCAAAACTTCAGTTCGATCGAATAATATTTAGAGGTCGAGCAACACAACTGAATTCTATTAGAAATTAGACAGGTGAAGAATAGTGTATAATGTCATTACCCGAAATAATACTACATTCAAAAGGGCCTAATTTCAAATGTTTAATGACTCTAAAAAGTAAACAATGTCCCATCCGTTAAAGAAATAATACTTCCCCACTTGTTCCGACTTTCTTTTCAAGCGTGTGTCATGATCACAATGTTACTCACAGAAAAGTGGTGCTTGCAGGAAGTATGGCTCAAAATGTGCAAGATTTTACACTTAGTCACTCATCCATAAGACGGCAAAAGCAAATTATCTGCTCCGAACTAGCAATAAACATACAAAAAAACCTTTCAATCGATGGCCTCCTTGGAATACTCCTTGATGGGACAGAAAACTAATGCAAAATATATCTGGAAAAGCAAAGGAGGATTGTCTACCAGTAATAGCATTAGGAACAATCATTGATCATCAACTGTTAAGTGTTCCTAAATTATGGTCAGAGAAAGGAATTGCTATGGCAAGTGCAGTTGCAGTACTATTACATAAATGGACACTTACTGAGCTCCTATGGGGCATGTGCTTCAATACGACATCCAGTAATAATGGTTTTAAAATTGAAGCATATTTAACATTGGAACAAAAGCTAGGAAAACAACTTTTGAATTTTGCTTGCCGGCACCACATTATAGAAATTGTGCTTTCTGCTGTATTCACTCAATACATGGGACCATCCAAATCCAGTGGACCTACTTTGTCAAAGATTTCAGTAGTTGCAATAGACCACTCAAATTTTGAACCTGGAATGAGAAACACTGAGATGCTGACAGCCATTCAGACCAATGTGCAATCAGTAATGGAATTTGTGCAAAGCCAACTCCTGATGCTCCATGCAAAAAAGAGATTACAGGGAGATGCTTGAGCTTGTTATAATTTTTCTGAGAGAAACACTCGAAAGAGAAACACGAAAATCGTGTACGCTTTTATGCTCCAGGAGCTATCCAAATGATGTCGGAAATTCTTTATAGCTTCAAGTTGTGGATGTTTCTTAACCAGTTCAAACTTGCAGCATGAGAAAGGAAAGGTATTTATGACATCTTTATCTTTATTGTGAAAGAATATCTGAGAACTTGCTTTACAGCACCCTTTCCTGTGCAAGCACCAAGAAATGATTTAAAGCTTTTACAGTTTCTTGTAGCATACAAAGAGGAAAACCCAGAAACATCAGCTATAGCTGCCGACAAACTGTCATGACATCTTTGCTATCTTAGCGAACATCTTGAGCCCTAGCTTCTTTGATTCGGATGTTTCAATGGAGGAAAAGCAAAAAATGGCAAAAGTCCTTCATAAACCAGATGGTAAGGATGAACCACTGAAGTGTGCAAGACTGCAAAAGCAGGAGATTGACAAATTGATGACTAAGACATTATCCAGTTTTGTAACTCACACACAAAAAAAGTAATATTTTTTAGCCTATTATGCATCGACAAGGAGTTCCTGCAAATTGATCCTGAGCATTAGGAACTTCAAAATAGCTAGCAGCAGGGGTTCAAAATAGCAAAGTAACAGACAATTGTGAACGACAATTGGCAGCATGACATGGTGCTTATCGAAGCTTTTGCCAAGGCTATCACTTAAGAACAAAGAGCAGAAACAGTATCCTCTTTAAGCGGTTCAGAAACATCGAAAAAAGTACTAAGGTTGCAAGAAAAATATCTTTAAAAACTAATTTCAGACTCAATGAGTGAGTTATTATTTTGTGTATTTGATTAGTTTTTCATATTTTCTCTATTTGATTTGTTTTACTCATTTTTCTGTACTCCATTTGCTTTTCGTACTTTTCCTGTGTTTCATTTCTTTTTTCTTTTTTTTTTTTGTTATTGTATATTTTCTTTTCTCGCAGATATATATTTTGCATTGTTTATGCATCTTTGCATATTTTTGTCAATACTACGAAATCTGAATATGGCTGTGCAACCTCTAAATATAATATATTTTGCTAAAATTTTACACAAACTATCATAGTACATAGTGGCATGATATAAGAGGTTGAGATCAACGAAAATACAAAGTTTATTTCTTCCCACACATTTCTGAAGCACCCTAATAGACATATATTATTTATGTTCTGTTTTTTTCATATTACATAGAAGATGGCAAAACATCAGTACTGCCTATTAAGTTTGCAAATGCAGAGATTCAAAAGATTTAACGAACAAATATACTGTATCATTTAATGTAGTCATACCTTGATATATTATTATTTAGATAAACTGAAAGAATTCTTATAACATGAAAAAAGTATATCAAAACAATTTCAAAAGAAAATAGAAAATAATCACATGGACACTATATAAATATTGTGTGTAACATGCAAAGTTTACTTTTCTCAAACTAACAGAAACAATTACCAAAAAATTAATTTTACGTAACAATAATTTGTTTGAGAATTAATAAAATGAGATTGGAATTACTGTACACACTATTAATGTTATACAGAAATGTATTATGATTAATAATATAAAATTTGTACCCATTTTAGCATGACTTAAATCACAGGTTCCCAACGTGGGTGATAACGCCCCCTTGTGGGCATTTGAGGCTTTCAGGAGGCCAGTAAAAGACGCAGAGAAAATTAGGGGGCGTTGATATGGCACGGAGGGGCGTGGGAAGATTAACCAAATATAGTATAAAAAAGACAAAAATTACGCTAATATTTAATAAAAATAAATTTTATTAAAAATACTTTTTAATATAATTAAGTATGCGTTTTGATTGTTCTCTGAAACTGTCTATTTATTTATTTAGAAAGCAGTAGTTTATTATCTATTATCATCAATACCTCTGCCTGTCATTATAACAGGCAAGCTAAAACTTTTATTCCTCTTTTTTAAATAAAGAAGAAATTCAGTAGCGTTTCAATTCTAACAGTATTCTATCTATTAGTAATTTTTTTAAATTTAATTCTTGTTTTCATCATCCATTATGTACGCTCTTGTTTCTCTGGAGTGGGAGGGGGGTGGTATTGAAATATTCACTAGAAAAGGGGGCACCACTTCAAAAAAGGTTGGGAACCTATGACTTAAATGAATATGTAAATAAACAAAGAAAAAAAGATAATTCAATAAACAGATTTAACTGGATAGGCTTACAGATTAAAAGAAATGTAAATTGAATATAAAAATGATAAAAGGCAGTAAAGTACCAGGCAAAGGCTGGTGGTCTTCTCTAGATCGAATTTGAACCATGAAAGGATGAATTCCATAGCATTTTCCTTTCGTATATAACTGAGCCAAAACAATAGCAAAATTGGCTGTTTTACCCACTGAAACATTTAAATAAGCATTTAAAAATTCAAAATTATAAATAAAAATACTATAAATAACATGCATTTATGTTAATCTTAATACATGGATGTTTGCAAAGTTTATAATATAACAAATTTAGTAAGAAATACAAATATGAAAATTAAATACAATAGAATTATAGTAAATAATAATAGGATTACCATATTTACAAAATTAAAAGAAAACAGACACCTAGAAAATTGGCATAAATTGAGCGTCCGAGTGCAGTACAGACACTTACGTTGTAATACAAAGGAACAAAAAGATTACTAACTTTTCAAGATGCTATGTATTAATCGTAATCGTTTGTATTGTGCTATTTTGTTGTATGTTTGTGGCAACAGTAAAGAGAGAACAAGTAAGTGTACGGCTCTCAGCCGATGTCCCACATCTCAGATAATAAATGTTCTAAGTTTTAATTCTCCACTTACAAGCCTTGGGATCCAATTAATGCGTACATATCACTAACTACTCGGCACCTACATGTCACAAAAAAACATATTTTTATTTGTTCAACCTCATTACAATTTTGATATATTTTGATGTTACTTTTTAGCATTTAATGGGAATCAGGATTTGTAATATCAATTATCAGATGCGTGCTGTATTTCATTCAGATTTTATTGCTTTTAGAAAGTTTGGTCTGTCCATTCAATAACTATAAGAAATCCTCAGAAGAAATAATTTTCTTTTAATGGCATTAGTACTTGATATTGCTTTTACAGGCTAAATTTTCATTTAATTTTGATTAAAATTGAAATCTCTCATAAGAGAAAACTGCATTAATCAATGAAAATGCTTTCTGAAGATTATCAAATTAGGGAGGAATGGACAATCATTTCAGTGTGTTTATAGCTGGTCCCACAGTTTGCTTTATATGGAGGATTACTCAGTAACAAAATATGAAATATACAAAGCTATGATAAATATTAAATTACTAAATATTTAGTTTTTTTATTAACCTAAAGTTTAAGAATGTGCAAAAATTAAAAATTTTTAAGTATAATAAAAAGGGCATTTTTTCCCCCTTCAATGAACATTTTGCATATCATTTGTGTTTCTTTCTCGGACACCTAGACAAAAAAGAACAAACCCATTAAAAAAAGGGATGTTTGATTATTCTAATTTAATATAATTACATATTTAATTAAATTAAAAAACTGCTCTATATTAATACAGATTATGAAATTTTAAACCTGTAATACAGACATATTACATATGTGTGAGCACAATCTATTTTTCTAAAATTCAAATTATATTAACTTTATGAAATAAGTATCTAGTAAACAAATATTTTTGTCAGTGTTTTAATGACTTAATCCTATTTGTGCATTAAAAGTTATCGTTTTTTATAATTAATATTATTATTTATTATTATTTAACTAATAAAATACTAATAATATATACTACTAAAATTTTTTTTTTCTAATGTTTTACTTCTGATTGAATTAGTTTGATAGATTTTTAATTTTAAAAATAAAAATAACAAACAGATTTTCTGTGAAATATTAAACAGAAGTAAAAATACATGGAATTATGTAGATTAGAGAATGTACATAACAGCATTTTTGGATAATGGAAAGATTCTTCAAAGTATTGCTAGCTAAAATTTAAAAAATATTTCAAATAATTTCTTTGCATAGAGTCTGCATGATTAAAACTAAGGCTCCTATTAAAACACATAAGATGTAGAAAATATTTATATCTGTCTGCTGTATCTGTCCTGAGAGTACATTTGGTTTAGCACATGTGTCTTTATATGCATGAAACTATCTCTCATGATATAAATTAGCTGAAGCTGGTTTCAAAACAAAATCTGTACTTTTCAATTAACAGGCCAACAATGCTAATATGGCAAGGTTAGAAATCTTGTGTCTGTTCCTCAAGTTATTTTATTTTGTATCAATGAATAGATATATATGTTTTAGTTTTGAAGTAACTGGCACCAACACTTTGGCCTGCCAATGAGCTAATAATATTAATTTGTCTACTCCAAGTTTTCTAGTAGGTGGTAATAAATTAGTTAAACTTTTATAGAGAAGTAAACTGAGAATTTTATTTTTAAAAATTGAAATATTTTCAATCACACCTTTGGCTGAAATTTTGATGAGTAAAATTCAAAATTGTATTACATACAGTTTTAAATCTCACTAATTAAAAAAAAAAAAAGTGGTTAACCACTGCTATTCCTTCATTTTTAAAATACAAGAATTCAGTTTTAACTATAGATCGAAAACATTTTTAAAAACCAAATGAATTTAAAATTATTATTATTATCCATTAGTTTTACTAACAATGCTTCTTATATTGTTTTGGACAGCTCTGCAATTTACAATTTCTTTTTCTAAAAATACAAATGTAAACTAATAAGTTGTCACAAAATTAAACAAACTTACAGCTACCAGGCCACCATTTTACAGATGATAAAGTCGGGGTGTTAAGAACAAATTCCTGAGTTTTGGGATCATATTCTGCTTTAGTTTCAAGACCACGAAGAAATGTTCCTGAGAATTACAAATGATCATTCTTAATCAGCAAATATAATTTAATAAATTAGCAGCTGAAACAAGAAATTAGAGATAGTAATACTTAGAAGCACATACTTAAGCAATTAATGTTTAATAAATACATTAATTCAACATTATTTTATGGATCTACAAAATATCAATAAATGATTTATGCCTCTCATCTGTTTTCACAAAATTTAATAGTTAAGTATTAAACTATTTAAATTGGACAAAGACTATATACAATAATAGCAGCCTTGTCTGAACACAGGGAATAAATATATATTAATATACAAAAGAAAAAAGTAAGATGCATTATTTTTCTTAATAAATCATGAAATATTTGACGTTAAAAAAATTACAATACGTCAAATTATAAATTTAGCATGCCTCCATAAAAGCTATTATTTGCACTCGTATAAATAATAAATCTTAAAATCCATCAAGAATTAATTTTTAAAAAATTTTTTAAATACAAAATATTTATAAATAGATAATGCCTCGGTCAAATTTGCAAAGCAATTTCTGTACTTAAGCAAATATATATATAGCTTTTGTTTACTTGTTTTAAGTTACATACAACATACAGATTTATGGCTTATAGTATGCATTTTGATAAAACATTCTGAATAATTTTGAATGTCTAACATAATTTGTTTTTAAAACTGTTCAAAAGCCATCTGGTATGCATAGAATTTTTCAAGAATGATTTTTAAAAATAAAATTTTGCGCTTAATGCATATTTTTCCCCTTTAAAATTTGCACTAACCATGTCCCAATTCAGTCTGAGCGTATGATCCAATAATCTTCATTTCCAAAGCATCAGGTAACCATTTAGCTTGCTGATCTTCAGTAGCAAGGCCCATTAAACCAGGAATAAACATAACAAAGTGTACAGTTAATGGTGAGGCTTCTTGTAATATGGCATCAGCAATCGATCTACAAAATAAATTAAAGTTTTTCTTTCAAAAATAATAATGGCTATAACTACAATAAGCAAATAATTTAGCGCATTGCTATTTATAAACTAGATCATTTTTAACACTAAACATACCAACATTTAATATATACCTATTTCTACCATAGCTGGTCAAATGACCGGTTGTGGTAGATAATGGTATATGACAAATATAACTCAAAGAACAACAAAATACAAAAAAATAATAATAATAATAGGATATCAATTGTATATAATTAATAGAAAAAGTCATGAAGTCAAATGTACAAAAACGATAAGATTTTATGCACATTTTTTATACAAAAGTTCATAATCGGTCATTTGACCGCTTATGGTAGTTTTAGTGTTAAGTGTATTTATCTTAAAGAATTCCCCAATTCATCAAATTCAACAACCCAATTTTTTAATGCACAGATTGAATTCATGTGCAATGAATGCACAGTACCTTCAGCTTAACAAAATCACCAGTTATATTAAAGCAGTTTGATTTATTTATGACTTAGTTTAACTTATTTGTGAATTTGAATTCAGATTAATATATTATGTATCTGTCTATAATGAACTTTAAAATTGATTATTGTTATCTTATCGTAAAAATTTTTTTGAAATGACAAGTTCAAAACATTTGAATTTGCATTGTGTTTCTGTTTCTTTTTTTCTTTTTTTTTTTAATTATAAGAATAAACAGTTATTTTAAATTCGGAATAATAATTATGATTTAATTCAACACTAAAATTTTATGTTAAAAAAATAATTCTTAATTTAAAAAAAAAACAGCAACTTTTAAACTAATTAAAAAATTATAGTTGCCAATATATATATATATATATATATATATATATTGGTAAATAATATTAAAAAAAACTATAAAATGTTGGTTTAATGTAAAGAGTAATTCAACATTAACACAATATATATATAGATATAGATATTAGCTATCTTATTCATCAAGTGTATGTATATCTGAAACATAAATCATTAATCACTTAAATTTTGTGATAGAACATATAAAGCTAATGAAAAAGATAAAAAGAAAATGGGACTATGCTGCTTTTTAAAAAATTAATCTGTTGTTTTAATTTTTTTTTTTAAGTAACATAAGATAAATATGAGAGGGTGGGGGGTTCTACACAATAAAGAAATGGAAAAAACAAAAGAGACAAATGTACTTTCAGTCATAAAGATAATCCAGAAGTGTTATGGCACATCAAAATCTTTCATAATTTGTTCTTTACACAAATTTATACATGCATCCAATATATTATTGTTTTATCAGTCCAGTAAGATATTACATTTTAAAGTAATTGTTAGCTATGACAATTTATGTTTAGAAATTTTAATTGACACAAGGCCATGAATGATAATACAAAATTTGTAAAAACTCAGAAATGCTTGAATTTTTTTAGAGAACAATTACATAAAACGTACTGTATTTCTTTAAATCTGCTAGAGCTTTTTATTATAAACTAGCCGCCTACGGTGACCAGTTGGTTCGCCATCCTAATAAATCTTGTTCGGAGAGAATCCTGTTCCTCACCGGCCTCCTTGGCACTGAAATCTCTCAGATTCTGAATGGAATTTAAAATTAAGATGGTTACGAACAGGAGCGGCCCTACGTTAAGTGTCGCCCCCTGCTAATATAAAAAAGATGCCCCCTTTTATGCTCTACTTAGTTTTTGTGTTTGAAATGACGCCCCTTCGAAGCCGGCGCCCAGATGCGATGCTTACTGTGTCGGGCCGCCCCTGGTTACAAAAATAAGATGGTTAAATGATGAAAAACTACAAAAAGGAACAAATTATTTTCGTCCTATATAATTCTGAAGAGCATCTGGATATATTGGCCTTTATCAAATTACAGAAAGGAAAAAAAAAAGTTAGAAAATCTGAAACACTTTCAGACCTTAAATACGCACAAAAGTGCTATGTCAGGGGCAGACTTCGTGCCGATTACAATCGACCGTAATCGATGATTAAAATAATCTTTTACAAATCTTTAAAAAATGCTGTGACAAAATAGTATTATTATAGAATTCTTTTGATAGTTGATTTCTCTAACATCAAGATTACTGTTATTTTACTAAATTAACATTCACTAGTCACAATCTTTATGGAAATTGTTGGTAATCGTAATCGTAATCCATATCATTTCCTGTAATCGATTACAGATGATCGTGTAATCGCACGAAGTCTGGTCAGGGGCAAGCCTTGTCAGGGGCAGACACCCCCCCCCTCTGAACCCCCTAAGTTTTTAGTTTCATTATTGCCATATTAAAATGATATTAATTGACTAGGTCATTTTATCTGGCATCTTTCGAGTATTTCGCCTGGTAATCCTATGTTGAAATTTTTATTATTGTAACCTATTTATAGAAAAAAACAAGTGATGCCTATTCTACAGCTTATGAAATATTGTAACAATAGATTAAAGCTGTTGTGAACTAATAGTATTTAAATATATGTAAAAAATACATGTGAAGCATATTCTACAGCTTACAAAATATTGTAACAATAGATTAAAGTGGTTGTGAACTAATAGTATTTAAATATATGTAAAATTATGTGGCATACTTTTATGTCGCATTTTTGGGACACATTTTTCATACAATCTTCAATAAAGGGGGTGAGAGAGAAAATGTCATAGTCATTAATAGATGGAGAAAAGTTGCACAGAAAAATGCACAATTCCAAATAAATGAAAATTTTAAAAACTTATTCTCCGGTGTATTCAGCAGACGATAAATTACGATAAATTGTGCCAAGCGTTAGAATCATCTCCTTAAAATCACACATCAGCCGTTTAATTTTTTGCCAAATGAAAAAGTTGTATATTTTAGTCTCAGAAAATTTCTAAATAATATGTTACTTTTGAGTATAAAACATTTCATTCCAGCTCTGATTTCCCATGCACATGATATTTTAATTTAAAAACAACCTTACAAATAATCTAGACAAAAAAAATCGTTATTTTTTTATTTTTACTTCAAGAGTCTGAATCATTTAATAAACTTTCCGAATGTGGCAACCTAGATAAGCTTTATCATCGCTTTTTCCACTGTGGGGTTACAATTACGAAATGGCAGAAAGCAAAAATTAGCCTTTTGCGATACGTTTTTTATCGATATCTCCTAAAATAATTCGAATTTTGAAAACATCACTTCGAGGTGTGTCGGGAGCTGTCATGAAGAATTTCCATACAAAATTTGGTAGGTGTATGATCACCCATCTGCGAGCTATGCGAGACACAGACAAACAAACCAACAGTTTACACATTGTTTTATTAATATAGATATGAAATTTTACAAAATATCTGCATTTCAGATTAGGTAAAATTTAAAATTTTTAACTTTCAACATACAAAAATTCACAAAATTTTAAATTCTTTAAATGCCCTTAGAAACTGTTTCTTAAATGCCTAGCATGTAAATGAAGGTAGAACAATAATAACACAAGATTTTTTTGATTTTTTTTTTTTTTCAAAATGAGAATACAATTGTAATTCACATTAATGAAACAGCAATATTTCAATTTCAAATATTGCTGAGTTATTCATTTAAAAAAGGGGGAAGATAATTTCTACTCATTTTAATGTAATTTTTACATTTAAAATAAAAATAAGTACAATTGCCATTGCCTGAAATGTAAACGGGACTTATGAAAAAATGTCAGGCCTAAACTGCCAACAAACTGTTTTAAGCAAGGACTGCATTAACAGGAAAACAAAACTATGCTTACAAGATTTCTTGAGGGTCAGCCAGTTCCATGGCTTTATGAAAGATATGCAGAGATTTCCGTAATGCATCATCATACAACTCTGAATGTGAAAGGTAATCCAGTGGCATAGCATCTTGAACTGCAGCATCATTATAAAATAGATATTCTGAAAATAACATTAGTTTTTTAAATAAAAAGAAATATTTTTAAAAGTTATAAAAGATCTTATGACACATATATTAATATTTTTCATATTTTTATGGGATCTTATATGATCCCTCATTTGTTGTTCTTATATGTATCATGAAAAAAAAAAATGAGCACAAAGGGCTTAATTTCTAACAAAGAAGAGCATTAGCCCTCATTTGTTGTATAACAAATTATAATAATTATTTAATTTATCATAAAATTAAGTAAATCTGAAGTTTCTAAATTCTTGAGGTTGCAAAATCCATGAAGTCGCGAGTCTGTTTAGATTAAAAGCGGCCACTGTTAGAGTAGCTGTACAGCAAGCTATTAAATTTAATAAAGTTTTTTTGTCTAAAAATGTTGAGGATTTTTCACTTATTTTGTAGAGAGTTTGACATCATTTTCTGTTTAGTTAATTTATGTGCAATTTTAATCTGTTCGTTAAATTATTTAGTGCTGATCATACAAAATATTTAGTAATTGTCACTACACTAGTTGCAACACTGCCTGCATTTTAACACATCAGACAAAATTAATCATCAACATGAGATGCAACTATCAAAAAATTGAATAGTAAAAATTCCAATAACTAAGCCTATTCTGAAAAATCATGTTCAGAAAGAAAACAGCACCAATGAAAGTTCACGTCCCCATTCTTGATGTGTCCAAGGATGGCAGGTGTAAAGGGCTTTTACTATAAGACATCTGTATACTTGTCACCAAAAAATTCTTTTTACAGACACAGCAGCTAGGCTACTAAAAAACTCTGTAGCCTTA
Source organism: Cheiracanthium punctorium (assembly GCA_038373885.1). Classification (NCBI taxonomy): domain Eukaryota; kingdom Metazoa; phylum Arthropoda; class Arachnida; order Araneae; family Cheiracanthiidae; genus Cheiracanthium; species Cheiracanthium punctorium. The sequence goes on from JAWZYV010011848.1 coordinate 413,986, forward strand.
ATCTGCTTATGTTGTCGTGAACTTAATGCCAATTAGAGAGCCTTTGTGGTTGTCGTCGCACTTGGCTAGACTTCCTGGTGATGGTATCAAGTTATTCTGAATTGATTCCATAACTTGCATAGGCAGTTTCAGAAACACTTGTAACCATCATGCCAACTCCCCTTGTGACTACCCAATTTCAAGCCTACCAAAGGCTCTCAATCTTACTGATTCATCTAAACGATTACGAGAACTCATTCTCATTACAAACAGTTAAACTTGTGGGTTTTAATACAATATTCACAACAATTCAGGCAAAAATCCTAGATACTCATAGTGAAATTCAACATTGGGATACAAAAGTAACACTTAACAAACACCATTTATTCCCAATTGGCAAGCATTAATTGTGTTATTCATTATTCAAAATATTTCAAATACAAATTTTATCAATTTTACTGGGGGCAGTTTTAAATTATTGTGAAAAATGTGCTTGTAACCTTAATTTAGAACATTAGTGTAGATATGTGGATTTCAAAGAGTTGGCTTCACAGAGTTCACTTCAAATACCTTATAACTCACATTCTTGATTACAGATTCATGCTTATAAAAACAACTTTTTATTTAATTATTTTTATTAATTAATTATTTTTTGGAAAATTCAAGGAAAATGACATTGAAGACTTGCTAATATTTTATCAACTCTTTTACATAATTGATTTCAGAAAAACTGGCAAGACAGGACACACTTAAAAAGTTACATTGATTAATAGATAGCTTAACATAATCATGACAGACAAGGGTTGTTTTTTCTTTTAATCTATTAGCATATTAGTGCTAAAATAACATAATTTGATGATGAAACTTATGACAATTTCATCTACTTTATCTTTAAAATTTCCAAAATTTTTAAAGATAATTATCAGAATAATTCAAATGTGTGCATTAAATAAAAGGGATATTTCATAAACACAACAAATTTATTAAACTGAATAATATTCAACACAAAATATATTTCCCTTAGGTAAAACTTATAATATATCATAAAAATAAATTTATATTCTACTAATCAACACAATGCACATGTATTTCGTTTTGGATCGTGAAGTTTTTAAAACTATTTATCAGAAGTATAAACAATAAAGAAAAATACTCATTCATTAAACAGAAATGAAAGTTAAAAATAGCAACCTAATTCTTTCCTTCGGTTGGTTTTTTCTTTATTTCCATCCAAAAAATTCGTCAACTCCTCGAGTTCAAAAGTTGCGTTCTTCCTTTCTTTCACCAGATCCTTATTTACTTCTTTATTAACCATTTTTTGATAGTTACTCTAAAAAATTTAAACACTACAAAATTTAAGAGATTGCAATCCGCCGAGTTGTCATGTCATACTGACGTAACACAACACGTACGATGGTGAAAATCCCTTACCAACATTTCTTAGGCTTGTATATGCCTTGCAGGTAAGACATTGCATAAGGTAAAGAACAGATGACCTTGTTATTGCCGTCTTAGCCAATCAGCAGTTCACGGCCTGAAGGCAGAAAGCATTACGTTTTTCACTAGACAATATTGAGAATGTAGGTTTCCTTCAAAGCATTTAATTGCACCAAGGATTATACTACTATTTCCTAATGAAGTACCTTGTCTGTCATATTTATCGAGCATTGTGTTTTTTATAATTCAAGTAGTCGAATAATAATGTCATATTTTTTCAAAGCAGTAAGTGTAGGTAAGGTACTACATTGAAAAAAAAAAAAAAATCAAAATCATATTTCTGTGACAGTGACAGACGAAAAACACTTGAGCACAAGTCGCGGCTCAATAATCCTACTGATGCGTCCCATAATAATAAATAAGCGTAGCTCGGAAAAGGAGGGAGGGGATTCCACCCCCAACTCTGTTGTGTGGGACAACCATTCATTTAAAAGCATTTTTCAAAACCTTTAGAAACTTTTTTTTTTTACTGTTAAATATATAATATGTGGGCACCCCCTTTTAAAAGAAAAGAAAAGAATTTGTCACGGTACGCTAATGTCGATTAGATTCTGCATTTTGAGGCCGTTGGTTAATTTTTTTAAAGTCAAATAAAAATAGAACTTTTCGCGATCCTTTTACAAACCATATCAGTGGCGGTTCCAGGGGGGGGTCACGGGGGTCATGCACGGGCGCCGACTTGTAAAAATTATTGGGGGGGCTCGTATCCTTACGGAGGTGGACGGGGGGACACAAAATCCTTCTCTCCGTCAGTATAATTAAGGGGTTCAGAAATTTTAGAATTGAGATTTCAAAATGTGCTTTTTTAACATAACACTTTCATGAAAATAAAAGGAATTCCATTTAATAAATTTTTCAAAAATTTTTTGAACTCATTTTTTAAATTAAGTATTTGAACTCAAGATCTCGAATCAGTCTTCAGTACACATATGGAGAAAGCAAATCTCCCTTCTGAAAGAACAACTGAATTTTAATTAAGTTAATAACAGCAAAACAAGTAAAATCTTTTTCGAAATGTATTTAATGATAATTTCATAGGAAAGAAAATGCATGCAGTCAAATGCGGAAAACTGTTCTGCAAAACATTACTCCAGCTAATATTTCAAAATACCCTAGAAGTACAAACGAGACGAAATACTAAAATCTGGATTATTTTATTTACTTGCAAACATTCATCAGAGATAATTTTTACTAATATAAAATAGTATTTTTTATTTTACTACATGATGAAATACCCATAAATTGAATCGACTTTAATTAAATGTCGCACTACTTTAAGACAGAAAAACTGATCACATTTTTTGAATACTTTTTACAGATTACATTTAAAATTATTTAAAAAAAACATAAACAAAGAAGTAATAAATACCTCCTTTCCATGTATTAAAACAAATCAAACAAATATACAAACCATCATACAAAGTTACAAGTCCTCTCTTCGACACATACATTTTAAACGGATTTCCGTGATTTGAATTGTAAAAACAAATAAATAAATAAAATATACTTTTAAATTCATTCTCATAGTATTTTCACAGCAGGAAAAAAATTAATTTTTCAATAATATCATCCTTGTTAACAATTAAAAATGATTTAACAAGGAAATCCAAGTGCGAGAATATATCAAAATTCAGAGTCTACACTATTTTAGGTCTTCATAAACATTTTAATACTGAAAACTTTCATTTTACATTAAACTAAGAATACTCATATAATCTTTCAATAACATTAAAAATGAAAAGAAATGTTGAAATGTGGTGTTATGGCCAACTATCTGCGCGAGGGATCTAGGCCGGGGGGGGGGGGGCTTCGTGTGGAACTTGGCATAGAAAACTCGACATATAAAATCTGCATTGCACTTTAAATCACACTTCTTTTTGGAAAACCGATCCAGATTACCTTAGCAATTATGAAAACAAATTAAACCAGCACATAAGCAATTGGCAAATCAGAGACGCTCTTGGCAAAATGGACACATAGTAATCATTTTATAAACTAAAACCATAATGAATTATGCTATTTGAAACATATTTTGATGATATTTGTGCAACAATATATGAAAATTTATTTTTATTCAGTACGGAGAAAAGTTGTATAAAATATAATCGTACTTTAAATTTAAAAGTGGAATAACACAGAAACAGATATACAATGCCAAAATTATCACTCTGAATTATTGTAGATATTTACAGACAATTTTTAAGAATACTCAATAATATGAAAAATGGAAACAAAATGAATGAAATCTAATTCGAAATCATAGTCTACGCCATATTATTTTTAAAACATATATAAAAACTCCACTGCACTCTAAATCACCCTTCTATTTGGAAAATTGTTCCAGATTACCTTAACAATTATCAAAACAAATTAAACTAGCACACTAGCAATTGGTAAGTCAGAGACGCTTTGGCTAAATGGATACATAGTATTCATTTTATAAACTAAAACCATAACGCATTATGTTATTTGAAATTTATTCTGATGATATTTGTGCAACAATATACGAAAATTAATTTTTATTCAGAACGGAAAAAAGTTGTATAAAATATGATTGTGATGACTGGGGTACGAAGGGTATTTTGTTTATAAGCCTTCTTATGATTACCATAGCCCGTTCGTGTAAACATAGTGCTAAAAGTTCTCCTTATTGAATTTGCAAAATATGCATCCATCTAATGCAAGGTATCACTGAAATGTGCACATAAAAATTCAAGCTAAATAGTCAGCTTCAAACTTTCTAGCACATATTCATTCAAATTTCAATTAAGAAGTGTACAATGCCAAAAAGTGTTTCTTGTGTACGAAGTCAATAATGAATCAGAATTATTTTCTCAGAGTTACATATACATATACTGTATAAATATTAACACTAAAATAGCTTTAATAATGTTTGATTATATTTTTTTCCTTCTAAATTTTAACGCAGGCCTCTAAAATGGTAGGAGCCCACAGGTGAAAGCCTACTCAGCCTAATGGGTAATCCGGCCCTGTTTAGGTACAGTCCCTCTTTCCCCATGACAGCCCCCTCCTTCCTCCTCTATAATTTTTATGGTTTTGTAGCAGTTACGCTAGTTTGATATTCCATAAATAATAATTTACAAACATAGGTGCTTCATAGAGTGCTTTTACAGAAGAGGGAGGCTATTTGCAAGTGGAGGTGGGGGTCGAATACGAGTATATGTATCACACGCCCTATTCACACATTTTCTAAAACCATTTTTTGATTTTGATCGTTTTCTTTCATTGTGGGTTCGAGGCAACTACCCCATTCACCCTTACGTTAATCATGCTCGCTGTGACTCCCCTTTCCTTTGTCCTCTATGTATGGATGAATATGGATGAATGCACATATTTACAAAACGGCTGCATATTTTTCTGCCAAGGAACAACGACTGAGCACATAGTCAGAATATTGTGTGCATACTCTAGTGTTGTTATAAAATAAAGTAAATTAGTCAGAGACTAATGGTTTTCTAAAGAGGAATTCTCTTTTAGCAACACAATATGATATGTATGCATATGATCAAGGCCTCTCTGAATTTTGGGCCTTGTCCAAGCTCGGCTTGGGCCCTCGGCTAGGCCCATGACCACTGTGACCCCCCTCTGGATCCGCCACTGGCACCATATGCAGCCAAGAGTAGCAAAATAATGAACCGAAATTCGCCTAAAACAACGAGTTTTCTTAAAGATTTCATGGTTTTCAAATGTTCGTTTCTAAATTTTCGTATTTATGTATAAACTAACAAAAATTTTTGAAAATCGTAGGGGGGGCTGGGAGACAGCTAAGTAGTGCTCAGCCAGGCGTAGCCCTCTCCCCCCCCCCCACCTCTGATTACGCCCTTGATGGGGGATAGAGTTTTATATGTAAAGAGAGAAGATAAGAGCAAGCAATTATAAAATACACTGCTGGCCACCCAAATTGCAACACCAAGAAAAACAAGAGATATCACAACAAAATTTATTGTGTAGATAACATGTTGACCAAGTAACAAATGATTAAATTTACAGCATTCTATGAAGCGTGGTTCCTGCCAAAATCAGTACCCAGAGTAGCCGCCGTTGTTGGAGATCACAGCTGCCACACGCCTCGGCATTGATTCAAAGAGACTTTGAATGTGTTCTTGGGGTACAGCAGACCAAGCAGCTTCCACACGTTGCCAAAGTTGATCTGGTGTGACAGCTGGGGATGAACTCTGGGTCAGTCGTTGAGCAACCATGGACCACATGTTTTCTATCGGCGAAAGATCCGGAGAGCGCGCCGGCCAGGGAAGCAATTCAATCTGGTGATTGACGAAGAACCCTTGGACAATGCGTGCCACGTGTGGCCGTGCATTATCCTGCTGAAATATGGCTGTTGGCAAGCCCTGAAGGTAAGAAAGGACAACTGGCTCCAACACCTCGGAGATGTAGCGCTGGCTGGTTAAAGTACCGGCAATGCGTACTAGAGGAGTGCGAGAGAGATATCCGATACCGCCCCATACCATAATACCCGGTGCAGGACCAGTGTGACGGTGCATAATGCAGCTGTTCAGCATCCTCTCTCCACGGTGTCTCCAGACTCGAATCCGACCGTCGTGGTGTTGCATACAGAAGCGTGACTCGTCAGTAAAGAGAATTTCATTCCATTCTGTCGTCCACATCCTTCTTTCATCGCACCATTGGCGGCGGAGACGTCTGTGGTTCCGCGTCAGAGGTAGACAAAGCAACGGACGTCTTGCGGACAGACCATTCTGCTGTAAACGACGTCGAATGGTACGCGCAGACACTGGATGATGCGTTACAGACTGAATCTGCTGTGATATGGTTCGTGATGTGACTGAGCGGTCCGTCACTGCCATGCGTACAATCTGCCTGTCATTACGTGACGTGGTGCACTGAGGTCGATGCGGTCGATCACGTCTGTCCGTCGTACCCTCCTGCACCCAACGATCACATATCCGCATCACAGTTGTTTGGTTTCGTCCAATACGACGACCGATTTCCCTGAAAGATAACCCACAATCTCGGTATGCCACTATCCTTCCTCTGTCAAACTCGGATACTTGATCAAAAGATGATCGTTGTTTCCTACGAGGCATAATTTATCGTTTTTTTGAAAAAAAAGCAAGAAAAACACAATTGCTGTACTGAAACCGTCGAAATCTCCAAGCCTTAAATAGCGCTTTGAGGTGGCGCCACAGGCGCGCTTGATGTGCGTCTGCGCTGAAATTCTAATCATTTGCATATCTCACCTCAGCTAATGCATGTTGTAAATTTCATATTATTTGCATGCTTCCTTCAGGGTGTTGCATTTACGATGGCCAGCAGTGTATAATCCAGAAGTTGTGCTGCTCGAAGATTTTTATGAAATCATTTTTTATTTAGCTCTTAACTGTAGCTAAATCAGAAACGTTAAGCGTTCGATATTAGTAAAGTTTTGATAAAGCGTATAAAGAAATGAATACTGTCTATATCCGAAACTGTATTAAACATCAATTTTTCATCTATCTCACAAGGTTCTTCATGATTTAAAATCTTCAAACTTAAATTTGACTATCAATTTTCTGCCTTGAATTGTTTTAAAGTCACATTTAAACGGTTTATTTTCAGCATCGAAACTTAATACTGCTGGGAAATGGGAATGTCACAATCGTTTGCAGTTTTGCACAATGGGAAAATCTCCCTTATGGTCAGACGTCTACAGAAGAGTCTGTATCTCACAATAGAACAAAAGTGAAAGCTTTTGCTGTACTGATTTAAAAAAGAAAGATTACATTACATGAGAACGACCCTCCTAAAAAAAACGCAGTCCTCTCCCTACTAGAAAGCAATTCCATCATCAATTGTGTCACGGTGTAAAATCTGAAGGGTTCTTGTGGGGGGAAACACCCGTTTCTTTTTGCCTAGCTATCTGATGGTCATTTGTTTGTGCTTGCGCTCTTGATAAAGAAGGTTGACATCCGTGCCTTACAGCATTACAGGCGCCCAACGTAATTCCTGAATCCCTGTGAAAGAAAAAGCGGAGTGGGAGACAGAAGGTAGCGATACATTCTCTATTTTTAGGATTCTTAAGTTTAACCGATTTGGAGGAAGAAATATGATTTGACACAAAAAAGTTGGAGTGAAGTTTTTGAAGGGGCTCAGCCCCCTGAATAAAAATATTGGGGGGGCTGAAGCCCCTTCAAGCCCCATGAAGTCGGCGCCTATGGGGTCATGACCCCCCCCCAAAATGGTCTTCGACTAAGGGGCCTAGATTAACCATTCCCCCCTTAAAAAAGAGGGCCCAAGTCGAGCTCGTACAAGGGCCCAAAAGAGGGGCCTAGATTAACCATCTCCCGCCCCCCCCCAAAAAAAAGAGCGCCCAAGTCGAGCTTGGACAAGGGACCAAAATTCAGAAAGGCCTTGATCATGTGCATACATACCACATTGTGCTGCTGAAAGAGAATTTCTCTTTAGAAGACCATTGGTCTTACTAGTTTATTTTATAATAATACTAAAGTAGAAGCCTTATACTAAAGTATGCACACAATATTCTATGTGCTCAGACGTTCCTCCTTGGCAGAAAAATATGTAGCCGTTTTGTAAATATGTGCGCTAATCCATATCCATGGAGAGCAAGGGAAGGGGGGTCACAACGAGCTTGATTAAGGTAAAGGTGGAAGGGGTAGTTGCCCCAAACCCATAATAAAAGAAAACTCAAAATCAAAAAATAGTTTATAGAAAAATGTGTGAATTGTGTGTGCGTAATTTATTACTTTCGTATTCGACCCCCCCCCTTTCAAAGAGCCTTCCTCGTCTTAAAAAGCAGTCTAAGGAGCACCTATGTTTGTAAATAATTAATTTATGGAATCCAAATCTACCGTAACTGCTACAAGATCATAAAAATTATAGAGAAGGAAAGGAGGGGGGGGGGGTCACGAGGGAAGGGATCATACCTAAACAGGGCCGGATTACCCATTGAGTATGCTTCCGCGTATGGGCTATGGGCTCCTAGGCGGCCTGCGTCAGAGCCTTATTATCACTTGGGCAAATCGGGACTTTGCCCAGGGCCCCCAATTTCAAACATTGTTCTGAAATACATTTTTTATATCTAAATTTTATGAAAAATAAAACAAATTTCAAAGATGGGGGCCCCCAAATTCATCAATGCCCGGGGCCCCCATTGGTCATAATCAGGCTCTGGCGTGCGTTACAATTTAGAAGAATAAAATTATAATCAAACGTCATTAAAGCTATTTTAGTGTTAATATTTTTACAGCATTTGTAACTCCGAGGAAATAATTCTGATTAATTAGCTACTTTGTACACAATAAAAAATTTCCATTATTGTTAGCCACCACACTTCTTAATTGAAATTTCAATGAATATGTGCTAGAAAGTTTGAAGCTGACTAATTAGCTTGAAGTTTTATGTGCGCATTTCAGTGATGTCCTGCATTAGACAGATCATTGTGATATATTTTGAAATTCAGTGGTGGAAAGTAATGGAATTTTTAGCACTACGTCTACTCGAAACTCGAAAGGGCTATGGTAATCATATGAAGGCTTTTAAATAAAAAAAAAAAAAAAAAAAAAAAAAACCTTCGTAACCCTGTCATCACACTCCATGATTATAAGCTTTTAATTATGAAATTTGTTCCATAGAAGAAATTGTTTTTCCCTTTGAAAATATCTGGAAGCAAGCAGCTCTGTAAAATTTAAATATGGAATGATACACTATACATTAGCGGCAAAAACCCTGTGTTCTGTAAAGCATTTTTCTCTCCGAAAACTTATGCTTCCTTTCAGTGTCCAAAAAATTCTAAGGGAAATCACATTTTCAACTAAGCGCTAAGCAGGTGTTTTTTATTGACGAAACACCAATCCATTAATTAGTAGTTGCATATCTTTTTAAGTTTAAAGATGGGTATAGTGAGGGGTCAAGAACCATTATAAATTCTTAGTGATGCCTGTTCCTGGCATGAAAGCTATTAGTTTACCAGGGAGTTGCCGACACCCCCAAAAGCCATTTTTCAGTTCCATTATGTGTTTCACAAATGAACAGCATGTGGATTTGTTTTGGAAAAGCAAACACTTCTAGCATCTGCTTTCTGGTGTAGAACTCTCGTTGGGACTCCAGAGGTAGCAGACATAAACAGAGCCCGACTAAGCCAAAAAGAGGCCCGGGGCAAATGTCCCTCTTGGGGCACCTTTTATACTGATATAGGCAAATGTATCCACACATACATAGTGTTATTCCTTGATTTGGGGCCCCTTTTTGTTGTGGGGCCCGAGGCAGTTGCCCCGTCTGCCCTTGCTTTAGTCAGGCTCTGGACATAAACTATTGTTCCATTTTAAACTCAGACAAAGTAAAAGGTTTAGTGTCGCCAATTTCGGTATTTCAGATACAAGGAACTAAACTTGAAACATATGCGAAGATTGATTGGAAATATGAATAGTCGCCGGAATTTTCTTATGTGTCGGAAACAAAGCACAAACGGGACAAACAAGTCTGCATCTTGCAAGACTCGAAAGTTGTAAGAAAACGCCAATCCGATGATTAAGCGAGCTCCACCCGCAGTGGACAAGGAGAAAAGCGAAAAGGGAAAAAAACAATATAGCCCCCGCCCCCCCCCCCTGCCCTGTAGATCCGAAGAACTCCACACAGGTCTGTGGAGTGGAATATCCGGATGAGCAAATATTTTAAAAACCAGAAACATAGTGGACTATACTATAGAAGTGAAATAACTGATCGCTTACCTAACGAGATTACACAGGAAAGACTAAATGGAGAAAGATACGGTAAATACATATTTATATATATTATATTTTATTTATTAAACAGATAAAATTTCCTGCTTTGATTAATTTTTTTAAAATAAAAAATGTATATTTTATATTATAGTAATTTTTCAATGGCGCAGAAAAACAAATGTTTTTAAAGTATTAATACGAGTCTGCTCCATATGCAAGACAATATTATTAACTTAATTAAAAATAAAAATAATTTGATGAATATTTTAATTACATGAAGATAAATTATATTATGTGTAACTTTACAGTTTTAATTTTTTGAATAACTTTAAGATTTTTGAAAAGTAATTTTAAAGTAGGAGTTTCTAATTTTAAATTAAGAATTTTAAAATGACTGTAAAATAACGTTAATTGTCACTATCATTTGTGAGCTTGGATATGAAATAACGTTTAAAAGTCTAATATGTAAATCTATTAAATTAAACGGATTTTATCTGATAATACTTGATCAACATATATCATTTGTCCTAAATGTATTCCAAAACATTCTCAATGGAATTAAAATGTTAACGCGTACTTGGAGCTTAATTACTTATTTTTCAATATTTATCTTTCTTCTGAAACGATTTTTTTTTTTTCTCTGTGATGCGTGTTTATAAAAAAAAAATAAATAATAATAATTCCTCACAAAGGTTCTTAAGAAATATTCATGTTAAATATTTCTATATAGTTTAATGTTTGATATATCTTTGATACCAGTAATCAATTTTATTTATTTGTGGCTTTGTGCGTGTTGGTGTGGAAGGATGGTGGATTAATATGCTTCATGATTTGGAATAATAACAATTACTGTTTTAAATTTTATGAGAAATTTTTCCTCTGGAAAAATATTTTCAAAAGTTTCGTGCAGGATTAAAAGTACTGCCGACAATTTGAAAAAAGGTAATATAAAAAAAAATACTGGATAAAATTAATAAAAATTAGGTTGTTTGGAGTGGTTACGGAAAAATCTATTTTGAGAAAAATTCATTTAGTAACATGGTTGTCTAGTTGAAACAGGTGTCGTTGTCTTCTTTTTAAAATGCTTATTTAAAAAATTATCTAAACCTTCAGATTTATGCTCATTCCCCTTGGATGATTTAATTAACTTTTTGTAATATACTTTTTTTTATTATGGGGTGTCCAACTTGCGATTTTCCACAGTCATGGTAATTCATCACTGTTCAATTTTTAATCTTTATTTATTTTTATGTGTATAACATTTTTACTCTTTCCTATTTCAAACAATTTTTTTATGTACATTCTCCAATTGATTTGAAACAATAAAAGTGGCCGAGTGCTTAAGACCATTGAAAGTAGTAGATGGATAAGTGTAGAGATCTAGGGTTCTGGGCTACCACGTTGCGGTCGATCTAACGGTCTAGAGTTTTGGGTGATTTTCTCCTGTTGTAACGTGATTATGTTCTAGAACGCCTTCAAAAGTCCACACCTAAAGCATAATCCCTTTAGATATATAACTCTCGTGTAGCTTTGCCTGAATCAATAACCATTATTGTAACAATAAACTCTAATTTTACTCTGAAAAGGTACTTGCAAAGACTTAGATACCGGGATAGGCCAAACCGGGGAGAGAGTGGGTACTCAGAGACCGGCATAGGCCAAAGCTGGGCCCGGATCCAGGCCCTTGGTCTTAAGGGAAGCCTAGTCTCGTTCTCCACTGAACCTGAATAAGTGATGATCCGAATAATTTTAATCGTCAAATGTTATTTCCAGACACATTCTCAGAAAATTATCTGAAATGAAAAGACGAAATTTCGATTAAAAATTAAGGGGATGGTGGACATTAAAAAAATTTTTTTAATTTAATCCTATCTTTAAAAATATATTTTAAAGATAGGATTGTGAAATTTTGTATTTGAATATATTAAACTAAAAGCATTATAAACAACTGAAAAGAAATTTTCAAAATATTAGTAATTAATTAAAAATTAATTAATTTTTTAGTTTCGAAAAAATACTCCATGCGTTTTAATTTTAACTTTTTTTTAGTAATTTTGTTGTATAATAGCATAAAAACATATTTTAAAAAAGTCTGTGAATCGGTTATTGATTCGACCGAGTAGTTAATTTTTTAGAAATATTTTCATGGATATATACCAAACTTTCCCGAAATTTTTCAGTTTTCGTAAATAAAAGTGAAATTTCATAATCGAAATTTTGACCCTATTTAAAAAGGATACACAGATTTATTGTAATATATGAGAAGAATGTTTGTAGTAAATTTTGTACAACTCCGACCAAAATTAAGTCGCATGGAGCATTTTGAAGGCAAGAAAATCACAAAATACTTGATTTGGAGAAAATACAGTTTAAAGTGTCATTTTCCATTTACCTTTAATACCGTCTCTTCTGAATAATTTTATTTATGATTTTACCTTAACAAAAGATATTTTAAAAATAATTTAATTCGAATATTAGCTTATTTTGTAAAACGTTCAATAAAAATTGTGGCGTATTTATTGACCCGTTTGTTTGCATTTTTGTGGACATTTAACTGTCCCTTTTAATTTTTTCAAACCCTAATATCTTTTTAAAAAATTGCCGTAGACATACGCGGTTTTTTCTCCATGGTTCAGCTTTAACTGTAGAATATTAGTATGTAAAAAAGAAAAAACACATTTTTTGGGGCCAATTTTGATGATTTGGGTGTCCACCATCCCCTTAATTTTATTATGGATTGTACTTTTGTTGAATACATGTATCTGCAATGAATTCAATAAAAATCTCGTAGTTGGGGCCAGAGCCGAAGCTAGGGGCTGGCGAGATTTCCTCCCCCCCCCGGAATGCTAGCTGGAAAAAGGGGCGCACACTCAGCTAGAACACGAGAAGTTTAAATATAATTTTACTGTTTTTGGTTTTCATTTTTTAAAAGCACTTTTGTAGGGGAGGATAGATAGAGTCTTAGAAAAGTACAATGATTTAGGGTTGGGGGGGGGTGAATAGTTATTAAGTTGTTTAAAGTGTACGAGGCTCAGTATTAACGAATTTCATAGATGGGGGCCCATACTGGTGATAGATCGGGCCCTGCCTAGTTATCCGCCTCTTTGGGGCCTACATTTGCATAAGGGTCCAGGGCCTCAAGAAGTCTTCAGACGACTCTCGTCATTCGGAGTGACCCCCCCCTAAACTGACAGTCTGGAACCGCTCCTGAACCATATTGGAGGTAGTGTAAATGTTTTAAAATAGCTGTGATTGATAACTGCTTTAGGTTTTCGGCGAGTCTGGGCCCCCCTCCTGCGAGGGCGAGTTAAAGGGGGAGGGGGCGACCGCCTCCCCCCGAGAAAATAAAAATTAATGTGAAAGATCCTATTTTGCTTCCATAAAATGGATGTATATGTCAATCTTCTAACTAACCGCCTCCACCCCGACAGCACAGCAAGCTTGATTTATCAAGTCAATAAGTTTGAAAATTCCAATCGTGTAAGCTTGATGCAAGCTTGAATCAAGTGTTCTAGTTTACACTTGCCCAGCTTGCATTAAGCTTGACATTTCAAGTTTAATTTCAAGCTTAAAAAAAATTCCAAAAAAAAAAGTTTTTACATTTTTAAAAAAAATTAAAATTTTTTTTTAATTCTGACAGTCTGGAACCGCCCCTGAACCATATTGGACGTAGTGTAAATGTTTTAAAATACCTGTGTTTGATAACTGCTTTAGGTTTTCGGCGAGTCTGGGCCCCCCTCCTGCGGGCTAACGCGTGGGGCGCGTTAGCCCGCTGGCTAACGCGCCCCACGCATAATTTATTTACTTACATACATAATTACATAATTAATTAATTATATTATTACATTAATTAATTATTAACACGCATAATTTATTTTTCCGCGCATTTTTCCCCTCTACGCTGAAATTTTAATATAATTTAATCTGTTTCTATCGAGTGTTCGTCGCTGGGATAGAACCCGGGCCCTTTAGCTTCTAGTCCAGCACGCTATCCATTCCGCCACCGTAGCCTTGTGCAGCTATGACTAAAGTTTGAAGTGACTTATCACGCTGTTTTCGCGCCAAATTGATAAGTGGGCGATGTGTTATTTGTTTCTTTTATTTTTCCATGGGATGCATCAGAATTAAAATAATGCATCAAAATAAATTAAATTAAAATCAAAATTAAAATAAAAAAACACATTTTAAAACTTTCAGTACCGCAACACTCATGAAGCAATACCGCTGGCCAAAATCGAGACAAACGACGGATTTTGAAATCAATTTCGTAGTATAATTGTATTTTATTTTGAAGAATTTCCATATTTGGAAATATAGAATGGGTTTACTTAACACAAATTTTGTGTTAAGTAATCTGAAATGAAAGAAACAGATAGTTAAACGTTACTTCGAAATGCTATATCACAGTTGCTAACATGTATGGAATACAAACATTTTAGTCATTTTTGTAAATATTTCTTAAAATAACAAATAATAGAAAATTTTTGCTATTTTTTAACGCTAAATATTCTCTTTACAAATGTGGTTATTTTCCTACATATTGGTATGCTATATTGATATAGAGCATTTCGAAGAATTAAAAAAAATCTGATGTGTCCAACACATGACTTCCTTGCACGTCCATTAGATCAAAAATATTTTCGACGCACTTCCTCTAAACTTATTTGTTTGAAAGAGATAAAATATCAATAATAGTAAGGTTTAGCGATTTCTAGAAAAATATTTCGATATCGCCAAGCTGAGTTCAATTTGAAATATTTCCTTCTGACACTTTATTTGGCGATATTTCACCAAAAGCCGACAAACTTGAGATAGTCTGCGAGATTTTGGGGATAGCCAAAGTAGTCATTGACCACAGACTTTCAATGAATTGAATGCATCCATACACATCAATGTATTTAAAGTCATTTGGCTCACCCTGTAAATAAATTCTCAGTCGATTGCTGTCAAAAAAGATATGGAAAACAGTTAGATATTACAATATTTCTAAATACAAAAGTTCAAAAATCTACGGGTTAAAGTTTTAGTGTTATACAAAATATGAAATAATTTTTGGCGCCAAATTTGGCGATATTTCGGCGAAACTCGTCAATGTCGACGAAATTTGGCGAGATTTTAAGCATGAACCAAACAATGACAGATTATCGCCAAATTTGGCGATATTTCGCCAAAACTCGCCAAGAACGATGACAAATGGCGATACTTTGGGCATGGACCAAATGACTGACTATCGCCAAATTTGGCGATATTTCGGCAAAACTCGCCAAGGTCGAGGACAGACGGCGAGTTTTTGGGCATGTACCAAACAATGACAGTCTACAGTTGTATTATATTGAAGATGTCCATAGACATTAAAGTACTAAAATTCTTTTCGGTGGTCCTGTATATAAACTCTCCAGTAGATTGGAACCAAAAATCGAGATACACAACTAGATGTTACAACATTCTTATATATGAAATTTCATAATAGCTATTGAGATTTGAGAGTTAAATATGCACACACGTACACCAAAAGACGCCAAGCTTGGCGACTTTTGGCATAGTTCTTGAGGGAGGCACGTGACCGTGGTCGGACCATTACCTAACTTATGTGGTAGGACGGTATTGTGCTTGAAATGGATGAATGCCCCTAAAATTGCCATTGACCGTAATGTATTGGAAATCTTTTGAGTGTTCCTGTAGCAGAACTACAAATGATAAAGACACTTTTTTTAATGGAGAAATTCATTTTCCAACTCTTTACAGCATACATCACTTCTGAGTCGTTTGAAATAGCCCAATACCTCTAAAAAACGCTTTGATGAATTTCGGCCCATAGAGCGTAATGTATTTCGAATCTTTTGGGCGGTTCTGTCGATAAACTATCCAGTCGAATGGAATCGAAAGGGGAGGTGCACAACTAGATGTTACAGCAATCCTAAATATAAAGTTTCAACATTCTACGCCTAATAGTTTTTGAGATATGCGAGTTTAATGAGTTTCGGCCCATTGAGCGTAATGTATTTCGAATGTTTTGGGCAGTCCTGTAGATAAACTATCCAGTCGAATGGAACCAAAAGGAGAGGTGCACAACTAGATGTTACAACTATCCAAAATATGAAGTTTCGACATTCTACGCCTAATAGCTTTTGAGTTAGGCGAGTTTAATGAATTTCGGCCCATAGAGCGTAATGTATTTCGAATCTTTTGGGCGGTCCTGTACATAAACTATCCATTCGATTGCCACCAAAAGGGGAGGTGCACAACTAGATCATAGAACAATCCTAAATATCAAATCTCAACATTCTACGACCAATAGTTTTTGAGATATGCGAGTTACATACATACGTACGTACGTACGTACGTACGTACGTACAGACGGCATGGAAAAACTGGCCACAGCAGACTCGCCGCTGGTCAAAATGAGTTGCAGACGCGTTAATATGATCGTGCATGTTAGCCTACGATAGGATGCATCGAAAAAAATTTTAAAATTAAATTTAGAGGTAGTCAAAATCGGTTTTTTTGTCGAAATTTGGCCCCCAAAATTTTTCGGGATCACATTACTTCCTTATACTACGTACAAGGAAGTAATAAGTTAAAATTAATTTATACAAATGTAAATTTGAATTATTTTCATTGTTCATACTTTATAATTAAAAAAAATATTTAACTTCTGAAATTTTTTTTAATCCTTTGTAATTTTATTTTAAAATTACAAAAGTGTAAGATGTAAGATTTTTGGGCCCTAAAATCTGTAGGCCCTGGGCAGTTGCCCCGTTTGCCCTGCCGGTAATATGGCACTGGTAATATAAAATAAAACACATCTTTTACGAACTTTCAGCAAATATTAGGACGCTAGACAATTAATGTCTATTCTCTTTCACAGATGGCGCCATCAACGCTCCTTTAAAAAGGAAAAATCACGCGAGTATCAATTTTCAAGCTTAAATCAAGCTGTATTTAAACTTGACAATTCAACTTGACTCCTACAAGCTTGCTGACAGCTTAGAATGAGTTGAACTGTCAAGCTTGCATTAGTGCGTCAAATTCAAAGAAATGTCAAACTTGATTTAAGCTTATGTGCTGTCTGGGACCGACAAACTAACCGCCCCCTCCCCCGACAAACTTGCATTAATCCGCCACTGCTTCCTTTCTCCTTGAGATAGAGCTCCCCCCCTTCTATCTCCAATGTTATTGCTATGATTTACATAATGGTACAGTGGCGGATCCAAGGGGGGGGGACTCGCCCCCCCCCGAAGAGCTAGATATACTATGGATTAGGGAAGTTTATTTTTAAAAAATTTCTAAATTTTCACATGAACTGAAATTTTAAAAAGTAGCAGTGTATATGCAGTTGACTCTCTGTTTAACGACGATCTCTTTCCAAAGACGATATTTCAAAGTCCCGGCCCCCTCCAACGTAAAAAAATTTCTATTCAAAGACGACGACGTTTCTGTTTAACGACGGTTTCTTTTTTTTACATCTTATGCTACACGAATAGAAGAAAATTTTTTAAGAGTGGGAAAAAAGTGTTGGAGAATGTCTAAAGTGCAATTCGCAAGACAATTTCAACTACCTGAGTGTATTCTCGAAGGTATTTTAGAAGCAAAGAAAAAATTCTGGCCATTTTTGCCCTTTTTTGTCTCGACTGTGACTGGCTCTGAGGTCCTTCGGAGCATTTTTTCTTTTTATCTGATAATATACCTTGAATATTAACATCTCAAATTGAAAATTCATTCAAAGATTAGAGCCCCCAAATACCCCCAATTTCATAAAAAATACAGTTTTTAAGAATACTTAAAATACTGACTCTGACGTGATATAGAAAAAATTTTTGAACAGCGCAATTATACAGCTTCATATAAAGTGAATCCAATGTTAAAAATTTTTGAAGGCCCCCAAGGGACTCTCGGTACGGGGCCCCAAATATGGTCGTTAACGCTAATTTATACCATTTCGAAGTATTGGTAAAGCTGGCGACGACTTCCCACATGAGAACTATTGGCATGGAGATGTAGCATCAACCTAGTATTTTCATATTATGAAAAAATATTTTTTGAAGGGGTTATTTCCAAGAAAAATCCCAAAGTATCTCCCTATTTGGGACATTCCACTGACACGCATGGAGCATTCCGCCTTTCTTTTAGAAGTGTAATCCATTGTAGAAATACTACAGAAAATTAAACTAGCCCTGCATGTATCACAGATAGTTCTTTTACAAAGGCACTCATAAGAATTACATTGCGCTGTATGGGGATCTCTGTAACTACTGAACCGATACGAAAACTTTTTTCACTGATAGAAAGCTGCAACTAAGTATTGTGGGCTACCTTTCATGTATGTAGCATAAATAGCTCTTTTACAGTGACATACAAAAGAATTTTAGTACATTACGCTAAATGGACATCTATAAAACTGCTGAACTGATTCTAAAGATTTTTCCACTGAAAGCTACACTATGAGCTATGAAAGCTAAAATTCATGTATATACACTCATGTCCATAAATTAAGGATAATTCAGAATCACACAGAAATTGATCTCTAAAATAAAAATTTCACCTGTGGAATGATCACACACATCTTGAAGAAGAATATGCAAATTACAGGAAACCACCAGATGGCGTGGATGGTACGTCACAATGACGAGAGTGTAAGAGAGGGGTATATAAGGAATGGTGGCAAAGAAGTAAAATTGTTCACAAGCGCTGTGAAAGCCTTTCAGTGCAAAAACCGCATAGTTATGGCACAAAGGAGGCATTTGGATGATGTTTTACGTGGCAGAATTATCGGACGACTGGAATGTGGACGTACCCAGCTGGAAGTATCCGAGGAACTTGGAATCGCCCAGAGTGTCATCTCCAGGCTTTGGCAACGATTCCAAGATGATGGTAATGTGAGTAGACGTTACAGCACAGGTCGCCCCCGAGTTACAACGCCGAATGAGGACCGCTATTTGGCAGTTACTGCCAAAAGAAACAGACGGAGTACAGCATCAGACCTGTCTCGTCAGCTCTCTTCAGCTTCAGTGAAATCTACGACAGTTTCAAGGCAGACCGTGTACAGACGCTTAGGGCACATTGGTCTATATGCTCGTAGGCCTGTCAGATGTGTTCCACTTACCGCAACTCACTGTCGCCTGCGATTAACCTGGAGTAGAGAGCATGCATTGTGGACACCGCAACAGTGGTCTTGTGTGATGTTTTCCGACGAGTCCAGGTTTAGTTTGGAGTCTGATTCTCGCCGGACATTCATCTGGAGAGCGCCAGGTACCCGTTACCACCAAGAGAACACCATTGAAAGACACCGTTACGGTGGTGCAGGATGGCTCGTTTGGGGAGGAATTATTCTTGGTTCCAGAACTGACCTGCATGTTCAGAGTGTAACGATGACAGGCCACATCTATCGGGATGTCATTCTGGAACAACATGTACGTTTATTTCGGGGCGCCATGGGTGCTGAATTTGTGTTTATGGATGACAACGCCCGTCCTCACCGTGCAAACATTGTAGACGAATGCCTTCAATCGGAGAATATCACCAATATGCATTGGCCAGCATACTCACCGGACTTGAATCCAATAGAGCATGTGTGGGATATGCTTGGCCGACGAATTGCAGCCCGTCAACCCCCTCCCACCTGTCTACCGGAACTTCGGAGTGCATTGCTTGATGAGTGGTGTAATATTCCCCAAGATCAGATTGATCATTTGATACTCAGCATGCCTAGGCGTTGTCAGGCCTGTATTGCATCGTCCGGGAGACATACTCCGTATTAACCATCCTACTAACCATGTTATACTGTTTTTTGTAAATAGGTTCTTTTTTGAAATTTGGTCAAGGGAGTAAAACTTGCAATTTTTATTAATTATGTCAAACATATAGCATCTTTTTTGCTCTTTACTTTTTGTTTAATAAATAGACTTTACAAATAAGTCAAATTTGTTTTGCTTCTTTCTCTTTCTTTGCCTGAACTTCATTATCCTTAATTTATGGACATGAGTGTAGTATAATTTACAGGAACACTCAGAATAATTTGTAAGTAATATCCTAACTGTCTCCATCAGTGGCGTAGGAACTTTCTAAAAGTAGGGGGAGCTGGAGCGCACATTGTGGGGTTATAAATTGGGCTACAATTACTGCACTTTTTGTGGCATTATTGACCAATTTTAACAGACAAATAACCTTTTCTAAAAAATTCGGAACACGATCTTAGAAATTATTTAATAAAAAATAATAATAATGAAATCAAACTTTGATTCAAATTATATACCGTGTTTACTCGCGTAATAGTCGGACATTTTTTGCCAATTTTTCCTTGTGAAAGTGTAGGTGCGACTATTACGCGGTATAATGTACTTCACTGTATCTATATATGTACTTCACTCTCTAATGCTAAAACAATACTGGTATCAGAAAAATACATTATAATTAGAGGTACGCAATTTTCGTTTTTACGAAATACGTAAATTTATGCGAAATTTTCTTCTATTTGAGAATGGATGGGAAATATAATCAATTTGTGAATCGACGCAAATTCATGTGAAAATTTCTTATTTTTGTCAATGGAATAAGAAAACGAAGGAAAATTCCGAACGGTGGTTACAGGGCCCGATTAACCTCTGAAGTGAGGGGAAGCTCAGTCTCATTTTGGGCCCCTCATCCCCTTTTTGTTTGGGAAAAGTAAAGTTTTAATGATTTTCTTTCATAAAAATATTTTATTCATAAAAAAGAAATTTCATTGATTTAATTAGTTCTAATCATATCCTTTGATAAAAGCGTTTTATTCATTAATTTGAAATTTTCTTTTGATAAAGATATTTTATTCATTAATCTTCATAATAGTTTAGTTCATTGTAACGAGATTTTACAGTATTTTTGAAATTACTTTAAACATTAACAAATAACTAAAAACTTTACCTTAATGGAACATTAAACGGTACTTACGTATTATCCCGGCGGTCATTCCCGCCAAACTGTTTTTCCGTCAAATGAGTTGCCAATCGTATTCAAAACCATTAATAATTTCATGTGCCCGGCATTTATTTCGGCAAAAAATCGCTTGTCTTGGCGGACCGCCGGGATAATACGTAAGTACCCATTAAACTTTATTAATTTAGTCCTATTTCTCATTAGACATGGCTTTTTCTCAGGAAATCTTTGTTTGTTTTGATGACATCATAAAAATCACAACACAGAAGTTAAGAATTAATTTTGACATTTAGAAGATTTTTAATATTACATATTAAAAGTCTACCACTTTCTGCCGGCCAAATAATCCCCATAATCGAAAAAAACTCTCAACTGCACCAGATGTCCCAGGCAAAGACATTGCAAACAACCAATTTAGAAATGTTCGACATGAAGCATCAAGAACAAGTACCACTTCTCTTCATTAAAAATGTTTACAATAACTTAAAAAGATCATTTAAAAACAAAATTTTGAATTTTTATCACAGTGTTTCAGTCATTTTCGGGCCCCCCTTCAAATTCTGAGGGGAAGCTCAAGCTTCCCGAGCCTTTTCAGTAATCGGGCCCTGGGTGGTTAGGTCGACGGACGCTAACTGGGGGCCCCTTGGGCCCGATTCAAACGAAACGCGATCAGTCGTCTCCAAAACGATCGCTTTCTCTCTGGAAGTTCGATCGCGTTTACAAGCGATCGCAAAAGTGTATTCAAAGTGAAACAAAATAGGCGATCGAACTTACAGGTTTGCTAGATCGAAACTTTATCGCCACAGAGTGAAAACGCAACTTCCGGTGACGTAGAAAGTCGCTGTTAACCAATAAAAAAATCGCATCTTTCTCTGGAAAAAATTTTTAACTTAATGGCGACAACTAACTGTTTATTTATTTATGTTTGAGCTGCAACGGACAAAAGGCTGTGTCTTAATTTTTTTCCCCAACAGTACTGTAGGTTAATGTTTTAAAATTTTAACTGGTTTAGGTAATATTTTTTGTATGTTTATAATCATGGAAACGCATTTTTAATTTATGAAGATTTTTTTTTAGAAAATTATTGATAATAGTATTGTTCGTCATAATTATCATGTCGAATTGTTCGAATTATCGAATAATAATTGTTCTCTAGTTTGCCTACTATATTTTATTTTTCTGTAGCAGAGAAGCTGTTTATAATTATAATGGAGGGGTAGAATTACTATATATTTCATGTTCTGATATATAATTAACAATCAAAGACATCCTTAATATAATGATATGAATATTTGTATTTGTTTAGGAGGGTTGCTAGGATGCTTATTTTAGCGAGATATTCGTTATTCATGTATTTTTTCGCGCTGTTTCAAATATCAAACATTTATCGAGCAATAAACGATTTAAAAAAAGGACTGCAGATGGCGCCTGCATCGTAGTGTCTGCTAGAGTAGAACTCAAAGGCCGACAGAAAATAAACCCTACAGATATTCTGTTCTGCGAGAAAATTCAGCTTTCCGCAGGCCTAAATCTTTTGCAGAATTCCCTGTCTGATAATTCCAACGGATTGCTTCGTAATTTTAAATAACGAGTCTTCATTGTTGTTGTAATCTTCTCATCAACCATCCGCCGATCGATCCGCCATGTTCGAGAAAACGATCGCTTTTGGAAAAACGATAGCAAAACACCAATCGCAGTGTCACGTGATCCAAAAGCAATAGACAGGTTTCACTTGAATAGGAAACATAGGAATCAGTCGAAAATTTCCGCGATCGCAACGGAAAACGATAGAACTCTGTTTCGTTTGAATCCGGCCCGGAGCTCTCCCAGTCGAGAGCGCAAATGCGGTCGGCAACCAATGACGCGAAAATTAAGTCAAAGAACCTCTCAAAAGTAAACGCAAGATTCAAAAAGCTTCATATCCTAGTGTTACACTGTAGTGTAACAAAAAAAAAAAAAATGGGAAGCACATTACATCCAAGTAAAAACACAACAACTTCGCACGTCCGTAAAATTGTTTGTAAACAAAGCTGTCTGGTTGCCACTAGAATCACAGTAAATTCCTGCGTGAACTTTTCTCCTTTCCTCTTCATCTCAGAGCAAGAGGAATGACGTCACGACGCAGCGAAACTGGTTCTGTTCACCGATCACCCAAGTCAGGGGAATGACTCAGCGGAAAATGAAAAATTTTTTCCTCCACTCTCAGTGGCAACGGCTTTCGACAAAAGTTCGTTGAAGCAGTTGTGCGTTTTGAAATGTGAAAAGAAGGTGTGTGTTTTTTTAGGCGTAGAAGCCCACATTTTTTTCTTCGAATGTTCGTTGGCAGGCCTAAGACTGCACGCACAGGGCATCCCCCGCCTCGCTGCAATTTTTCTATTTTTTACTACGCTATTAAGATTTGTTTGTATGAAATCATGAAGATGAAGAGATGTTAAATACTGAGAAAAAAAATTCTTCAAATTATACGAATATAGATGTGTTCATCGTAAAAAAATTTGTGTCCTACTTGGAAGAGGCTTAGGCTCTACATTCTCCATCTCTAATCATCGGTCACTTGTGCTACAAAAATGCTACTGTGAAGCAAAAATATTAATCAGTGTTGACTCAACAAAAAAAATATGACAGAATTGATGTCGCTTCATTTTTACCAAAGGATCTGTCCATGTGACAGCAGCTAAGATGTGCATATGTGTTAAAAGCTTGATTTACTGCCAAGGGCATCGGTGGTAATGTAGAACTTTATAAATACCATTTTATTCTCCTTCAAAGAAAGATATTGAAGTGATTCTAGTAAAAAAAAAAGAATTTTTGAACTTGAAAATTAACAGGGGAAATATTGTTGTGAAAATGTATCGAAATCTGAATTGAATATAATATATTAGTGTAATAATATGTCAATTGAGATCATTATTCTTAGTAATGATAACTGCAAAAATCAGCATGATAATTAATTTGTAATTGTTAATTTTCATCAGCAATTAATTAGTTTCAAATCATAGTGGATCAATTTTTTACAGTGTAAAACAGGTGATTTCATTTGACATTTTATTCTATGTGCTGAGAACTTAAATCTGAGTGATTCTGTAAAGCATATACATCATATTAGATTAAATACTAAGCATTTACTTAAAAGTATTGGTTTGAGTTAAGTTATGCAAATTACTTTGAATCCATGCATTTATTTGAAAATGATGATAAATTTGAATATTATTACTAAGTTTTTTGATGAGGAGCGAATATATGGTGTGCTCCACGTAAGGTCTTTGAAAATGTTTCTATATGTTGGTAAAATTTCAATGATAAATTAGGTGAATGTTGAATTGTTGTAAATTATTTAATCTAGAAAATTATTTTTCAAATATCCTCTAATAAAGAAAGTTGGTACCAAAATGAATCAGTAAATTTTTGTCTCCCTGCATGCTATTTAATTTACAGCTGGAGACAGTGGAGAATGACAAGGGGGTCATTCCATGTCAATTCAACCAAGCCATGACACCCACCGACTCGGATTTTGATGAAACTTAGTGAGTTTAGTCTTTCTATACAGAAAAGTAGCCACATCAATTTTTTCTTCTCAATCTAGTTTAGTTTTCATTTTACAGGCAATCGAAATTTTGAATGTTTGGTATTTTTCAAATTCTGACGATTCTGCTCTTTGACTGAAAATAATTTGTATTTCATTTATTTTTCAGTCAAATTTTATAAAAATTTACAGTAATATTAATTAAAACATGAGGATTCCAGAAAAAAATATGAAAAAATTCCAATTAATATTTCAAAAATAGAAAAAAATAATTTCTGTGAATTTTTTTCAAAAAGTGTGTAATACGTTAAAGTCAATATCAACCAAAGGGAATATAATAATGAAAAAAAATGGTTTTTCCTAATGATCTTAGAAGTGTGTTCTGTCATTTAAAAAAATAAAATTAATGGCTTTTTTCATTTTTTTATATTTTTGGCTTAAAAATATATCTGCCTCATTGTTTTTTTTTTTTTTTTGTTTTTTTTTTTTTTTTTTTTTTTTTTAATTTATTTTCCCACACTATTACCAAATAAATGAATGTACTTAAAAATATAAATATCTTAATTTGCTCATAAAATGCTTTTAATTTTTATTTTAATTACAAAAATGCTACCTTTTACAGAACTCATTACATAGCACCCTATTCAAAAGTGTTCTCTTTTAATCTTTCTCCCAGCTTATATAATGTTCTCCTATTGGAAAAGTGAGACACAAATCCTGCTTTTTCTACACCATTCATAATTCAATAAAAAGGGTGTTCCCCTTTATATAGGGGACTCCCCTTTTCTTTTCTACTCTATTGGTTAAAGGCATTTTTTTAGTAGTCAGTCAATCTGTGTCTTATGATTCTTCAGTATGCATCTAGTTATTCTGTGCTTAGAGCTGCTTATGTTTACATGTTTTGGTTAGAAAAATGAAGGATAAGTGTAGTGTGGGAGAGTTAACATTAACTGATTGTCACCAACTTAGTTATGGAGCACAAAAAACTATAGAAAATGTTAATGATTTGTCTGAAGATGAACAAATTCTTCCAAAGCTAAGAACTGAATCTGAACATGAATTGTCTGCATCACAAAAGTATATTTCTGAAAAAGTTTGAATTTCTACAAAAGCTATGTTGTGATCCTATCAAAAGACATAAAGAACCTATTAAAAAAGCATTACGTGCAATAAATGTCCAACAGAGTGAAATCATAATGGCCAAAGGATACAAAATCAAACCAGGACAGAAACTCTGCTCATCCTGTAGAAATCTTTTATTGAAAAGTGAAGAAAGTAAAGCTGCAAGTAATGATGAAAAGGAATGTTTAAGCAAAGATGATAGTGATGAAAAAGAGGCTTTGAGTCATGATAGTAATGATATAGGATTACCATCTGAAGAACTTTTTGAATTAGAAAAGGAAGAGACATTAAATCTGTTAAATGCATCTCTTACAGAAGCTGGTTCTTCCCCTCTAAAATTGCATGCTCTCAGTGAACACAATAAAAAACATTATGGAAAAAGAAAATTGGAACAATTGCAAA
The DNA here is from genome assembly GCA_038373885.1 of Cheiracanthium punctorium. Taxonomy (NCBI): domain Eukaryota; kingdom Metazoa; phylum Arthropoda; class Arachnida; order Araneae; family Cheiracanthiidae; genus Cheiracanthium; species Cheiracanthium punctorium. The sequence goes on from JAWZYV010011848.1 coordinate 440,134, forward strand.
AAAACGTGAAACATAAAATTGAAAAAGTACTTGAAGTAAAATTGCCAATGAAAGAAAGTGAATCAGAAGAAACTATACAACAAAAAGCAGCTGATATGGATAAACTTACCGAAATTATGAAAAAAGAATTACAATTAACATCAAAGGAAAAAAAAATTCAAATACTAACAATTCCTGCTTCTCTTATGTGGACAAGAAAGAAAATAAAAGAAACATTCATGGTATCTGATTATTCAATTCGACAAGCTCAAAAACTTGTTAAAGAAAAAGGTTTTCTGGCAGAACCAAGTCCTAAATGTGGGAAAATATTAAATCCAGAAACTGCTATATTAGTTAAAAAATTTTATGAAAGTGATGACCATTCCAGAGTTTTGCCTGGCATTAAAGACATTGTGAGTATAGGAAGAAAGCAATATGAGAGAAAATATTTGATCCTGAGTAACTTGAAAGAGTTGTACTGGAATTTTAAGTGTGCTTATCCTGGTGTTAAAGTGGGATTTTCAAAATTTTGTTCTTTACGACCAAAATGGTGTGTTTTGGCAGGTGCCAGTGGTACCCATGCAGTCTGTGTATGCACAATACACCAAAATGTAATACTGCTTATTCATGCTGCACAGATTAAAGAACAGTATAAAGACCTAATAAAGTTATTACTATGCGAAGAACCTAAAAGGGAATGTAATCTGAGGCATTGCAATGAATGCCCATCAAATCAAAATCAATAAGTTTTTTAGAAAAAAAATTTGGAGATTATGATGAAAATGACACTATTGAATATAAACAGTGGATTTCTACTGATAGGACAGAAATGATAAGTTGCTCATCCCAAATTTATGCCTTTATTGAAGATCTGGCTGCCAAATTAGAAAAAATAATTCCTCACTCATTCATTGCTAAGTCCCAATCTTCATATTTTAAAAGCCTTAAAGAAAATTCCTCTACAGATATTGTCACTGTTTTATTGGACTTCAGCGAAAATTATTCCTTTACAATACAGGATGAAGCTCAGGGGTAACATTGGACATCTGCTTCGTGTACTGTCCATCCTGTAATAATACACTGCAGAAATGCTAATGGAGAAAAAGTGGTGTCATCACACTGTGTAATATCAGATGATTTAAAACATGATGTTTCGATGGTGTATGGAGTTCAAAAAACTATTGTTGAATTCACTAAAAAAAACTACTCACAAATCAAAGAATTTCACTATTTCAGTGACGGTTGTGCAGGACAGTATAAAAACAAATTCAATTTTATGAACCTTTATCTGCATGAAAAAGACTAACATAAAAGGCCAATGGTCATTTTTTGCCACTAGCCATGGCAAAACTGAATGTGATGGGATCGGGGGAACGGTGAAAAGATTAGCTAGAAAAGAAAGTCTCCAAAGACCTTTAGAAAAACAAATAACGACACCATGATCACCAACGTGATTTTTTTCATTTTTGTAAGGATAATATTGCAAAAATAAATTTTCATTTCATTACTAAAGACTCTGTAGACTTAATTCGAACTAATCTTAAAAATTGCTTTAAAAATGTTGCAACTATTCCAGGGACAAGAAATTTCCACAATTTTAAGCCACTAGACAGTACAGGGACTGTGGAGGCTAAAAGAATCAGCAGTGACGAGAAAAGCAGTTTAACTTGCAAATTGAAAGAAAAATGCACAACATATGCGACAGTAAATGACTTATACATCGCATGCTATGTTGCCTGTTTATATGATAATTTTTGGTATTTTGGGATTGTTACCGACATCAATGAAGAAGAAGAAGATGCTACAATTAAATTTTTGCATCCCCAAGGACCCTCACCATCATTTTATTGGCCAAAGCGAGAGGATATCTGCCCCGTGCCAATTCCACATCTGCTTGCTGTTATAGACCCTCCAGCAACATCAACTGGAAGAGTCTATCAATTCCCTTCAGACTGTATGAAGATGATCCAAGAAAGAATGAGTAAAATTAAAGAGCTTAAATAGTACTGATTGGAAAATATTCAACGGAGCCAAACATTTCTGCTATGGTATTTTTTAGTTAAATTTTACTTCAATATTATGTATTGTATAATATAAGCATTTTCTATTTGTCAAATCCATTTAAACTATAATTATAAAGGTTAATAAAATACTAATCATCATGTTACATAAAAGAAGTTTGAAAACGCATTTAAATTGAATCAATATTTCAAAGACAATAAAGTAAATAAAAAATATTTTGTAAATAATAGAAGTAACAAGCTGATTTAATAGATGCTCAATGTTTGATAAAATAATACATTAAAAATTTTGGTTGCAAGTCTTTTTTCCAGCAAATAATATATAGCTATGTAAACAAATTGGGTAATGAGATTTTTTTTTTTTTGTAAATGTAGTTTTAAATATATATATAAAGAAATGAAAAAGCCATCAATTTTATTTTTTTTAATGACAGAACACACTTCTAAGATCATTAGAAAAACATATTTTTCTTGGTTATTATATTCCCTTGGGTTGATATTGATTTTAATAAATTACACACTCTTTAAAAAAAAATTCATAGAAATTATTTTTTTTTTTCTATTTTTAAAATATTACTTGGAATTTTTTAATATTTTTTTCTGGAATCCTCATGCTTTAATTAATATTACTGTAAATTTTTATAAAAATTGTCTGAAAAATAAATGAAATACAAATGATTTTCAGTCAGAGAGCAGAATCGTCAGAATTTGAAAAATACCAAACATTCAAAATTTCGATTGACTGTAAAATGAAAACTAAACCAGATTGAGAAGAAAAAATTGATGTGGATACTTTTCTATACTAAAGGACTAAACTCACCAAGTTTCATCAAAATCCATGTCGGTGGGTGCCAAAATGTCATTTTTTTGGTTGAATTGACATGGAATGACCCAAACCTTTAATCTTATTTCCAGGTGAGTTCCTCTAGTTTGCATGGCTATTGTATAAATTAAATTATTTTATTTTCACAACGCAATGATATTACCACTATACATTGAGGTGTGGGTGCCTTAATTCAGTGTAGAATATTGGTATTTCTGTACCTTGAGTATCATTGTAGAAATTTCTCAAAGAAATATTTTGAACAGGTTAAACTTAGGTTCCTCAGTTTGGCCAGGGCTTTCCATAATCTGCATTTTTTATCTGGAAGCAATTTAGTACTTATTTTTTCTCATGTTTAAAATTTTTACTTTTTAATTACCAGCATTCTCACTGAAATTCAGTTAAATTTAAATTAAAATAAATTTTTTGTTTCACCACTCACATTGAGGCACCCGCACCACTTTAACACCTAGCTGTTGCCGAAATCAAGGAAATTAATAAACGAATTAAAAATTTATGTTACCCACTTGCTCACCATTTGTGGAACAAATTAGAAGGCTTAAAAACAATTCTTGAACAACAAAGTCAGGGCATTTGGATCTAAACACAATGCTAAAAACTGCATCTGAAAAAACTTCCAATGAACACGTGAAATTAAACACAATAAATGAAACCTATTATCTCATTGGTCAATTATTTTTCCCATCTGTGGCTGCAAGTATGACCACCTTAAACTATATTACACTAAAGCTTTTCAAAATTCGTTTCCTTCCGATTACTTCCTCAAAATGAGTTCATTGGTGGGTACACCGACTTTCATTGCTTTATGTTTGTTCGTGTGATTATGGCAACGCTACTCTAGGGCGATCTGCCAAGGATGTGAGTGCCTTGGAAGGAGGACTTTCTAAGGGGTTCTAACGCGTATTCACGTAACATCTGGAGAAAACCTACCAAAACTGAAGACCGTTAGACCAACAGCCACGCGATGGGACCCGAACGCGGGACCTTCAAACTTTGGCCGTCTATCATTTCCAGTGACATAACCACTGTGCCATGGTGTGGCCCTTCATCGCTTTATGCTGCAGTCAATGAACAGGAATAAAGATCCCAAAGTTAAGGATATGTTGTGAGCTAATAAATACTCTTTTATAAGCGTTACGGAAACAGCTTTACAGAGCATTTGGAGCCTACTGATAGCTTAGACACAGATCGCTTTTTAGTAATTGTCAAGTCGTCGTTACGGACAGAAGAACGACTCTAGAACAGTCAAATGTTTTGAAATTGCAACAATGCTTTTAATTAATATTGAATATAAATTTTAAGTGTATAAGAATTTCGAATTTTTATTTACGAAATTTCCCTACCTCTAACTATAATAAAATTAAAAACTTACTAAATATTTACAGATTATGTGCTGCTTATGAATATTCTGTTCGTCAGTTGCACAAAAAATAAAGGCATTTTTCTTCTTGGTAATATTTTTATAGACATAAAATTCGCAAATAATCTTTGAGAAAATTTTGATAAAGAATTCTAATAACATAATTTATAATAAATCTCTTTACTTAAGGCATCAGTAGCGCTATAGTTGGGAAGAGTACAGCTGATAATTTTCTATTTTCTAAATGAAGATCAAATACGTGACTGCGACTTTTATGCGGGGAAAATATTTTGATGAGTTTTTCTTCTTCAAAACAGGGATGCGACCATCCTTTGGGCCCGGGTTCGACTCCCGGCTTTGGGTGTGGATGTAAAATTGTCCGTCCTTGTGCTGTAAATTGTACTTTGCAATAAAAAAAAATGTTTGAACTTGTACTTCGGAACAACTGAGATGAAAGCCATATAAGTGCTATAGATCTCGAAAAAACTGTGCCTTTCAAATTTCAGGGATGCGACTATTACGCGAGGGCGATAGTTATGCAAGTAAGCACGGCAATAAAAGCATATAAAAAGATCATCAGCTCTTTAATGCAGTTCAAGTTATTTTTATAAAACAAGATATACTTAATACATAACTTTAGCCTCACCATGGCCGAGTGGATAAGACACTCAAAATGGTAGACGGCTGAAATGTGAAGATCTCGGGTTCGAGCCCCGTCATGTGGCTGTCGATCTAATGGTCTGGAGTTTTGGTCTGTTTTCTCCAGGTGTAACGTGAATAAGCGTTAGAATCCCGTTGAAAGTCCTCCATCCAAGGCACAACCTATCTTAAGCAGATATCCCTTGCGTAGCGTTGTCATAAACATCACAGTTGATACATAATTTTAGTTAGGGTTTCCCCTGTAATAACTGGAGAATTAATAGTTCTAAAAACATGTCTTCCGTTCTCCATAAATATTTCGTTATGTATCGAATACAGGAATACATATTGTTATTGTGACCACGTATATCGGATTTGTGTGCTTGGCTCGTCAGAAGTGTTTATAATTTAAAGAATATTGAAATTTGAAGAAAAACTGAAATATATAAAATGTGTGTAAAGAACATAAATTGTATCTTACAACTAATCACATAAAAGTTCCGGAAACTAAAAAGCAATTTACTAAAAATGGAAATAAGTTTACCTTGAGCGAGAGTTTTTTTATTTTATAAATGTTTAAATCAGTATTCTATTATTATTATTATTATTTGGTAATTCTCTAATCTAATAATTATCAATCTTTGGATTGCTATCGCAAATGGGGTTGCAAAAAATAACCCTGGGGTTACAAGGTGGATTTAAACGGAATCGAAAGGTACCGAAATATTTTTCCTCTAAAAACAGGTTTCCGTTGAATAAAAGTGTCTTCAACAAAATGAACTATTTCCTTTCAAAACAAATTTAAGTTTAAGGTTCAGTGGTTTAGGTATGTTTTAATATGCGAAGTGTAGATAGTTTTAAATGTACTGAGTTATGTTATCATAATTCCTATATGCTTAGGGCAAGCCGGTACCTGCAAAATAAAATGAGTTTCACGCGAACTTATTTACTAATTTTCTACGAACCGGTCGAAGCAGACTATTTTTTGATTTAACCAAAATGTAAAAGTAAAAAAAAAAAAAAAAAAGTTTAATAGATTTTTCCAGATTATTTTTTCAGTTATGAATGTTAGCTTTAAAATGTAATTTTCGGTTAAAAAATATAATTTTAAAAAGGGGGCCCCAAACTCGGAGACCGCCCCGGGCCTCACTTAACGTTAGTCCGCCACTGGCGTTTGTAAACACAACATTACTATAGCAATCCTGCGTGCTTATCTTGGCTCACTGACTTACGGGAATGAATTGCAGCAACTGGTTGCTGCATCAAGTACACATCATGCAGAATCCGAGACGCGCACCTCACAAGGCGAGCGCAAAGACTGTTTATGTTTAACAGTGAATTATATGTATTATTAGCTCCCCTTTTTACGACTTTACAGGGGGTGAATGGATATCATAGCTCAAATACTGTTCTTTGGACTTGCCACAACCCGTTGTTGCTGTTGCTAATGCCCTCTGGCAACCTCTGGGAGATGCCAGATCCCCCATATAGGCAGGCGATGGGCAGCTTCCATTTTAAGGCCTCTTTAGTGACCCAGAAACCGTCGCGGGTCGCTTGGCCAATTATCACTTGTAAGCAATAAGTTTTCGCACTCAGAAGAAAGCGGGAGATACTCCGGACAAAGGTAATTGGGGACCGTGGATAATATTGTGGTTTTTACACTTGTGGTCCCCCCCCACATCTATTGTTCGGTAGAGGACACCCCATGTGTCGCCGCCCGTCGCAGCTTCCTAACCATGTCAAATTTCCCCGTTCAAATACATTGTAGCCGCGACGGTCTCTGGATCACTGAAGAGGCCTTTAATGAGCCTCAGTGGGAGGAAGTCCGACTCAGCTCGGGGTCCCCTAATTTTGAACCCATTCTAGAGGAGGGACCGACTCTCTGAAATCGGCACCCCCAGAGGTATCGTTTAACAACTTGGAGGACATTGGTGCCACGACGGTCCCACCAGCTCCCATTAGCGTACGCGGTCCCACAGCAGTTGAGCCGAGAGGAAGTTGACCCTCCCAAGCACTGGCCAAGCCGGATGCTGCTTCACTTGCCGTGTTCTTATGGAACGGAAACCACTGCGGGGCGCGATAACCCGTTCTAACAATGAGCTATTCTTCGCTATTTGCGTATACGCGGTAAAGGCGGGAACAACTTGGTTACTGATCATCCTTGTAAGAAACCGAAATGGGGTGACGTTTCAAGAGGGAGACGAAGGTTTTGAAAATACCTATAGCCTGGGTACGAAAGAGTTAAGGCTGTTTAACCTGACGAGCGAAAGTCGAATCGGTGGGGAAAAGCTTGAAATATGGGTGGTTTGGGGGTCCAAGCATACATGTCGCGCCATCTTTATTCGTGTAATGGACACAATTGTTAGCTGTATATTTTAGAATTTCCCTGAAAAATTTTAGAAATATAAATATAACTTTAAAATTAAAACTATAAAATGGACTTTTCTTGATGTAAAATATTGTAGTAAGTATTAGAGATCAGCGCGAGTTGATTTTTTCAAATGAAATTCGATTGAAACGCGATAAAACTGCTGAAATTCTTTGAATCTCCGTCTGAAATATCATCTTCATTTATTTACTTATTTTTTAAATTAAATTGCTCCTATAAACTTAATGTTCATAAAGCATCGTAAAGTAGTTTCAGAAGAACCATTATAAATTTTTCAGTAGCTTTTCTACTCTAATTTTATTTTAAATCTTGATCAGAAGTCATGTTCATTAGGTTTCATAAACAATTACGAGTTTCAATTATAAAATTTGTAAAAAGCAAAATGCAGTACATTTTTGGGCTCCAAAACATTCTTAAATGCATCTATAAATTTATACTTCAAAGTTACTTTTGAAAGAAAATTTTTCAGTCAGCCAATTTTGAATTTGAGTTTAAAAAACAATGTTTTTCCTTCTTTCTTTTTATGAAAACTGACTGGTTATTCAGATTTTAAATTTGCAGTAGTCCACAGTACAGTTCCTGAAGAAATATTCTGAAAAATTTCATTGTTCTAGGAATGTAAGTTTATTTTTTATCTGTAGTGAAAGTTAACCCAAAAGCAGACTTCTCCGAAAAAGTGGCATGTTTAATAATTTTTTTATCAAAAAATGAAGTAACTTTTCAAATTTGAAATTTGTTTCAGTTCACAGTATGGTTTCTGAAGAAACAGTCTAAAAATTTTCATAGTTCTAGCATCATAAGTTCATTTCTCATCTTAAGTGAAAGTCTATCAAAAACGTTTTCCTCTGAAAAAGTGCCAAGTTTCACTATTTAAAAAAAGAAATTAAATTGTTTTTCAAAATTTATCTCAATGTCAGTTCCCAATCTAGTTTCTGAGGAAACATTCTGAAAATTCTCATAATTATATCATCGTAAATTTATTTCTAATCTTGGGTAAAATTCGAGAAAATAGCGTTTTCTCTAAAAAAGTGTCAAGTTTAATAATATTTTTTAAAAAATTAAATAACTTTTCAAATTTTATCGCAATGTCAGTTCTTATTCTAGTTTTAGAGGAAACATTCTGAAAATTCTCAAAGTTATGTGATTATAAGTTTACTCCCTATCGTGGTCGAAAATCAACCGAAATCCTCCGTTTTCAGGTAGAACAGCCTTAAAAACCATTAATTGAGGTCAAGTCTAAAAATCAAAGGAGTAAATCCAACAAGTAAATTAAAATTTCAAAATAACGGATTTTAGACACGAAGTTTTTAACTAATCATCAAAACGCTATTCTATCTAGTGTAAATTCAGTTTCAATGGGGGGGGGGTATAGCCCCTATAGCCCCCCCCCGTAGATCCGCCTCTGATGATGGTTTATAACATGTATACCCAATTTGAGCTCCATCGAATGTACCATTTAAACGCTAGCGCACTTTCAAGAATTTCCTTCCATAGGCCATAATGTAAAATAAATCTTTGTCGTAGCCCTGTAGAAAAACTGTGAAACCTGTAGAAAAACTGAAAGTCCTATACACACCAAAATCAATACCGGCCTTGCGACGGTAGTTTATAATAATATGCCCAATACATAACATATATACCCAATTTGAGCTCAATCGAATGTCCCGTTCAGGAGCTATCGTATTCACTCACATACACACACACACACACACATACATACATACATACATACATACATACATACATACATCGTGTAAAAATAGCATAAATGAATTCAGGAGACCTCAAAACGTGTAAATACACCAAAATCTCGAAGTCGAATGTTTTCATGATTACACTACTTTCCTTACATGGTACATGTTCGGAAAGTAATAATGATTGTCGATCGATTTTGTCTTGTAGCTCCATCTTTTACCCGTGGATTACTTGAAAGGGGAGGGGGTTGAGAACTCCAGTTCCACTTGTCAAATATTTTTCAGCATAAAATCCATACATTTATAATTTTTAACGTAAAAATGTCGTCTTTTAGCATTAAGATTACATCTATTGCCGCCCTCCCCTTAAAGAAAGCCTGTGTGTATGCATTTGTCTCCGGATTGAAAGACACTGTCTACCTGAACTCTCCCAATATGCTAGACAGTTTGAATTGTCGATTAGCACAGTATACGAATCCATTCCCACTCAGACACACACTGGATAAGATTTTTCTATCTTTATGAAAAATTTAGGAGTCGCGCTATTTTCGGACCAATACTGTATAACCTCATCGCTCATCCCCCCCCCCCAAAAAAAAAATGGACGCCCCTCTCTCCCCCAAACAAAAAACAACAGGAAAAAAGAAAGAAAAAGGAAAAAAAACGAGATTGCTCTTTTTTTTCAGGATCTTTTCCTTCTGTTTCCGTCGAGTAGTTTTAATTATTTCCTAGCGGGGATAGAATTTTAATGATCAGTAATCGCGCGCGCGCGCTGCCTTTATACCTGTGTTCCCTTTTTTTTTAAACCGTCCTTTCACTTTGAGAGAACAGTGAAACTTCTATGAGCGACCACCACTATTAAGTCCAGGGAACCTTTTTTTAAGGCACTTATTTTTTATCCAATCTACTTAATGTTTAAAGATGCTCTAGAAGAGACCACACAGCCCTGTATAAGCAACCGGATCCGGTTCCTTGTCTGAAAAATTTCTTGTATTTTTCCGGAAATAAAGTAAACAAAAACCGCATTCCAAACTAATCGCTGTAATGTAAACCGACAGCAGGTGCAAGTACACGAACAGATCATGTACAAGTCCTGCAGGTTTGAGAATTCGTCTAAGAAACGAGTCATTTCACCATACCGTTGCAGAAGAGTATTGATGGAATCGAGTCACACGAAAAAAGAAATTGGAAAAGTTGTCGGTTACCTTTGGCTGTGGGAAAACTCAGAAAGCAAATTTTAAAGTAAATATATTTTATTATGGCAAATTCAGGATGAACAAAGAATATCAGGATAAATGCTCTTTTGTCAGTTGTAAAAAACAAAGTAGAGACAGAAGTACTCTGAGACAGAAAACAAGAATGAAAAAGTCCGAAATTTCTATAGTGTTAAATTAAAATTTAAATTTAAAAATATGTTTGCGGCTACCCGCGACTTCGTCCACGTCGGCTTTAGAATTAGGTCCCGAGAGAAACGAATCATGTGTGAATAACAAATACGTTTGCGACTAAAGAAACTGCATTTAAATATTACCGTAATTTCCGGCTTATAATCCGCGGATTATCCACTAAAAAAGATGAAAATTTATCCAGTGCGTATTATGCATCGCTGCGTATTATCTGCTGAAATTTTCCCTGAAGTCTTCAGATTTTACAGTAAAAAACTTTTAAAAAACAAAATAAAAGTTCATTTTTTTTCCCACTATATTTAGACAGTATATTTGCTGTCTATATATTATTCCAGAAAAGGTTTATTGTTTGTATAAGTATTATTCCAGTAAAAAAGGTAGGTCTCAGTTCAATTTTGTTTTTCTTATAATAATGTCACTTGACTAAATAATTACGATGTTACAAAAGTATTCTGCATGCTATCATACATTTCGTTTTGTTTGTTCCGAAAGAAATGTTCGCTTTCTTATATTTGATTAATTTCATAATACAGTTCTTAGGGCTTACAGGTAGAATGCATAGCTTAAAAATTGTGTATCATTTGTGATTTAAATCGAAAAACGACCGTCAAAGTATGTTTGATAATTCTCATTCATAACAATAGATTTTTAGTAGGAAATGTTTTACAGTAAGCCGATTCTAATATTAATACTGTGGTTTTCCTATACATAGAAAATAATTACCAATTTTGGTCAAAGCATCGCCATACTATCCGCGGATAACCTACCGCTGAGGATTATCTAAAGAAATATTTTTTTTCTACTTGAAAAAAAGTGCCTGCGGATTATCTATCGCTGCGGATTATAAGCCGGAAATTACGGTATTTACTTTTTACTTATTTTAAATGAAGTATAATGCATGGTAGTATACTTCATTTAAAATAAGAGAGTATGCAGAATTACTAAATTTAGATTTTTTTCAGGCATTTGGCGAATAGAGACAGTTACGACAGTATTTGCGAACTGTTTTGAGTGTTCTTGTAAAAGAAATATTTATGCTATATGCATGAATTTTAGGGGGCGATTCAAACGAAACGCGATCGGTCGCGTCCGAAACGATCGCTTTCTCTCTGGAAGTTCGATCGCTTTTACAAGCGATCGCAAAAGTGTATTCAAAGTGAAACAAAATAGGCGATCGAACTTACAGGTTTGCTAGATCGAAACTTTATCGCCACAGAGTGTAAACGCAATGTCCGGTGACGTAGAAAGTCTCTGTTAACCAATAAAAAAATTCCACTTTTCTCTGGAAAATACTTTTAACTTAATGGCAACAGCTAACTGTTTATTTATTTATGTTTGAGCTGCAACGTGCAACAGGTGGTGTCAGGTGTCGTGGTTTTTTTGGCGGTGGTTTTTTTCACTCAACAGTATTGTAGGTTAATGTTTTAAAAATTTAACTGGTTTAGATTAATATTTTTTGTCTGTTTATAATCATGGAAATACATTTTTAATTTATCCAGATTGTTTTAAAGAAAATTATTAATGATAGTATAGAAGTAGATAATTGTTCTCTAGTTTTCCTACTACAGTTTATTTTTCTATAGCAGAGAAGCTGTTTATAATTATTTTGGAGAAATGGAGCGGGAGAATTACTACATATTTTATGTTCTGATATATAATTAACAATCAAAGACATCCTTAAAATAATAGTATGAATATTTGTATTTGTTTAGGTCTACGTAACATTGTTAGTAATTTTTTTTTTTTTTTTTTTTTTTGTGCACATTGTTCTCTTCTTTTCTTTTTTACTTAAAGGTAACATTATCTATTAGAAATGTGTACAAGTTTAGTGTAAATGACAACTGATTATATTTTAGCATTAAATTGCATTAATTTGTGACTCTATCATCAATTAATTTTACTGCTAATAATTAATGTATGCAAGTTTAAGTTATTGAATTCATGTCACTGTCTCTGACATTATTTTAGTTATCGTTTTATTTTAGATTTTTTATAAACTTTAGCCTTAATAACGTTGATATTCATTTAGTAAATTTTACAAGTAAAGGTGTTTATCATATAGTCGTTAGTAAATTTTACAAGTAAAGTTGTTTATTATATAATCATTGTGATTAGAGTCTTAACATTTTAACTTTCTTTTCTGGTAATTAATTTCTTTAGATAAAGAATGCAAAGCTCTTCAAGAGTAGACACAGTCCTGCTTCTTGAGTTGTTGCGTACTCGTCCTGATTTAGTATCAGGTAAAATAGGTGGGCAGTACGCAACAACAAAAGATGCCCGCAATGCCTGGGCAGAAGTGGCCGTTGCCCTGAATGCTTCAGGTGCAAGCACCGTACGCACAGGGCCAGAAAAAAAAATGGATAGACCTGAAATGTAAAACAAAGGCGAAATATAGAGCCTACAAACAAAATCGCCAAGCAACTGGTGGTGGGCCTCCACCTAAGGTCAATCTGACAGCCCAAGACGAGGCCATCTTGGAATTGATAGGGCCGTCAACCATAGAGGGATGCGTAGGAGAGGAGTTTGACTCCAGCTTCAATCAACAGGTGTGTGAAAAATCAGCATTGAACTTGCTTCATATATTCTTTTTTGTAAATATCATAATTTTATGTTTACAACACATTAAAAAAAAAAAAAAAACTTCTGTTTAATTCTTTGTCAGATGGCATCCTGCTCATCAGCAGCAAATCTTGAACCAGAAGTATTGATGGAGATGGAGGCCACTGGGGTGGAGGGTGGCGATATCTACACCATCTGCAATATGACAAAGGTGACTCAGGGCACCCCTCCAAATGTACCTGTCCTAGCTGCTGCAAGCAGTTTGGGGTTTTTGCAAAATTCAAGTAAGTTATTTACTTATATTTAATTTAAATAATCAGTACGTCCACCACAAATGAAACTTTTTTGCTGAAAAAAGGTCAGGAATAGTGCAGCTTTCTATTAGCGAAAAAGTTTTAGAATCGGTTCTGTAGTTAGAGATGCCCATAGAGCGTAATGTAGTAGAATTATTTTGAGTGTTCCAGTAAAGGAACTATTTGAGTTACATGCATGAATTTTAGCTTATAATACTCAAGAATAGTGTAGCTTACTATCAGTGAAAAAAGTTTTGGAATCGGTTCAGTACTTACAGAGATACACATAGAGCGTAATGTAATTCTTATGAGTATCCCTGTAAAAGAACTATTTGTGATTATATGCATAAAAGGTAGCCTATAACACTCAGGGTTCCACCAGTGTCTGAGAGGTTCTGCTCTCAGAATTGGAAGGCGGGGGGTGCCAGGTTTAAACTCCGGTCGCGCCTGTCTACCTAGCCGCTCGCAGTTTTCAGTGTTTTTTTCCAAAACCCCGCGACAATACTGGCTAGGATCCCTTAGAAAATTCCACACAGAGGAATCCCCCATATATAGGCCTAGGACTTTCAATCAGTGAAAAAAGTTTTAAAATCGGTTTAGTAGCTACAAAATTTCCGTAGAGCGCAATGCATTAGCATTATTTTGAGTGTCTTTGTAAAAGAATTATTTATGCTATATGCTTGAAAGGTTGCCTGTATGTTAATGCAGGGCATAAGCTATCTTCATTACATATTTTTCCAACCATTTTTGTGTGATTCAGTCAAAACGAAGTAAGTATCCAAACATATAAACGGACACATTTATATTATCGGTAGGATTTGGAAATTTACGAACTTTAAGAAACACATCTGGACTTTTGGTACTTACGTATTATCCCGGAAGTCATTCCCGCCAAACTGTTTTTTCGTCAAATGAGGGGCCAAACTGTTGCCAATCGTATTCAAAACCATTAATAATTTCTTGTGCCCGGCATTTATCTCGGCAAAAAATCTCTCGTCTACCTGCATTTCCCCAGCCCAACCACATTGGCAAATTCAAATCCGAGTTATGCCATTCGTTTGTACCGGAATGTACCGAAATATTTTCGTTTGTACCGATACCGATACCGAGATACAGCGCCCCCTTTGTGGTCGGGCTGGGGAAACGGCAGCCCGACCACAACGCAAATTGCAAATTTCAGCTATGCCATTCGTTTGTACCGGAATGTACCGAAATATTTTCGTTTGTACCGATACCGATATCGAGATACAGCGCCCCCTTTGTGGTCGGGCTGGGGAAACGGCAGCCCGACCACAACGCAAATTGAAAATTGGAGCTATGCCATTCGTTTGTACCGGAATGTACCGAAATATTTTCGTTTGTACCGATACCGATACCGAGATACAGCGCCCCCTTTGTGGCCGGGCTGGGGAAACGGCAGCCCGACCACAACGCAAATTGAAAATTTGAGCTATACCATTCGTTTGTACTTCGTTTGTACAGGCATGTACCGAAATATTTTCGTTTGTATCGATACCGATATCGAGATAAAGCGCCCCCTTTTTGATCGTCCCGGGAAACGGCAGCCCGACCACAACGCAAATTGAAAATTTGAGCTATGCCATTCGTTTGTACCGGAATGTACCAAAAATTTTTCGTTTGTACCGGTACCGATACCGAGATACAGCGCCCCGCTTGAAGCCCAAAAACAGAAGGCCGGAAATTTGTCCATTGCACGATACCCTTCGCGGCCGCTAAAACGTGGCACCAAGCAAAGTACTTTTTAGGAGACTTGCGGACGGACGGCAAAGTGTTCAAGAGAAGGGCAGCTTCGACGATCCCGTTGACTCCCACATTGAAATCTGTTTCATGTAATTTTTTTTTACTTAAAACTCCGATTTTGATTCTATTTCTGTGCATACGTTAAGATAAGGTGACCTTACGTCCCCAATTTTTGGGGACAGTGCCCAATTTCTGTTGTTTTGCAATTTGCTCCCCAAAATGTAAAAAAAAAAAAAAAATCTGGAGTGACTCCACTCGACTTTCCAAACACTTACGATTAAGATCATTACCAAGCACTTAAATAAATTTTAATCGATGAATCATTCAAACATATATACCAAATTGAAACTCAATCGAATGCACCGTTCAAACGCTTGCGCACTTTCAAGAATTTCTCCCCATATGCCATAACATAAAAGAAAGTTTTGTCGTAGCCCTTTAGGAGAACTATAAGTCCTATACACACCAAAATCAATACCGGTCTTAGGATGGTGGTTTATAACATGTATACCGAATTTGAGCTCAATCGAATGTATCGTTTAAACGCTAGCGCACTTTCAAGAAATTCCCCCCATAGGCCATAATGTAAAAGAATTCTTTGTCGTAGCCCTGTAGAAAAACTATAAGTCCTATACACACCAAAATCAATACCGGTCTTGCGACGGTGGTTTATAACATGTATACCCAATTTGAGCTCAATCGAATCTACCGTTTAAACGCTAGCGCACTTTCAAGAAATTCCCCCATAGGCCATAATGTAAAAGAAATCTTTGTCGTAGCCCTGTAGAAAAACTATAAGTCCTATACACACCAAAATCAATACCGGTCTTGCGACGGTGGTTTATGACATATATATCCAATTTGAGCTCAATCGAATGCTCCGTTCAGGAGCTGTCGTGTTCACTCACATACACACATACACACACACACACATACATACATACATCTCGTAAAAATAGCATAAATGGATTCAGAAGCCCTCAAAACGTGTAAAAACACCAAAATCTCGAAGTCGAATTTTTTCATGATTACAATACTTTCCTTACATGGTACATGTTCGGAAAGTAAAAACAATAGACGACAATTTTTAATTAATGCTTTTCTTTATTAGATTACTGTTCATTATTTCGTTAATTATAAAATGTCCCAAATTTTGTTTCAAATTTGGGGACATGTCCTCAATTTTACGTTCAACAATTAGGTCACCATAGTTAAGGTGGATTCATATCTGCCGTGCCGCACCTCAACCATGTCGTACTGTTTAGCCGTTTTGGACCGTTGGCTGTCCGCGCGGCGAGCTTGCGGTGCCGCAAGTAAATACACCAATGCTCTTCTGTAATTGGCTGTGGCTGTAAAAGCTCTTCTGTAATTGGCTGTAGCTTTGCGGTCGCTGCGGAATATCTGTTCTCCCCAGATAATGCGTAAACCCTCGGCGCTCGCCGCGCGGGCGCCGTGTTGCTCCGCCACGTGACGTCATTGCGGCGTCTTAGCGGTGCGGTACGGCCAGTATGAATCCGGCTTTAAGGTGACCAAACGTTCCCGCTTTCAAAACTTTTCAGCTTGTCCCCAAAATATAAAACAACAATTGGGAACAAAGTTTTAATTAAAACAGTCATATATTCCCAATTTAGTAAGAAAGCAATCGTTTTTCCTTCATTTTATCAATGTTCATTGAATTTATAAAGGGCCTCAAACTTCTGTTTCAAAATTGGGGACACAACAATGATTTTTCTCTTATCCTTTGTTTAAATATAGTCACCTCATCTTAAGCCGGATGCATACTGGCCGTACCGCACGCTAATACGCCGCAATGACGTCACGTGGCGAAGCAACACGGCGCCCGAGCGGTGAGCGCCGAGGGTTTGCGCATTATCTGGCGAGAATAGATATACCGCAGCGACCGCAAAGCTACAGCCAATTACAGAAGAGCTTTTACAGCTACAGCCAATTACAGAAGAGCAGTGGTGTATTTACTTGCGGCACCGCAAGCTCGCCGCGCGGACAGCCAACGGTCCAAAACGGCGAAACAGTACGGCATGGTTGCGGTGCGGCACGGCAGATATGAATCCACCTTTAGTTAAGGGGACCATGTTTCTAAACAGTAATTTGGGGACAAATGAAGCATTGTCCTCGAATCTAAACAAAACTTGGGGACGCTAGAAAAGATTTTCGAGGACACGACATATTACCATGTATACCCTCCAAAAATAGTATTCGAGTAAGAGATAAATTTCCTATTTTAGATTTGCGAATAATATTTGAGTTTTTGAAAAACGTAAAACGTGACAGAAATATGGAAAGTCATATTTATACATAGCCTAATTCATATTCTGTGATAAATAATTTTTAATATACGAAACCAACGTAAGAAATTTTTACTCGAACACTTTTTTTGGAGGGTGTATAGCAGTATACCCATATTTTAAATCTTGTATGACTTTGATACTTAAAAATGAACACTAATAGCTATTTATATCAATTGTGTATTCTTATTTCTAATAAATTAATGGAATGCATTTCATTAATTTATAAATATTTATTTAAACCAGAAGTATGAAAGGAACATCATGTTGAAATATTGCAATTTATTCAAAATTTAACCCATTCGTGCCTGGATATTTTTGTGACTTTCTTCGATTTTTGCTAACACCAGCAGTAATTGATAAATTGCTGATGTCAACTTTTTGAACAAGGGATGATTTCATTTAAAATCATTATGTATAAAAATTGAAATGTCAACAACCTACTTGGCCATATTAAATTATTTTGTGGAATTGAGGTTCAATACTCGCGAATAAAGGCTAGGAAAAATAAATAACGTTTTGGACTGATAGCGAAAATGCCGTCCCAAAAAAGGGACGCTAGGCATAAATGGGTTAACTCTTGGAATAGTATTTGTATTTTTCAGAAGACATTGCTTTTTACATTGGATCATT
Source organism: Cheiracanthium punctorium (assembly GCA_038373885.1). NCBI lineage: Eukaryota > Metazoa > Arthropoda > Arachnida > Araneae > Cheiracanthiidae > Cheiracanthium > Cheiracanthium punctorium. The sequence continues at coordinate 458,015 of JAWZYV010011848.1, forward strand.
TTGTGATAATTTTTCATGGAACCTTGTACACCCTCTAAAAAAAGTATTCGAGTGCAAGAAAATTTTCATACATCAATTTCAAGCATGGTTCTTCATGAAAAGGGATTAATCATTAATAAAACTGAAATGGGAAATTTGGCTCATAGTCGGATACTTTATTGAATGTCTGTACACGCTACACACACCATGGGCGTAGCCAGCAAGGGGCAGGGTGGGGCAGCTGCCCTCCCCTAAAATGAGCTATCATAGGGTCTGATTATGACAAACCGGACATTCTTCGGTTAGACTCCATGTCCTGCTCCCCCCTTATGAAAATCCTGGCTACGCCCTTGACACACAATGACAACAAGCGCTTTCACAGTTCGAATTTCATTGTTTCTGTGAGTAGATGGCGCATTTATTTGATTTATTTTACTTATTTCTTCAGTTTTTTTCTGAAAGAAATAAAGTAAACGGAAACTTTCAGCAGGGAAAAAAAGTCCAAATCTTTAAATTTGGGGACAAAGTATTTTTGGGGACAAAATGAAAAAAAGATCTATATTTGGGGACTGTCCTCGAATTTCGTGGACGTATGGTCACCTTACCTTAGTATACGCAGGAAAAGTATGCAATATTCACACAACAGATTCTTAAATGTATCAAACATATACAGGGTGACTCATAACTATATGTACAAAAATTTAAGGGGGAGACAGAGCACATCAAAAGGAATCAGAATTACATATCAATGCGGTGTCGTAAACGTTGTCTTCATGTAGCTTGTAATAATCACTTTGGTATAAGTGCTAAAACAATAGCGAAATATCCGACCATTGTACGACAAAGACTAATGTATTTTTCTCAGAAACAAGGTATCTGAAATTCTTAGTTTAAAAATTCTCTTTCATTTCACGGATGAAATTTTTGGAGATCAGCCTGTTGTTTAAAGAACCCAGGCCTTGGGTACCCAGGCCGGGTATTTACCCAGGCCTTGGGTAAATACCAATAGGCTTTGGGTAAATACCAATTTCTGTTTCAAAATTGGGGACATTTTATAAATTCAATGCTCTTCTCAGAATAGCTTCTATTTATTGAACTAGAGCATTATTAACATTGATAAAATTAAGGAAAAACGATTGATTTCTTACTAAATTGGGAAGATATGACTGTTTTAATTTTGTTCCCAATTGTTGTTTTATATTTTGGGGACAAGCTGAAAAGTTTTGAAAGCGGGAACGTTTGGTCACCTTAACTAAGGTGACCTAATTTTTGAACGTAAAATTGAGGACATGTCCCAACT